>OZ014532.1:188503403-188762307 GCA_963966105.1 Volucella zonaria
GAAAGAATTGTGCAAAACTCACAAGCGAACCCACGAGGTACGATCCTTCAAAAGTCTATTAATTGCTTGCATACGCTGATGGTATTGGTATTATTGGTAGAACACAGCGAGCTGTCACTGGGGCAATTGCGAGTGTAAAAACAGAAGCAAAACAAAGTATACGCTGTCAACAAGAAGGGACACCCAACATCCACGAATTGGCCAGAATGTCACAATCGACAGCTATAACTTCGAGGTAGTAAGGGTCTTTGTCTAAATGGTCTCTTCTATTACATCTGAAAATGACATCTCTTCAGAAATAAACGGAAGAATAACGCTTACCAATCGCTGTATCTTTGGGCTGAGAAGGCAACTGTGTAGTAAGGCCCTCTTCCGAACAACCAAGGAAACTCTATACAAGACCCTTGAAGTCCCAGTCCTGCTCTATGGTTCCGAAGCATATGTAGTCGTTTCGAGAGAAAAGTTCTTCATAAGATATTTGGTCCCGTATGCGTTGACGGGTTCTGGAGGAGACGATTCAACAATGAACTTTACGAGCTGTAGAGCGACATCCACCTGGTCAAAAAACTGTACATTGGACGTTTGAGATGGTTGGAACATATAGAGCGAATGAATACCAACGCTCCAACCTGCAGAATCTTCGACTCTAATCAGGAGGGACAACGCAGTAGAGGAAGGCCTCCCCCGCCATCACATATTGGCCGCCGCCAGAATCTGCAATCATAGTCTTACCCACTAGCACTGCTTTTATTCACATAACTTGTGATTCGCGTACTTCAAGTTGTCTAGCTGATTCACACATTCTGTCAAAAGTTGCGTTCTCGAAAACACCCTGAATGTGGATGAAAATGACCAGTGTGTACTCCTTCTTATTGCATGCCTTCGGCTTTGTAGCGCAATCCCGCAAGTAGGCATCTGGTATGCATGTTGCATTTGAACAGAACATGCATTCGCAAAGAAGTTTTGAGCACATGAAGCCTGACCGTCCTCTCCATGCTCTTCAACATGAAGGAAGACAAACTAATTGGTCTGAAGCTCTTGGCGGCATTGTAATCGCCTCTTCTGATTTTTGCTGTAAAGGCTGGACTTCCTGTAAAGACTAGCAGTAAAGATGGTCTTCGGTGTTGCCAGCAGTTAGTCTATGTCTTTTTGTAACATAACTGGATATTTTCCGCCAATCCCATCCAACTTCAAGAAAACAAAAGCAGCAACAGTGTAGTTGATGACGTCATTCATCATCACAACCCAAGACACATGACAGAGATACCAGCTACTGCGTATTATGTTACTCAGGTCACTTCCAGCTCCGTTGGCAGAGTGCGCTTGCTTTCGATTTAGTGTAGGTGCCACCAGATCTCATTAGTGCTTTCTGTCTTCCTGATTTGTAGCTTTTGAGGACTTTGACCAGTTTGGTAGTTTCACCGAATGTTTTGTTCTCATCCTAAATGTCTTTGTAAGAGGAATTTTTCAAAATCTGAAATAGTAGAGCGAAGTAAACATTCCGGTCTTCCCGCAAATTAGTCCGTAGTGGCTTGGATAGATGTTTTCTAATTTTCTTCTATGGAGCTGGCGATTTGTAGGATTGCTTCCTAGCCGTATATGTCAGCTCGAAACACTAGGTACGTCACTATTCAGGTCCTGAACAGCTTGCTCTATCTTTTGTTTTATTTTGAGTTTAATGTTGTATAAGAAGGTTTTCATGGTCTCCTCCGAGTCAAGTTAGATTTCCGTAGATTCCTTCTCTTCAATAAGGTCGAGACCTCACATCCGATTCTGAATTCAATACGGGAACCACTTACAGAACTTTCAAAATTATAGTCTCCCTAACGTACCTGTTGGATAGCGTTGAGTCGATTACTTGTTGCCTTATTACCTGGTCAGACGATAGTATGGAATCCAGGGGGATGTTGTCTCTGATGTTACAATCATCCCATCATCGCATCTTACTGATATCACAGTATTCAATGAGTTCAGCTACTGCCTTCGATGGTGACGGCAATACCGAATCATAGGGAAAATAAGCTGACCAATATGTGCCTCTCACCATTCATTTCGGAGCTTCGCATATTTCTGCAGCAACAACGTCCCTTGCTTTTAAAATTGCCCAAGTTAGGATGGTGAGAGTGATTTCAAAACTCAAAAACTAGAGTTACCGATCTATTCCACATTAATGGTTCCTGCACGGATATTGTGTGAGTTTAACATGCCGCAAGTTCGGAACAGTGAAAGTATGTCAACTTCTACTCAGTCATTATATCACTACAACGTCCTTCAAGCCAATAGTATAGTTGATATCCAATATCTTAAGGTAAGCCCATCATACGAGTGTAGCGCTGACAAGCAAGCACAATAGTACACCAAATTTTTTGAAGGCCTGGGATTTATCAATGCTAAGCGAATGCATAGGATGTTAACTCTTGTTCGAATGAGAAATGACACCAAGCGAAAATCTGTCGAGTTATGAGCTCTATTTGATGATTTTTGAATCTTAAATTGTGTCTTTGCCATCCACTTCAATTTTCAAAGAACCATAATGATACTCAGGTACCAAATCACATCTTACAAAGGCGTTGTCACATTTGAATGCATCACAGGAAATCTTTTTGCAATCATACATCATGATGTCTCATACAATTCTGCTGAAACCATCTGCATCATTATCCAGCGAACTATCTGAGTTATTGTATACACACCCCTCTACATCGTTCTAATCAATCGTAAACCACAATTCATCAATTATCTTCACCCGTAGACACAACAAATATCCGCTGGTAGAAGTTAGACACCCACAACGACGACGCAACTAACAAAAATCGATCTCGGGCTGTCACAAATGACATATCAACCGCAACGCTTCACAATGACAAATTGGCCGGCAGCAACGAACGGAGTACCGTAGCACCGTGCACATGTCAGGACACACTACATGCCATAGTGTAATTATTAATTTCTTCTCGATTAATTGCAGCGCTAATTCCCTTTGCCCGTGAGGTCAAATCTAAATCCATGATACGAGTAAAATGGTTACTTACGCCCTCTCGAAGGAGTGGAGTAGAGCAGAAGATGCTCAAATGCCACCACGTGATGGAGTCTTCCTTTTGAATTCCAGTCGAGCCAAGCCTCTAAGTACACTCTATTCATACGCGCGCGCACCCACATGAAGCTGAAGCTAAAACCCTCGACGGGCAGGGTTCGCACAGATTAGCGGCAAACATAATTGCTACAATCAAAACATTGTGATCGCGTATGTCATGCATTGTTGTTGACAATCATCATCGCCCTCCGATGTGGTGTGGCGCACCTTTAACGCGTACTCATTTTCCACGAGTATGACAGCACACAGCTGTGTAGTTGTTGTGACTGTGGCATAATGTTCTGGTGGACCGCGCAGCCGTTTGGTCGCGATCGTGATTCCATTAAAGGGCACAAGTTAATTTGATTTGGAGGCTTGTAATTACGATCACCTCGTGCTTGATCGATACCAAGAGAGAAAGAGGGATCTGAGAGGGGCGCAGCACCGTCAAGTGATTATGAGTGCTTCGAATTTCTTCGGGCAGGGCTAAGAGCAATCGCTTGGATGACAGCACGCGAATGGGCTTATGCTTGGTCGCATTGACGTTTTTCCAGGTGTGGACACCCAGCTTGTAATGGTTCTTTGGCATTGCTGTTGCCGCTGCCCCGATTTTGAATTCGATACGACCGTCGATGAATGGGAATTAATCGGTTTGCGGATGAACTGAACGGAAAATAGTGGAGTGCCGACATACCAGCGCGCGGGCCATAGCAGAGAAAGTTTGTTATTGAAAATGTTACCAGAGGTGCTCTTCGTTGGTTTTACAGGAAATCTCTCAACAGACAAAAGATGGGCGACAGCGCTTGAAGAAAGGATTGGCTCGAAACAAACGGAAATGGATTCTTATCGTCGCTCAGGTGCACGACGAAGGTTTCTAAGAATTGGCGGTTATGATGAATACCATTAGCAAGGTTATTGATATAAGAACACAATACCTCGTGTGTATATTGTGCGTCCCACACTCAAGGGTCTTGAAACATGTCAGAGTTAGGGGGGCCCCCGCCCAATTATCAAGCCTTCTCCCGTCAATGACGTTGTCTAATAAAAAGCGGGGGCAGAGCAAGGTACTGGTCTTATCGTAATGGTTTTCAGATGACACCAATGAAGGTTGCTATGACTTGACCAGTTACAAGCGGCCGATAATCTATACCAGGGCTTAAAACATGGTACTCGTACCATGGGAGTCAGGAGCACCTTGGATCTCGGTCCGGCCTGACTTGTTGAGGTAGGCCTCCTTGTGGGAGCGTCTTGATGGATATGGTTTAAACTCGAATCTCGGAAAGAGTCCTAAACCCGTTGTAGAGTAGCAAATAAATATTGGGTGCTGTGACCCTAAGCTCAGCAAGAGGTTTTAGATCGGCCTCGACTCATACCGAGGGTGGAACTTGTGCCTCCAACACAGTCCCGAATTGGTACTCAGAAAGGCAGCAGAAGATGTCAAGGCATATTCTTAATCCCATGGATGTATGGGAATCCCGTGAAATGAAGTCTTTCTGAGAGGGGTTCACGTTAATTCCATGACTCGTCAGAATGAGGGGGCCACAATTACACAGGCAATGTCTTTCAATGGCGTAGTCTGATAATAATCGGGGGTAGAACAAAACTGAGCTTATGTAAAGAAAATCATGACTGATGTACACAGGATCTGTAGGGGTCTTACTGGTAGCCCGACAGAGGCTTAATTCTGTACGGTGTGAGTAAGGAGTCCCTGAAGCTTCTGTTCCAGCCTGACTTGGAGGGTTTCCGGACTGATTTTGGATAGCCCCAAATACTGCAGAGTGCCATGACGCCAGGTTCGGAGGAGGTTTTAGGTAGGCCTCAGCCTCGACCAAAGTCTACATGATGACTTCGAATTGGTACTGGTCTGAATGCAGTTTTTCCCAAGATGATCAAAAGATCGAAAATGGGGTTTATTCCCCATTGGTTAATTGGATGCTGATTGACTCACTTCAGTCCCGCTGTGAGCGTAGGCACTCCGTGGACTTAAGCCAACCCTGACAGGTTCCCAAGTTCAACACTAGTGACATCAGTCAGACGTAAGGAATTTTGTTAAAAGTAAAACGAACTACAGGCCGACTTACAGAGTTGCAAATTAAGAAGTCGAAGAGATTGTCATCTTGGAGATCACAAATGCCATAAGCCAATGCAACGGATTGAGAATTCGTCCTCATTCAGCTAAAGTCCACTTCGCGGCTTTAGTAGTTGTACTGCAGTTCTTAGAAATCCATTTCTGATCTCTAACCTTTCGAAGACGGATATGGTAACTGGAGCGAATTTTAAAGAACTAACATACACCTCCCTCATGTTTAATTCACACGACGGCGCCTGGATTACAATAAATACAATATCCCGTTGTTTTCAGCCACACTCTGTACGTGCGAATGCACCCCCACTAGGGTGGGTGACAAAAAAGGGAGGCATTCGAAACTCCCTGCTGGGAATTATTTAAATCAATCTACCGTCACCCACCCTCAAGATATACTGCCCCATTCCCTCCCGACTAACGCAGACCTCATCTATACAGGGTAGGTCGAGTATTCCGGGTATATCAGGGTATGCCTTAAAAAAACACACGAATATTTTCATAGGGAAAATCGATTTCATGGGAAAAATCACACATGGCTGGTTGCCGCAAGGACCTTTTCCGGCTACAACTGTGGGTGGAGATTGGTGGTTTACTGGTGGTTGAGGATTGTCGGGACTGGCAAGTGGTGTACTATGAGCTACGAGTTGGAACACTCGTATATTCGTAAGAGCTTTTGTTTAAAACGTGTCGCTTTCGAATAAGGTTTGACGTTTTTATTGTTCGCCTTGTGTCTGGAACAAGGACGAACACAAAAAGAATCACAAGTGAAAGTGAGTATATGTGGAACTGCGTACACGGATAAATATAATTGAATTTGGAGTTCAGCAATCGTATGCTTCACATAGGGGAACTCAACATAAATTCCTTTTCTCATGAATCAAGGTTACCCTGCTTGACAGGGCAATTTCGTTTCCTGAAACCCAGACTGTACTCGGCGATTAAAAAGATGACAATCGAAATAAAAAAAAAGCTCATCTTGGAATATACACGGTGAGATAACATCTTCCAATTTTCTCTCCATGTGTGCACTGTCGACATGAGTCGTAGACTGACTTCAATTACCCATTATCTCACAGCGTTGCCGATTGGAAAATAACTTAAAGTGGCCGAAAAAGGGGACAGACAGATACAGGTCCTTTTCAATGTAGATTTCGGGAGGCATATGACTATGCCATGTGGTACTTACTAGATACCTTTTATAATCCTATACCTAGAGATCCTCTATGGGCTAATGACAACATTTACAATTTCTTTTAAGGCCATATAGTTTTTACAATTTATTCTCAACACCTGCATATGTCATGCTCACTTGAAAAGAATTGCTTATTGTACAACGCATTTTCTGTATTTAAAGGATCGCATATTACTACCATAGGTGGCCTTAAATTCTACTAGTGATAAGACTGTCAAATCCATCAGAGATGACGCCACTTATTTATATTGAGTTTCACCTTAACACTTCTGCGAAAACCGTGGTTTGATGATGAATGTCGCCTAACGCATGCCGAAAAACAGAAAACATATAGAGCAAGAGGGGAGTGCCTCGAATGGTTTACAAGCAAAAAACAAACAACCAGTACCGGCTTCTCAGAAAGAACTAAAAGATCATAATGGACGCAATGAAGGCGCAAGAAATTGAGAGAAGTATAGAAGAAAAGACGTCTTAAATTATACCAGAAGGTTAAAAATCATGCCAGGTCAACAAAGTATAAACAGAAGCCTGCAAGAATGATCAAGTTAACGTGGTGGTAGTACAGTGCTGAAGATACGGAAAAACTCTTTCAAAAGACTGTTAAACATTTCGCTGTCTTACAGAATGAACCAGACGATGATTATACAACAATTTCTGCCACTTGATCTTGACGAAGTGAAGATATCTACATCCGAACTTAAGTCGACAAAATTTACCGGTGCTGCGAGCTCAAAACGGCTGGAGATGACTTTCTGATGAGCATACACAAAACCATCTTTAAAATATGGTCAGACGAAACATGACAGATGAATGGAACCTCAGCATCCTGATCTGGTGAAATGAGACCGTCTAGTCTGCGTCAATTATAGGGTCATCGCTCTCCTCAATATGCCTAATATAAGACCTTCTCCACTGAATTGCGTAATTGCCTAAAACCTCTTGTCATCCAACAGATTGGCCCTTATTAGTGTGGTGTTAGGCATGGAAATCCCAGAATCGATCATATCATAGCCGAATTGAGAACCAACATCCCACAGCTATTTATCGATCTTAGGCCCACCTATGATAGCGTATATCAGGCAAAATTATACGAAACCACGTTCTGTTTTGAGATCCCTGCTAAACATGTCCGGCTCTGCAAGATGACCATTGAGAAACCCCGTGAGAATGGGCACGATTTTATCTGGACCTTTGACATCAAAAGGTCTCCCACGAAGTGTTCCAACATTTCAAATGTCTGTACACATTCTTCGCTATGTGGATGACACAAGCAAGTTTTCGAATAATTTGCTAGTATTGAAGCAGAAACGGCGAAGATATATAGGTCTGGCAGTAAAAGAGGGAAAAAACGAAGAACCTGCTGTCATCGGGCAACATCGGCTCCCAAGACAGGTATAACTTCGAAGTACTTAATTAATGGTTATGTCTACTTATATTCCGCAAACAATGTAAGCAACTACACCACCATATAGATTATTGGGAAACTAATTCATGCCAATCGTGGTTTTCTTGAGGCTCAGAAGGCAATTGAGTAGCAGAGTCGTTTCTTGGACGACCAAAATATCGGCTTATAAGACACTGATCGCCGAAGTCTAATTCTATGGCGCAAAGGCACTTAATCGTTTTGAGAGCGGTTGAGTACCTCAAGTGATCTTGTGTGATCTATGATCGATAGTTGAGGAGGGGATTAAACTAAGTAATGTACAGCACGAAGAAACATGGACTTAGGAGTCAGAATTCTTCAGCTTAAATGGCTGGAAACCTTTTTAGCTAATGAACAGCAGAGTTCCAGCTCTAGAACCTTCGAATCCATTACGAGTGGAGAGGGTCTTCAACTAAGTTGGCGTGTGAAATAGTAAGTAAACAACACAACTAGCTGGAGCGACATGTTGGTCGAGGCTTTGGTTCACATTGGACTGTAGAGCCACCGAAAAAAGTGTGAAAGTAATAAGGCCGACGCTATGCTTCTGGTATGGTGTAGCCCCTAGATACACTGTATATTTTGAAAGAAAATCTCGCTTATATTGTTCTATATACTATATTCGTATATATATGGGTATGTTCTTTTTGGATAACAATGACCAGTACTAGGCCTCACAGAAAGAAGTGTTATCATCCCAGAAGTGTGGGTTCATTGAATAAGGAGAATAATCCTAGCAGGAATTGACGGCAAACACCGTAATGTGAAGCTCTAAGTTCTCAGCATCGTCTGTACCATTATATACGAGTGAGGGGTAATAGGTATTCGCTTTAATTTTTATCTGATCGACTTGAAGAAGCTATGTATAGGTTCCAGTTCATATACTCGTACACTCACTTCTACAGAATAGGCAATTCTGACAAGAATAACAATGATGTTCTACCTTCCTAAAATATCCTGCTACTCTATGGATAACTACGTTCCAACTCGCAGACTTCACCAGATTCTCCAAAATCAAAAATCTAAGACTTTAGTCTTTTTTTCGGGACTTAACACTGCCGAACAGATGATCGAGAATGTCAAAATTTTGTTTATACGTAAATAGGAAAGCATCTTCATCGCAGTAGAATCGAAAACCAAATGTTGCATTCTTTATGCTATCTTAAGTCTAGAGAGGCAGCCAAGTTGCTACCTTGACAATCTAACTTTGCGTTAGGACTGTTACTTGGAACTGAAGTTTCAATATTTTGTAAATAACATAGAACTTTTGTTGAATATTAATATACGAGCATTTGAGATGAGCTAGAGAGATGTAATCTGCGCTACAAGGAACCATACTAGGCACGTCTAGAACTCACACCTAAAAGATTAAAATATTTTTTTCCGAAAATTTTTTCTAGATGTCAGTGAATGTTTGCTCGATGGAAGCTATAAGAGTAGAGATGTTCAGGTATTTAATCTCTATTTGCTATATATATATGCTATTGCATTTTCTGCTGCCCTTCTGTTCAGAGTATGTTCGGGTGGAACCTAGATTTAGAGATCCTATATGATAAAGAACACTCACACTCTTCTTCTGTTGAGTTATCCTTCCCTATCCTGGTATATCTTCTTTTTCGAATCCCGTTCAGGAGGTCAGGAGTACCCTCATTTGTCATTGCATCATAGGGCAGGACTACTATGATAGAACCTCACTAGTATTTCATTGCAATGCTTGATTCTTCATTTGCCATCTCAGGACAAGAAAACATCAGTTGACAACTGATAATCTTGGTTTGATTACTGCGGTAGGGTTATCATCGGAGAACTTGGCGGAGCCCAGGTGGATAAAACCTCTAACTACTTTAAAGTTATAACCACTGCATGTAAATATTGTAGTTGCACTTACTTTCTGTGGGTAAACTTCGGCCTCAACTAATAAGCCCCTCCAATTAGCTTGGCTTTAAGCTATATGCCGCTAGTTGCGCACTTCAAGTCAGTTAAGGTGCCCATCTACTTGTGCGCGCCAACTAAGTTGAAGTCTCTCTTTATTCCGTTGTCCTTCATGCATTATTGACCATTCGCTATACATGTCCTAGACATTTCAGGCGACAGACTTTTAGTTTTCTGACTAGATCGATTCCGCTCTAAAGCTCTTATAGTTCGTCGTTTAATCTTCTCTTCCAGAGCCTGTCAACGCAAACAGGACCGAATATCTTACGGAGGATTTTCCATCCAGTAGCACTATGATCTGGGATGAACAAGGTCGTATAGTGGGCAGAATTTATAGCAGACACAATCAATTACTACCCCCAAATTAAAACTGTTGAGTGTGACGTTCTGACGTTCGTCGACATCGTGTGTCTTTTCTTGTAGACAACATATACTTGGTTTTGTGCTTATTTATCAATTTGGGTGCTACTATGTTATTTCAATACAAATGGACGGTGACAGCCCGCTGAGTTCTGCCGATGTCAATATGCATCATCGGTGTACGGTAGTAGTTGCACAGACTTTTGAAAGATTGTGCCTCCAGGGTGAGTTCTGCTCAGTTTTATAAAGTATAAAGTTGTCTAAAACCTTCTTTGATATCAAATATCTCGGTTGGGTCGTTGCCGGCTTTGACGGAGCAGCGAGCATTGAGTTTGGCAGGTGTGCCAAGATTAGACATGGTTCGATATAACTCGTCTTAATACATGCTGTCATATGCGGCCTTAAAATCGATAAAAAGATGGTGGGTGCCGATTTGTACTTCTTGAGCTTTTTCCGGGATCTGCCGGGGTTTGAAAATTTGGTCGATTGTGGAATTTCCTGGTCTGAAACTGCACTAATAGCGGCCAATCAAGTTACTTACGAAGGATTTAAGACGTACATACAATATTACAGTTTAGATCTTGTATCCGCTGTTGATCGGGTTAACGATGGCGAGATTCCATCTACCAGGCATACACTATTCTGGCCAGATTTGAGATATGAGTTAGTGTATGTCCACTACAAAGGCACTTCCAGAAGCTTTGCATACATCGGCCGGTAAACCGCCGGGACCAGCAGCTTTGTTGGATTTATGCTTAGATATTGCTATCCTCAGTTCATTTTGATCAGATGAATGGAAATGTCGGCTGTCGTCGTATAAGTTGAATAGTATATTTTACCTAACAGCGGTATGGTGGTCTTCGTCGCTGTAATAATGTCTGCAGAAGAATTTCTTTCATATTCTCAGCAACGACTGTGCTTCTGCTGCAAGCTCTTCTTCCTCATCTCTGAAGGTTTCTGTAAGGGTTTTTCTGACCCGATACGTCCTTTTAACTGTTGATGAAACTTCCGCAAGTTGGTTGTTTAGCTGCATGTGCTTGGCGGGATAATTCGTCAAACCAGTGATTCTCTGGCAGCATTCCCACTGGTCTTCGGCACTTGATGTCGGCGACTTAGGAGTTTTAAGATATTTCGGGATACGTGTTCGCAAAGATTCTGACGGTCTCCTGAAATTGTAGCTTTTCTGCGATTTATGTTCTCATATTAGTTTTTCTTTGGTGTGGCTTTTGGGAGGTCCGTATGTGTACCTTTTCTACAACGAGGTACTGATCTGAGTCAGTATTGGCTGCTTGGAAGGCTCGGGAGTCCGAAATAATGGGGCCAATTGTAAAGTAATCAATTTGATCTAGCGTTTCATGATCTAGAGACCGCCATATCCCCTTGTGTTCATTGAGGTGTGAACAGAGTGTGTTTGCCACAGTGATGTTTCTCCCCGCCACATAGTCAATAAGCCTAAGTACGTTGAAAGACGTAGTGTTGTGTACTTTGATTAACAAGAGTCCTATCAAAGATGTCCTCATTACCTATCACTTAGTATGATTTTAACTGCATACTAGGATCATTTCCCATACATCTTGTCGAGGAGCTCGTAAAAACAATCTTTGGTGGCGTCGTTCTTGTTTTCCATAATAGCATGGGCACCTATTAGGGTTATGTTAGCGAGTTTAGCCTTGATGTGGATCGTTATAGGATGCTCACTCACATGTTGCAAATAAAGAGTTCTTGCCTAGATCTGCCGCATATGGAAAATCCGCATCCGAACTATCGCTGCATACTTTCCGTATAGCAATCAACATAGTGATATCACAGTTTTTCATCCTTCATATGTCCGGACCATCCCATCGCACTTCCTGCATGGCGGTGATATCTGCGTGATATCAATCATGCACCTCTGTTAATTACTTGTGTACACGTGTTCTGGTTAGTATCTGAACATTCCACTTGCAGATCAGCAGGTCGTTGTCTTTTAAACGTTTGCAAATGTCGTCAACAGTGAATCTGTTTTTAACTTGGCGCGTCATACCTTTCTGGTCTCTTCCGTATGGGCTTGTGAGCCTTATACCGGGGTAGGCCAGTATTATACTACCAGTCGAGCATGAACTGGCTATTTTAATAAGAATTTACTGAATGAGTAAAGATTTACTCATGCTGGGAATTGGTCCGAGCAAAGCACTACTAACTTATTTTTTGCGCTGTTACCCCAATCAAAGTTATTGGACAATCAGCAGTTTCCCGATCAATCGCCGCATAGTGCCACAGATCCTCACATAGTTGCCTATGTGCCTTGTCTCGGTTTCGGTGAGATTGCTTCCAAACTTATAAAGAGTCTTTCATTTATCTTTAAATATCTTTAAATTTAAATAAATCAAGTGTGTGTGAGATATCATCGAAATTTTTTATTCGTTTGAAGGGCATATCGATGCTATTATGTACGGAATATAACATCGTTCAAATGTCCGCCGCGGCTTCTCTGGGTGGTGCGCATCCGAATTGTTCAATTTCCTATGACTCTGGCGCATAAATCAGGCTGAATTTGACAGATTGTATGGGTTATGTTGGAATTAAGGGCTGCTGTAGTTTGTGCCTTGTTCACATAGACCTGCAACTGTGGAAGTCTTGACAAGAAAAAGTCTAACGGGGTCAAATCACACGATCTCGGTGGCTGTTCACATTGCTCGAGCAGAATTTCCAATTCGGCGTAAGCTGTGTAGCACGCAGCGCCGTCCTGTTGAAACCATATGTCGTTGGTGTCCATATTATCCAATTCAGGCCAAAGGAAGTTGGTAATTATCAACCTATAGCACTCGCCGTTGACGGTGATGGCCTGGCCAACGTCGTTCTCAAAGAAATATGGACCAATAACGCCGCCAGCGTAAAATCCACACTAAACACTAACTTTTTCGGGATGCATTGGACGCTCTTGGATCTCATGTGGGTTGGTATCGTCCCAAATTCGACAATTTTGTTTGTTGACGTACCCATTCATCCAGAAACGGGCCTCATCGCTGAAGATGATTTTTCGATGAAAATTAGGGTCAGTTTCCAACTGCTCCAGAACCCGTTCAGCGAGCACACGTCGTTGTCTATGGTCGTTTACCTTCAGCTCCTCGGTCAGTTGACTTTTGTATGGGTGCAGGGCCAAGTCACTACGCAAAATTCTCCAAGTTGTGGTCTGCCAAAGGCCGAGTTCTTGTGAGCCACGCGAAAACGACTGCATTGGATTCTTCTGCACACTCTCACGGACAGTGGAGGAGGTCTTGGCAGACTTTGCGTTTCGTCAACGTAAGGGTATTGGTTTATCGTTCATCATATGTTCATCACACTGCGGATTGTCCTCTCGGTAGGACGATTATGGCAACCGTAAAATATGCGAAGCGTGCAGAGCGTTGCCCGAGCAGACCACCCATTTTGATAAAACAATTTTACCATTTGCACGTGTTGTTGAACGCTATGTCCATCCATGGTGATTTGGCAAAATAGTCTGAATAAATGACAACTTGACAGATGTAGCTTCAACAATATGGCCGCTATCAACTGTCAAAATTTGGAAGTCCCTATTGGAAGACCCTGTACAAGTAGTGCATCCTAACCTGTCTAGTTTTGCAGTTATTCTTTATAATCTGTTAAATATCGATCTTGACTTCTTGGATTTTCTCTCGTATCTGCTTTATTGTGAGTACTCGTATTTCGTCAATTTTTGTCTAAATCGAATAAACCGCACACAATACGGCAGACTGATGCTTCCATTGTAAAGGGGAAGCTAAGATGGTTTCTTTCCACGTAGAAGGCGACGCTCTACTATGTAGCGCCTCTTCATAGGCCAGTAAGTTTGTTTGCCTCTACTCTCTACCAAACCAGAGGATTCGCCTTTTTGGCAGCAAAGCCACAGGCCTCTGATACGATATTTTATCCGGTTACTATACTCGTACGCGCTTGGAAAAGACTCTATAAGTCTTTTTGCGATTGCCATCGGTCAATGTTAAGTCGAGTTACAAAATTCCTCAATTTTTTTTGAAGTCTAATGTATCCGTAAACGTAATAAGCAGTAGGCCAAGTCTACATTAGTCGTTTGCAATCTTCGGGCATCTAGAATATAGGTGTCTTGTTTTATGCTGAGTTGAATTACTTGATGGAGTCCTTTGAACGATCGCAGCCTAAGTAATTCTATTGGCGGTTTTATGATCAGTTAACCGCCATGTGATGTGAAAAAGCCACGTATTATCCATCTGAACATGCAGCAATGCCTAGTAGCACAAGTTAGTTTATTTCCCAATTTTCGTGTTAAAATTTCCTGAAACGATAATATTGTACTTAGGACATTGTCCAATTCCCATATATTTAAGCGAAACGCTTTTATACTCATTCTTTGGTATTTCTTTCGTGGCAGAGTGAATGCATGACAGGCAAATTATGGCGAATCTATGTAGTCTTTATGCGGATTTTGAAACTACTCATTCACTTGCTTTATTTTGTTCCTTACAACAAATTTTCACCCAAACAGATACTGCCTATTCTCTGTAGCAGGCACAGTTGCTTTTGCACTGTTGATACAGATTTTCATTCGGCTTTTACCTGGTCTATTCTATCGCTCTTCCAGGATAGCGAAGATACCGGCTTTCTGACAGATCCCGGTCCTCCGGTAGTTGTTCGCCTGCACCTCATATGTTAGAATTTCGAATATTCCATGTTCTAGTCCAAACGTTGTTTTTCTTTCTTCGTTTTGGTGCTCCGTCAACACTGCATTCTTATTCGAGGCTCTTGATTGCCAGCAATAACGCCCAGTCGTTCCCACAACAATTGTTAAATTATCTTCTTGCTCAACATTTGCGAATACAAGTTAAGTAAATTAAGTACCTGGTAGCTACCTGGATTAGGTAAAATGAGTGTTATTGACGTAAATTAACAGCACTGGTCTTAGTCAAGTTGACGCGTTTCAATGCCTACTCTAATAGCTACACCCTTGTATATCTCGTATATCTTACCTTTAAGCGTAGGTAAGTGAGGATAGGTCATTTTCGTCGTTGCTTAAAGATCCACAATTCTACTTAATCTTGCCCAGGTGTTTATTGTTCGCCATTTATAAGAAATCTTCAAGAAGTTCCAACTCGACTCTGGAACAAAATAATAAAAGAAAATGTAGACCTAGAATTGGTCTAAGGGAGTTGTAAACACAGCAATGAAAGTGCAAAAAGGATTTACTTAACATGTACATAAACGTCGATGTGTCTTAGGTTTATCGTAACAAACTGAATCTTAGCATCCAATACCATCCTTTCGAAAAGATACCACTTGAAGCTAAATGGAAATTTCTAAAACGGCTGAATGTCAAAAAGGAGCCACTACAAGGCCACTGTGGACCAGCGGCAACAATCTTTCCAACAATGTGTTTTCTCTTGGGAATATGACTAATGTACAGCCTGTAGAACATCGTACATTTTCATGGTCGACGCGACAACTGGTTCCGATAAGATCTTTAATAATACCGGCAAGACTAACAAAAGGATATCACTTTCATTTCATTTGATTAAATCCTATTTCGGCTATTGTTTCGGGACCGATTCACTCTGATTGTTTCCTTTCCAATGAATCTGTCATGCTCGTTTTTGTATGTGAAAGGAGTCGCAATACTCGTAAAACAAATCAGAAAAGGGATGAAGCAATAAACGAATGCGCACAGACTAGCACACGCATTCTCATGTCCTTTAGTTTAAAACGGCTGGGGATTGTTTTAAACAAAAGCCAAAGACGGGGACAATTGATCGGAGGACTTGAGTTGCGACCTAACTAAGGTAAAAAAAAAAAAATTAAATTAAAGATCCTTGAATCGATTTCTTTCATCCGTGGATGGTTTAATGAATGTGAATACAAGCCAATCGGACGATATGTCAAAAGCAAAACGCCGCCACCGCCAACATTGCTCATTCGATGGGTTGAAGCTCGAGGGTTGTTTAATTTTCCTTTTTTTCCCCCGGTCCTACTGGTCACAATACGAGTAAGTATTCAGCGCCACCACTATACGCACAGGACGGGTATAAAATACAAGCACGCCGCAGCTTTGAATTGCGTATCCTTTTTTTGCGGGATCGAATTACGAGTACAGTGTCTCCATTGTTGTCGGCGCGTAGCATTTGAACTTTTATTTTTATAATTTTTTTTTTTTTTTTTAATTAGCTCAAGTAGCTATAACATCACAAAGGGAATACTGTGCTGGATATGGGGCTTCCGTGCTGGGACTGTATGAAGACAAAGGACTCTTGAGTTAATTTTTGCAAATGAGGGCAGGACAGGAATAATTAGTTTGACCTTGAAATGGAAAAATAAGGACAAGAGAAGGAAGCAATATGAAAGTGCTCAGCGGGTTAAGCGGTCAATTTATTTTCATTGAGTGCGGTCACAACGGTTTGGGAGGGGTGTCAAGGGCACGGGGTAATTGTGGGCATGGGTTGATCTCAATATGGTTTGACTGGGATAAAATAGGAGAGACAACGTTCGAGGAGAAATAATTTATTATAAATTGGGCGAGAGCGATCCTTTGACAAGATGAGTTTTAGAAGCTGACCTCTGTTAGGGACGGCAATTTGCTTTAAAACGATATTCCAATACGCTTTGGAGGGATTAGTAGAAATACTTTCAGCCGCCCTATGTACATTTTAGCATTTGTAAATAATAAATGTTCTTAGGAAAATAGGCAAAAAAATTCGAGACTGAGCTTATTTTTCCTGGCATCACGCAACATATTCCATTTGTCCTTTGATATTTAATTTAAGAATGTGAATCAGCTTTTTTTCTGTTTTGGCATTATGCAGAAACTGAAAGTAATGTTTAATCCCAGTTCCTAGTCTTGGTTTTCGCTTTCCATTTCGCATCCATGTTTTTCGCACCCGCGAAACTGAGAGGAGATGTAAGTGAAGCAGCAAATAGCTCCGGGAAGTCGTAGAAATAATAACTTCCTAAAGTTCTTTGTCTCAAATTACTGAGGCTGAGACAGTGGCACAAAAAGGGGAGGGTATCCTCCCATGAGCCAATGTCCCCACAGCCTCTTCAGTGGTCGGTGCCCGTAAGTGGCAGCTTTAATGCGTGGGCCCGCAGAAGATTATGGCCTGTGAGTAATCCAACAAGTATAGATAGTTCAGCTCTGCTTTAAAAGAGTATCCTACCTGAACTGGATTTGCTGAGTTCCGGGCATCATTGTCTTGAAGTTTCGCAAATTGGAAAGTTTTTTCACCCGTCATTTTGGTTTGTATCTATTGCTTCACCTACATTCCTAGAGTGCAGAGAGGAGGTTTGATTCTTTGATGACCCAATTTATTATCAATGAAGGGTCCTTATCGGACTGACTCATCTGCATGATCATTGGATGACACTCCTTTGTCGCCAGTGACCCAGAAGAGCTTAACTCTGTGCTGAGCGTAAAGAGCCTTAAGACCTTCATGACAGCGGTTCACAAGGCTTGATTTAATAGCGACTGCTGCGATGACATTAATGGCTGCCTGGTTATCCCTTGTAGAATATCGCCTCTATTGCATCAAGTCTGGCTGCTTCTGTTATATCCAATATCTCAACTTAGAAGACACGGCTGTAGTCCGACAGGTGACGTGAGCATCGTAAGTTTAATTGATTGAAGGAGATCCCGGCGCTGATACATATCTCCATCTTTGGTTCATCCGTGTAGATGGATATCGAGTCTTCTATCATTTGGTTCCTGTCTCATTCTTTTCTGCTTGCGAAAATGCAAGCAAATGGCGCTTCACAGTCGTGATGGGATAGTATACTAGGTGGCTCGAAACTAATCACCCTATCGGAAGATGGTATAATTTTTGCAAATGGCGTCGTACGTCAGTCAGATTTAAAATTTGTCAACTAGACAGCTGCAGTATACAAACAGATAAGCAATGGAGCACTAAACTCCGCCAGAGTGTGAAATAATCATGGTGTTAGCGCAACGTGGATTTCGACGTCGACTTCCTAATCGTGTATCGCCAACTGGGCAAACGTTCCGGCGCTTAGTTACTGGACTCGAACAAAACCTAACCAGAGGAGACCATGCAGGGCATCATCGCCACCGGACTGGTCGTTCGGCCGATAATATCGCGGCTGTAGCTGCCGATGTCGCTGGGAACGAAAAAACATCAACCAGATGACGGGCCCCGCAATTGGGCATCACCAGACGGACCCTGCATCGAATTTTAGTGAAAAATTTACACTTGTTCCCTTACAAAGTGCAAACAGTGCATCAATTAATACCTCCTGACCGTCAGTCTCGTGTGGATTACTGTAAAGCCATCCTCAATCTCAACAACGAAGAGGAGTATTTTGTGTCGAAAATCATCATGAGCGACGATGTGCATTTCCACTTAAGCGGTTACGTCAATAAGCAAAATCTTCGTGTGATGCACGAAAAGCCATTACATCCACTTAAAGCCACAGTGTGGTGCGGCGTTTATGCGGGAGGAGTTATTCGGCCGTATTCTTTTGAGGATGCCGTCGACAATAGGATCATTGTTACTGGCGAACGCTACAGGGTCATGATAAACGACTTCTTACTGCCGGAATCGGATGAGCGGGGCTTGGTGAACATGTGGTTTCAACAAGACGGTGCAACCGCACACAGAGCACGGGCCACAAGGAAGCGCTTCCTGGTCGCGTAATCTCCCGTTTTGGCGATTTAGCATGGCTAGCAAGATCGCCCGATTTAACCATTCCAGACTTCTTTCTTTGCGGCTACTTGAAATCGTGTGTTTATGCAAACAAACCTCAGATAATCGCAGCCCTTTAGGAGAATATTCGACAGGAATGCGAACAGTTATCACAGGAAATCTTGCGGGAAGTCATGGAAAATGCGATAAAATGGGCACAAATGTGTATCAACATTGGCGGCAGCCACTTGGCGGATACCATCTTTTTCACTTAACAGAAACAATTGTAAAGGTCCAAATGAAGATTTCTATCACTCAAAATCATTATTTTTTTATTTAGTTTAAAAAGTAATTCAAAAACAAAATTGGATAATTAACTTTGCGCCATATTGTATAGTCTGCATTGGAGCAAAAACCCAGTTCTCTGGGTGACTGACTCAGTCGTAGAGTGCTTTGCGCTGCAGATTCGTGCATATCTATAGACATCTAGGGGCAAGTGAACACGAATATTTTCTAGTCCCGTCGTTGGGGTCGTTCACATGGCATGAGTCGTGCTAGTACGTGCTATCTTCTGTACTTTTGTCATTAACCTAAGGTTGCTAGTTTTATTTGTGGATTTGCACCATACTAAGCTGCCGTTGGTTAATAG
The DNA here is from genome assembly GCA_963966105.1 of Volucella zonaria. NCBI lineage: Eukaryota > Metazoa > Arthropoda > Insecta > Diptera > Syrphidae > Volucella > Volucella zonaria. The sequence continues at coordinate 188,522,752 of OZ014532.1, forward strand.
TCTTGGGATTAGGTCCACACCTTCTCCCTAATATACGACCGCTGGTGTAGAAAGTTATCATTGCTTTCCTTGCACGTTCTTCAACATTGAACTTTTAGCTCAGTTTATTATCTAAATACTTAGCAATCCTGGATAGCCGGTCTGTTATCCCATGGAAGGAAAATCAAATTGTGACTTAATCCTTTCATATGTGAATATAATATGCTCTGATTTTTGCGGGTTGATTCCCAGTCCAAAGAGCTTGGCCCATTTTCCGAGGATTTTAAGGTCATAGTGTAGAATTTCACCGATCGTGCGGAGGAACTCGCCGTGGCCCCCCCTTTTGGATTCAGAATTATTTCATTTCCAACTATGGTCGACAGAAGAGGTGATAGCATTCCTCCTTGAGGGGTGCCACTTAAGGTAGCGACCCTCAATATTGCTGCATTGATGTTCATGTTGCGGAGCATATAGGCTACCAGGTTCTTTAATGCTGGATGAACTCCGGCATTTTCCAAATTTTTACTTATAACGCAAATGCTAACATTCTGACAATATGGAAGGACCGTTTAATGTTAACGAATACTGCTGATGTCTACACCTTGTCGTAAAAACTTTTCACAATCGTGCTGACAACTTCATGCAGGATTGTTTCCGTGGCTTCACCTTCTGTATAGGAGTGGTGGTTTTAGGCTAGGTTTCTAATCGCTTCGTATATGAATGTCAAGCAGTTTTTCCAATGAAGTTTTTAAAATGAACGCTGTTAGACTAATTGGACTGAAGTCTTTTGGATGGATATGGCTGGACTTACCTACCTTGGGAATTTATATTGTACTACCTTTACTTCCCTCCAGCGTTTTGACACCTACATACATACTTTCATACTTGATACTACTGTAGGATAGGCTTTTTAGAAACGGTATCATAGCTTGGTTTCTATTTCGAAGCATTATTGGTATGATATATTTTGGTTTCTTCTAGTATCCCCTCTGAGGTCTCATCCTCCAGGAATGTGAGTTTCTCGCAAGAGCCCCAAGGTTTCAGTGTTGCATTTCGTAGCTACAAAAGATTAATTGGATATGACTATTATTAGTCTGGCGCACTCTGTTGTGCTTTCAATATTGGGACAGAACTTTCTCCATGATTTTCTTTTAGCTCTGCAGATTGCATTCTTGTATTTCCCCTGACTGGCCTTATATTTGTCCCAGCCAGAGCACAGATTGTAACTTTTGGGTGCATTGAAAGGTTCCATTCCCTCTTTCCTAATGTTATTAGGTCTTTAGTCCACCAATGTGTGCAGTTCTTGGATTTCTTGACCTTGATGAGGATTACTAAATGCAACATCGTTTATACATCGGATCATCGCGATGTTCTAGTTCCACAGAGCCCGCGATGGGAGTGCATCAAACAATTTTCTAGGCTACTGGAGGGAACTGCAGTCAAACTGAGGGCGAACTACTTTCTATTCTCAACTCACCCTAGGCAACTTGCAAGCTTCTAGTTCCATTTCAATTTCGGTTGGCATGATATTGAATGTATAATACACTCGAAACCAAAACAAGGTTTGATGCCAAAAGGATCACTCTGGAATACTTATGAAGATCTGAGAAGCCTTTCTCTCTGCCACTTACCTTCCTCACAAAATGTTTGGGCTTTTATTTTTATGCTGGCGTCTGGCATTTGTGTTCACTGTCTTCCGGTTATTTAAAAAAAAAATTTGTTATTTTTAGCTGCGTATGCGGAGGCTTTTTCTTTGCAATAAAAAAACATTAGCTCAGTCTTCCATTAGCGTATCGAGACAACACTGAACACAGACCGTGTCTAAAATTAAGAAAGATGGTTACACGCTCGGTTTGAGTTTGCGATGAATGTATGTTGAAAAACATGGCAAAATGCTTGAGTTTTATGTTCGCCAAACTTCTTTGTGAATGCACTCATAGTTCAAGATGCAAGATGCATACCAACGCGAAGGTCCTTGTCTGTTGCATAATACATAGTGAGTGTCTGCCCCTAAGCGTTGGAATCTCAAGATGAGATCAACTATTGGGCCATTAGAAATTGGCTGTCGGTCAATTTTTCGAAACTGAGATTGTTCTATTTATAAGAAGCAGGAAGCTGACTGATTTGACGGCCTACTGGCAGTGTAAATGAGTTTTGGCGAAACATAGGGCTGGTGACTGAGCAGGGTTTTTTAGATCTACGCGGTTATGATAAGAACAATTACATATGGTATGTCTATCCTATACGTGCGTCGGTTGTCTCATGGACAAAGCTTTCAAGAAATTATGTCATTGCTGCTGTTACCAGACTCCAAAGAATAGTCTGTTTCGACTGGGTGGGGACCACCCGTGGCACGTCTGGCTCTGCTCTAGATGCACTTACACATACGAGTATGAATCTACCATAACTCCCTTTAATACTCATGCCATAGGCTACAATCTCTAAGCCGTCGTGCGTTAAAAAAAAAATTGTTTTTGGTACAACAGGTATTGAGGTTCTGATTGATGATTCTGGTCTTATGGACACGCAGCTGTCTGATAGAATAGAACTCCTGTGCTACGAAAGCACAGTATGGACTATCCTTGTACTTAGTGATGTTTTCAGCCAGAATCGGATCCAGTCAATGAATGTCATCGAGTGTACACGGATGAAACCGATTTTGGATACGGCGCTGTAAGTCTTTTTGGAGGACAATAATGTTTAATTTCAATCCTCGTTAGGAACCCTTCATCTGCCTTCCAAGCGGAATACGTAATCTTGATAGCGATGGACTATACGAGTATTGTGAAAATTCGGTAGGGAGGGAGAAGTATCTACGCCTGTAGCGACAGCCAAGGCTCGCTTAAGCCCTTCTTACGCTTTTTCACCACTTCCAAGCTAGTTCCAAGAAACCTGCTAGGCCAGGCTCAGAGGAGAGTTTCTTAGGAAAGTGATAGAGTGTATATTCCGGGTTATAGCTCTATTAACCACGCAAGCTGTTGCAAATTTGCATCTGTGTTCACACACCATGCCTTAATTACACATGCATCAGTTTCTGCAGGACAAATAGCGAGAAGTAATAAAGGTTTATAGCTCTGTGTGAAGCTTAGTTCTACATTCCACGCAAAAAAGAAATATTTTTTGTTCTATGATAGATGTACTGAGAAGCAACTATGGCTCCAAAACATGTGAAGATCAATTTTGGCTTTAGCCCTTACTTAAGAGCCTGCCAGGCTGTCGATCCGCTTTCAGAAGTTCGATCTGGAGATTTAGAAACGAGGACCTTTTACAATTTGTGAACTCAATTCAATCGAACATTTTCTGAGATAATACCTTCAATCATTCCAAACGAACATGAAACCGGATCAACAAAAATCAGCCAGTTTCTCTGCATCTATTAGTACTAAACAGTCAAAAGTGGTGGCAATGTTATCGTATTTAATGTCCCGTTTGCGTTGGTACCGTCATGGATTCGTAGAGGATCCTTCCCATCAATACGAATCTGGAATACTTCCATGTAAGTGCAGGACACATTCTTGTTCTGGATCCTTGAAGTAGGACAAACGATGATCTTTTTCTTAGTTCCAACAGAAATCATTCTGAGGGATTCTCAATCGCTGCGCACGTCTTCCAATTGCATAGTGTACTGTGATTATACTTGTGAGTTTGAAATATCTTTTCTCTTGAGGCTGATCAGCACTGATCACTTTGAATCAAGCACGGGCTATATTGGTCTAGCCTTAGAGAGCGCTCTGTAAATTATGATACTTGGCGTGTGGTCCAGCAGTAGACAGACAGTATGTTCATATTTACATTCCACCTCTATTTCCTGTCCAAGATGAGGCCAAGATATCACCTCGAGGAAAACGAAACAAGAATAGTTGCGTAAGTTTTTGGATGGTTTCATGCCTGGGTGTATGAGGAGATATTTTATCGGCTGTGTCATCAAGCAAATTGCCTTAATGGCCGCTTGCCTTCTGATATTATTGCTATGTTGAAACTCACACATTTCAGCATGAAAAATGTTCTTCGAGTTCCTCCAGTTCCTCGACTTATGTCCCTTTTTTATCTATATGCTTGATTGGACTTAGGTGGCGCTACAGTTCGGGGTAAACTTGGACCTCAACTAACAAGCCAATCCAGTTAGCCAGATCTTTAGCTAACTGCCTCCAGTTGCGAAATCCAATCCAAGCAGGCTGAAGTCGCCCTCTACTGCGTTGTCCCTCCGAATTAGATTCGAAGACTTTGAGGGCAGGAGCATTGATATCCATACGCTCTATATATTCCAGCTATCTCAGGCGACTGATGCAGTTTTCTTATTAGATCTTGACGCTGAACAGCTCCTACAGTTCGTTATTGAATATTCTCCCCAAAGCGCGTTAAAAAAATGGGACCGATTATATTTAGAAACATTTTTCTCTCAAAATAACCGAGAATATCTTCATCCGCTTTCAATAGAATCCATGTTAAAGAATAATGAAGCAGAACTGGGATGATCCTCCCAGCCTCCTTAGTTTTCCGAAAGAGGATATTCCTGCTCAATTGCCTTCTTACTGCAAAGAAACAGCGACTGCAAGAGTGATTCTACGTTTTATTTTTACGCAGGTGTTGCCAGTATTGAAGAGGCAAAGTCCTTTACTAACTCCAAATTATAACGATAGACTGTGACATTCTGTCCAATTTGTCGATGTAGTGGGTCACTTTTTTTTTTATAATGAGCGCGCGATCGAGGGGTTTGTGTACCCTTAAAATGTTTGCGCATAACGAGGGCGAAGGAAATTTAGGGAGGAAGAAAGAACAAGTACCGATGTACATTGTTTTTAAATGTTTGTAAGTTGTAACGACCAGGAAACACAGAGATCGGCAGGGCATTCCTTGTTTTGCCTTCATTTATCGCTATGCCCATTTGTCTACTTCTATTTCAAAATGAACGAACGGTGACAGCCCGCACTGAGTTTTCCCAATTATGTCGATATTATCGGCGTACGCTAGTATTGTAGTTGCACAGAAAGGTTATTTCTCCAGTATTCGCTTGTGAGTTCCGCATAATTCTTGCAAGAGTGATGTTAAGGAAGTCATATGACAACGCGTCGGATTGTCTAAAACCTTTTCTTGGCATCAAAGATGTCGACTAAGTCGTTACCGATTTTAATGGGCAGCGAACGTTCTTCGCACCATTCTTCACAAACGGACGAGTTTGGCAGAGATGTCACGACTAGACATGACCCTATATAGCTCGTTTCTGTAAATGCTGTCATATGCTGTCTTAAAATCGATGAAAAGATGTAGATATCAGGATCTGCAGGAGTATAAAGATTTGGTCGATTGTGGACTTTTCTTCCCTGCAACCACATTATAAAGGCCAACCAGTTCACACATTATGACAGATAAGACATGCGATGTTGAGGAGATTCATGCCTCAAAAGTTGGCGTAGGTGAAGAGCTCTCCTGTTTTGTGGATCGGGAAAACGGTGCTGGGATTCCATTCATCTGGCAAACATTCTTCTGATCAGATTTGAGAAATGAGTTGGTGTATGCCTCACAGCATTTTGAGAAGTTTTAAGTACCTCGACCGGTAAGCAGTCAGCTTCAGCTACTTTGTTGGATTTCAGTTTAGCTATTGCTATCCTTTCTCCGTTTTGGTGGAGGTGAAGGGAAAAATTTTGGCCATCGCCATCTAAGTTGAAGGGGGTATTCTGTTTGATGGCGGATGGTTGACCTTCTTCGCCATTATACAATCTGCAGAAAATGATTTTCTCAGAATTGACTCCAACTCTACTACAAGGTTTCCATCTTGATCTCTAAATAAGTCAGCCTAAGTCCGTTGCCAGAGGTGGTATCGTATAGGCCATGCTTATCAATTATGCTACCAAAGATGTTCTCCTTTCCTATACTGGCGCTAAAATCACCCAGAATGATATTAACATCCAACTTCGGACATTGTTCATTTGTCTTGTCGAGGAACTCGTAAAAACATTCTTTTGCGGCATCGTCCTTGTCTCCGTATATTAGGCTTAAGTTAGCGAATTTAGCTATGATGCAAATTGTCATAAGACTCACGGTCACGTTTCGGAAACTCAAGACTTCTTTCTTAAGTCTGCCGCATCCGGATAAGCGCTATTTGTTTTCCATATAGCAATGTAGCATAATATGTCACAGTTTTTCGTCCTCTTTATATCCGGCCTATCCCATCGCACTTCCTGAATGGCGTGATAGCAGTTAAGGCCCCTGATAATTACTCGGCTGCACGAAAACTGCCAAGGGTCCGAACATTCTACTTTCAGATTCGAAGGTCATTGTCCTTGAAACATTTTGAAGGGTGGTCAACAGTGAATCCAGTCTTATTCGAGCCCATTCGAGCGACCAACCGCACCCTTTTCTCCCTTCCATATATGGTTGTGAGCCCTATGACGGCGTGGGCCATTATTATGCTACGGTCCGAGTATGGCGTTGCCATTTTTACCGGAGATCACCACTGGGAGGTAAGCAAGCACTTCGCTACGAACTTGATTGTTGCGCTGCTGATTCAACCCGAGTTATAGGACAGTCAGCAGTTTCCCGATCGATCGCCTCGCACGTTCTTAAAGCTAAATATCCCGAATCTTCTCTGAAGATAGCCCCAAGCCCAACAAAAAAGTTTAACGCGTAGTTCATCAAATCCACATAAGCCGATGCGTTTCTCCTTTCTGATTATCTCGTTTGTTATGATTGGGATTGTTCTATCTATCTGCCGTACCCATAAGCATGAGGTGAAACTCAAGATAATCTGCATAGGGTCGGCATCTGCGCATTGCCTAAGGCACTCCAGTCGTACTTTGTTGAGAATTTCTCCTAGACTAGACTAGTTCTTATTTTCCATCACAACGCCCCGCTTGCGATCAATGAAGTCACAATAACATTGTACGAGTAGATCCACTGCGGGATAATTAGATTGTCTCATTGTGAATTGCCTGCTCTTATCCTACAAGTCGCCAAGATTGGCCTTAAGGACCTCCTTTGTCTATTTTCTCCAGATGAGCTGATGATTTGTTATTCCAAATACTGTACTTAACTAATTGGTATTAAGATCGTACCTTGTAGTAAGACTGTTTTGTCTTTGAAAGGTTCTTTTCCTTGTAAACGATGCTACCGGATTGATGTTGAGTCTAGCCATGTGGCACGAAGACTTGGGTTACTTTGAGTTCCTCTGTATGAAGTTTCTATATTATCGCCATGTGCCGGACCGTCGATGCCAAGGTTGGTTAGTTTTTCATAGCATAACCAACTAGGATACTGTATTGCTTACTCCTTTTCATAGAGCTGTCGTTTAATGGGTTTGTGTGATGTATCGTTCAACGCCCTTTCGATATCGAAGAATGCGCACAGTAGTGCATCTCTTGCGTTTAATGAGCTTTGGTTTTCTCCGGCATGTGATACGATTACAAGGCAGTCTCTGTTAACCTACTTACTGTATATCCATACTAAAGGTACATGGGTCTGCACTTTGGCCCTTTCGAGTTATTTTTCTCTTTGTTATTCTAAGCAGGTGTGGCACACATAGTTTGTGTGTTACAGATGTTCAGAAGCCAAGTATATCTCATTTTCTTCCACTGCTCTTCCAGATAACGCCGATTCCGATTCCGTAAGCATATTGCCGCTATGGAATGGCTACGGACACTTGGAAGGGGCAAGTGCTCTTCCTCTTACTCGTATATTATAAATTATAATACTTCTTACAGCACATGCCGATATAAGTATATACAGTCATACCAGCAACCGGTTCGAACTTCTCTTATAGTATCAGAAAGACTACGTTTGCTGCCTCGAGATGTTAAGCTATATCCAAATAAGGATAAAGTTTAGATGATTCTGGTGTATTATATAGCAAAGTAAAGTTTCATAAGTACGAGTGTTTGAGCTCAGTAGATACCCAAACTACCATTCACTCCTATTCTTCAGCTCCCTTCCTGCTGAACACTTCTATAGAAACAGTCACACTAAGTGCAATCATAGCAACTGACACTCGGTGTATGCTCCTCTCATATATACATTTGTGTTTATTTACCAGTCCTCATTAACGCCACTAACAAGTCGACAACTTTTCTACTCCAACATGTTGGGAGGCAGATTCTATGAGGCAGGAATACCAAAATGACGGCGACACCTGTTTCCCCAACTGTGGCAAATTAAATCTGCTCTAAGTACGCACTAAAATAACCCGTGCTCCAGACAACATAAAGTATACCACCATCTGTTGTGTGATTTGAATAGAAATTGCCACCTACCACCACCTCATGGCTAGAAGCTGGAAACTGCTTCTGTCATAATCTTCTTCCATGAACATTTGCAATCTACGTGACCACCCACTTGTGTGTTATTTGAAAAAAAGTTCCAGTTCCAAAGTCGCCGACAGGATACCTCCTACGCGGGATGTCACAAATTTAACACAATTATCGAGTTTGCAGTTTTAAATGTCCTTGCGGATAATACGAAGAAACGATGTTCAAACAAAGCTAATTATAAATCTACGCACACGAGTACATATGGATGGCAGGATAATGGGGTTAGCGATAAACTCTTCCCTCATTGTTGGCTAAAAGTCAATCCGCCTTCAAACAGATCTGAAGAAGTAATTTCTCTTTCTCTTTTATATCAACGGGTAGCAATCAAAGCGGTGATGGCCAATAAATTCCCAACCATTATCCATGTCCATGTCCATCGTCCATGTCCAGATCCACATCCAACTCCATAGGTTCCCGCTTCAGTTTCATACTGCCGCTGCTGCTGCTGCTGCTGCTGCTGCCGTTGCTTATCCAATTTTATTAAATCGCCGTTAAGCAAACAACGCTACAAAATAATTTCCAGCAAATAACAGATTACAACGGACCGACCGAGTGCTGCACTGTGAACCGATCAAATCCAAAAGGCAGAAGGCAGCATTCAGTCTTTTCGGTCAGTAGAGGTACAACCTCCCGAATTATCCTTGTCAAAAGTAATTGAGGGACGTGTAAAACAAAACATCTCATTTCGGAGAACACGCATTGCCAAATGGTGCTCGCATATACATAGACGCATCATTGGCGTTGATTGCCTGCATGTGTGTGTAAGTGTGTGGGTTTGTTTGTGAAAGCCGTCATCGGACAGACCAGTTGTTGTTGTGCGCTGGAGTCGGTCATTGGGGCCCACCTATAAGCCCATCAATCATGAGGTCATTCTGGCCAAAAATCTTCGTCTTTCGTATCGAAAGGTGGAACATCTTGTTTCGACTAATTTATCAGAACTTCGAAAGGATCAGGTTAAAATGAGAGCTAAGCAAACAGCAAATGTCTTGCCAAAAATGTAAGGGATTCAAGTGGAGGTTATATGTACATAGGGTAGGGCGAAAGTGGAGATAGGGACAGGGATGACTTTGACTTGGTCCCTGGCATACGAATACCACATCGAGCAAATCAAAATAATTATTCTCGATTCTGGTGATTAAAATTTCTGTGATGGCTTCATGTTGATTTACGGATATTTTGTGAGACCACATTGGAGAAAGGCCATTTGTGCCGGAGATGTTTGGTTGAAGGGGAATTGACATGCATGCAGACGTTGTTAAGGTTGATTTCTTCTATTCCGGTTAGAGGGGGTATTTCTTAGATGAGAAGTGGGTGTTATTCATCCTCAGCTATTGGTGGTAGTTATGAGGAGATATAGACATTCTATTGTGGTTGTTGTTTAGACACCGATAATTTGGTTTTCTGCAGTACTTTAAGGAATATGTAACTTTAGCTTCCCGGTATCTGTGCTGAAAGGGCTTTTTGTTCTCTTGAGATACTGATTCGGAACAATGCCAGCGCCGATTCTTCATCTTGCTACGGTTCATGCAGATAGAACTGCCCTTATAGAGCTGCAACACAAAACATAGAAGGAGACTTTATGGGTTGTGAGTAGTAAGGTATCATCAATTGCAATGAAATAAACATAACCTTACTCTTAGGACGGCATGCCCAATGAAGCTGGATTGGCCATTTATCAAGGTGGACTGAATTAAACCTAGGGCGTTTAGCTGCGTTAAAACTACCGCATTCCTTGGGCTCACTTACTGGCTTCAAGAGAAAGTAAAGCTAGACGAAATGAGAGGCACATGATTCGCGTAGATTTCTAGGATATTTTGTACGTACAAGCGTAAATTTATAGTTTGAAATGTAGATGGAAGGTACACCTGGAAGCTGATAGATTCACTGCTTGAGGAAACTAGCCAGTTAAATTCTGATGTAAAATTAATTAATCCTCTCGATGAAAGTGTTAATATCAATAGAACAGGAGTATCTGGCACCGTGAAGATCGTAGAAAACGTAGTGGTTTAATGTAGTCTTTCTGATAATGGTTCCTCCAGGACGCTTACACACATTTAAAAGTGCATTAACACCGCACTTGTGGATCCTGACGACGTTGTCATAGAGGCTGTTTAAACTTAAAGGGATGAGTTCACACATACTATATTATAGTATGGAGAGTGTTTGGCTAGGATGCTTGGGCCCATTGAACCTTTTGAAGCCTTAGGTATGCATATTGTCTTAGCATCGTTACATTGAAAATTGATTCACAATTCATTGGCTGCTGAATACGAGTATAATATCACTACCAGTATGCAATGCACACGTAATAGAATACGCGGAACTGTCAAGGGACAACTGGGTGAAAGCAAGAACTTACTTCAAATAAGAATTGAAATGTGATGGCTACTTCGATATATTCGGCGCTCAAGTCGTTCGGCAATATATTAGCATCTAGCAAATTTGTGCGGGTAAAGATGCTGAATACACAGTTCGCAGTAAGGCAACATCTGCATATATACCCCGTTGCGGATAATTAATGAAATGTACAACCGAACAATTGTTGGAGGTATGCCCCGATGGCTTCAAAGGTAATACCGCTGTCATACAGGAAGATCGACAGATCTTCAGATCGGCTGATATCGCAAGCGATTGCTAGATCTAGAGTTTATCAAAACCTTTCGGGCAAGTACTACGCTTTCCTGAGTCAGACGAATCTGATTTGCATGTCTTCTTCCGGCAACTTTAATGGAACACCTGTTTTGAAGAAGATTGAAGGCTCTGCAGAAAAGAACAAGCGTTGCAAACTTAAATGACAGGAAAATCGGTTTTCCGAAAACAAAAGAAAACTCTAGAGGAGGTGTCAATGATCGCAAAGAACAATGTTTGCTACTTCGAAAAAAGCGATGTGTCAAAACAATTTCAGTAAGTTGACCCACTGCCTCCGTTGTAACTTTAAATAATGTTTTAACCGTTCAAATCGGTGTTCAAAAGGGTGATGAATGCTATTATATGAGACCATAAGCGTTCTCACGTGGGGTTAACTGCCCAACCACGTAAAAAAATAATTATTTAGAAGCGACCAATAGCTTCGGGTAAGGACGGATTCATCGTTGAAGACCCTGAAAAACGAACAAAGGACAACGACTTTCCGATCTGGACGTGGAATGTTCGGACATTGAACAGCCCGCGTGCAAGAACACAAGTATCAAAGGTAAATTCGCTAACATCAGCTTTATATGCGCTCACGCCAGAACAGAGAAAAAGGACGAAAGAAAGTTTCTACGATGTCCTCGACAAAACCTACGAGAAATGTCCGGTGTATGAAGTTAAAATCGTCATGGCCGACTTTAACGCCAAAATTGGAAACGAGGACATCTTTTTTAGCACAATCGGAAGACATAGGTATCACGACATCACGTCTGGAAACGGCTAATCGATTTCGCGGCGGGACGTAACACGGTTTCCTCACCTCAATACTCACAAGGGAATATTGCAGACACCAGATCCGCATACAGTCAATCATATTGACATGTTGCGATCGATGTAAGGCACTCCTCAAGTATTTTAGATGTCCGAAACATATTCTCGGACCACTACATAGTTGCAGCCAAGGTATGTCTACGGATATCTCAGACGCCACAACAACGGGGAAATACTATAAGAACATTTAACAATCACAACAAGCCGCCAGAACCTTTGCCGATTGCGTATCCCTCAACCTCTCGAGAAGTCCTTTATAGATAGCACCAAGTGCTGAAGAAAAGTGGCTTAGATGCCGAGAAGCCATCAGAAACGCCGAAACTGACGTGCTGGGTCTCACCCGCCCACCACAACGAAACCCCTGGTATAATGAAGAGTGCCGGCAAACACATGCAACAAAACAACATGCCCACAAAACGGCACGCTGAGCTCAACGAGCAAAAGAGGAGGGAAGAACATCAGCTTCTCCGGAGAAAAAAGAAAGAACATGAGAAGAGCCCGATGGAGGAAATAGAGAGGTGCTACTTCAGGAAAAATGTTCAGAAGTTTTACCAAGAGGTAAAAAGAATGTGTCAGGGTAATAAGAACAAGAACACCTTGTGGTTGAGTGGGTGCTGAGGATATGGAAAACCCATTTCTGCAGACTGCTAAACGGCAAAGACGACACAAATTCCGCTGCCATACAGAGCCAACCATTCAATATTGACGACGCAATTCAAGAATTCCATCCACCCGACCAAAGTGAAGTGAGGATAGCAATATCTAAACTGAAGTCCAACAAGACTGCCGGCCCAGACGGCCTACCCGCCGATCTATTTAGGGCAGCAGGAGAAGACCTGGTAGGGAGCATACACCAACTTATTTCCAAGATTTGGCCGGTAGGATGTGTGTCTGATGAATGGCACCTCAGCATCGCTTGCCCGGTTCACAAGACAGAAGACTCTCTAAACTGCACCAATTATTGAGGTATCAGTCTCCTAAACATCGCATATAAGATCTTGCCTGCCGAATTGTGCGAGTGCCTGAAACCATTTGTCAATGATATGATTGGCCTCTATTAGTGCAGTTTTAGGCTCGATAAGTCCACAATTGACCAAATATTCACATTACGGCAAATCTTGGAGAAAACCCAAGATGTTCGAATCGATACTCACCACCTTTTTATCGATTTTAAAGCCGCATATGACACCATCTACACACGCAAGCTATACAGACCCATGTCTAGTTTTGACACCCCTGTTAAATTCATCCGCTCGTGCAGCATGTCGATGCAGAGAGCTCGCTGCTATATCAAGGTCGGTAACGACCTAAATGATACCTTTGATGTAAAAAATGGATTTAGGCAAGGCGACGCGCTGTCATGAGATTTCTTCAACATCGTACTTGAAAGAATTGTACAAAACTCACAAGTCAACACACGAGGTACGCCAACGATATTGATATTATTGGTAGAACACGACGAGCTATCACTAGTGCGTTTGCGAGTATGGGATATGCAGCAAAAATACGTCTAGTGGTAAACAAGGGCAAAATAAAGTGTACGCTGCTGTCAGCAAGAAGGCACATCCAACATCGACGAATCGGCCAGAATGTCATAAACTGCAGCTATAACTTTGAGGTAGTAAGGGAGTTGGTCTATCAAACGAAGAATAACGCTTGACAATCGCTGTTTCTGTGGGCTGAGAAAGCAACTGTGTAATCAGGCCCTCTCCCGAGCAACCACGGAAACTCTATATAAGACCCTTGTAATTCCAGTGCTACTCTATGGTTCCGAAGCATGGACCCTTTCTAAAGCGGATGGACATATCTTTGTTCGTTTTGAGAGAAATATTCTTCTTAAGATATTTGGTCCTGTATGCGTTGATGGGTTCTCGAGTAGACTAATTGGAGTGGTTTATTGGTTGAGGCGCAGGTCCACTCCGGACTGTAGCACCTCCTAAGCAAATACAGTATGAGATTGCCACAAGTCATGAAGAGCCCATGAACAACGGTCCATCTTGAAGGAATTTTGAATCTATTCCGGAGCGAAATAGATCAACAAACAGTAGAACGTGACTAACATTCAAACTAGCCCTCTTTAAAACAGCACAATCCCAATTACCTAGTGTCCGCTGACAGTCACATAGGGAGATCAACACGGATGCCATCGTAGCCTTGGTGCCGTAACTGCTTGAATATCGGAAGTGAGGATATAACCTGCTCGTAGTGGCTGCTGACAATAGGATCCTGGGTGCAGTCATATCTCTACCGAATCTGGCAGATATACTCGTGGTAGCGCGAAGAGAGTAGATTCCTTAAAATCCACAATCCAAATCGGAACAGCATTGGCCGACAGAATCGTAGCTAAAGGTCACTACTCACTAATATGCGGATTTAGGTTGCACCGGCGTGACCTCATTTCAATAAATGCCTTACCTCATTACTCTGCTTGAGAACAGTGAATGAGTCAAATAAAAAAAAAAAATACTATGACGGAAGGGGCTATAAAAGCTTTACATTCAAAAGAACGCTTTTGTTTCTCCAAAAGTGAAGGGTTTTTTGAAGCACCAGCTGCCCATAGAAGATGGTCCGATTGGAAACCAGAAAATATGAAGTGGGGCCGGCAAGAATAGATCGCGAAGTGGCAAAAGGCCGATCAGCCCTGCACTTACAAGGTGGCCGCAGAAGAACGTAAACCAATTCCTCTGCAGGGCGGCCTGCGTCGTGCCTGATCGGGATTGATTGATTGGTTCCTCAGAACTTGGTCGGGACCAGTAGCGCAACAATCAGTCACGACGAAGTGCTTGTTTTACCTCCTCGTGGTGGTCCCCGGGCAACTATTTGCGTATCCCTGTATACGTAAATTGGCTAAAATTACAGGTACGAAATGCCAAGCTTTCTAGGATAGGTTACGGAGGTTAGCCTTCTTCGTAACTGAGATCAAAACCGGATAAGGAATGGTAACACGTTGACGACATTTGGCTATTGTACCCGGACACATATTGGTTTCTAGAATGTGGAGACGCTTCTCGATACGGAAGTGAAGGCCTCAAAGTGTCAGATTCCTCCAATTAGAGAAGGAATTCATGCGGTATAAGATGGACATCTTAGGGATTATTGAAGTTAGATGGTTGGGCTCGGGGCAGTTTAAGCCTCCAACTCGTAACACTGCACTACTCTACTCTGGAAAGGCACCTGGAAGCCATCGGCAATCTGGGGTTGGATTGCTTCTCTCCAAAACAACTCTCAACAGTTTAATTTCCTGCGACCCTTTAGACGACAGGATCCTGAAAGCCACGTTCCGGACTAGAGTACTTCGCGTCAGCATCATACAGTGTTACGCCTCAACGGAGCTCTCTTCTGTCGAGGAGAAGGAGGCCATTTAAAACCGGATGAGTGTTTCTTATGGTAGTACACCACGCGGAGACCTTATAATGGTAACGGGAGACTAGAATGCCAAGGTTGGCAATCGCGGGCACACAATCGCAAACCCCAAGAAAACACTTAAGTTTGTTACCGATAGACTAAAGGATCCCGCATTCCGCCAATAACTAGGGCACTACCTTTCTCAAGGAATGAGAGCAATCAGTAGCACGAAACTCACCTTCATCGAAAACCATTGGCGTGCTGTGAAAAATGTATTCATATCCGGTGCTGAAAGTATAGTCGGTCGGTCGCCAGGTAGAAATATTGCTTGGCTTTCCAAAGAGACTTGGGCTAGGATCGAAGGAAAGAAACACCTCAAGGCTCGCATCGCTACTACTCCAGAAGCAGGGAGAAACGAGCTAGAGTCTGCGTACCACATGAAGATGAGTGAAGTTCACCATAGCATGCGACGCGATAAGCGTAACTAAAGGGTGTTTTTTTTAGAGGTATACAAATTCAATATAAAATTAAATACTTGAAGCTAATATTAATGTCTTTGATGTTAGCTTTGTTTAGATAATTTTATGCCATTAGTGCTGAAATATAATATTGGGCATATACGCTGCACAGTCAGCTTGATTTAAAAAGTCAGAAATCATGATTCTATAGCGCTCTCCATTGACGCTAACATTCTGGCCGGCATCGTCCTTAAAGAAATATGGGCCGGTGATTATACAAGCCTCTAAAGCATACCAAACAGTGAGTTCTGATAGTTCTAAGGGCGTCTCAACAAAGGCTTCTGAGTCTTCTCCACTCCAAATTCGGCAATTTTGCTTGTTTGCGAGTACATGTCTATTTAACCAAAAATGGGCCACATCGGACAACAAAATTTTGCGCTGAAAATGAGGATCAAGCTGTAAAATCTTCCATAAAGTGGATGGGCATAGTTCGAATTACTGTGGACGATGGCGAATCGACTCATTCGGATTGTCCTCAATACTGCGTTCCGCAACGGCAATAGCTTCATCTGTTCGCACTGTTTATCATCTTTGGGGATGCGTAGAGTGTACGTGGCGCGAAACGATTCATCTCGTTCCGAATAACTTGCTCGGATGGACGATTACGAGTATGTCGACTGTAAAATGGACATAGCGCACGATAAATTTGGCGAACCGAACCATGTTTTTCAAAATAAGTTTGCATTGTTCTGACATTAATCTATTCATTGCAAAATGGCAAAATGTACTAACCACAAATCAACTTTCAACTTTCTAATTGACAATATGAAGAAAAGTGTTGCCAGTTTAAAAACCAAACCTCTAAAAAAAAAACACCCTTTATATAGAGCGAAAATGAACTGTACTGATAGGAGTGGGAGGAGATCCAAAATCATCAATGTCTGTTGCAACAGTTCAGCTTTTGTCCCGTCCGCTATGTGAAAAATTTTACTAGAAGATTTTGACCAACGGATACATCCGTAACATTCAATTTACCAACAAAAGTGCACAGGATAATCAGTGGATATTTCAATTTTTTTCAGTGTCGTTCCGGACGACAGATTCTATCAGCATACCGCTTCATGCCATACGACCCAAAAAACCCATGAGGTATGGACGACACAATTGAACGAAAACATTTTATCGCGAAATGGTCCAGTGAATAGGCCGCTGAGATCGTGCGAATTGATGTCACTTGGATACTTATTTTGATGAATCACAGATTATTCAGACCCTAGAAGTCAATATTCAGCGCGCAATGGGTGAAAAAAGCCAGAGAAACCATAAGCCCGCAGTCGTGTTCAAAATATAATGCCACGAACGAATGAAGATTTTTGATCCAGACTCAATTTACGTTTTTGTTGGTCTACAGGTCTTAAGAAAAAAAAACACCCTTGATCGATATCGAAAAGTATCAATATCTAAAATCTCAAAAGCTTATAGTGTTTCAAAATATTTACCCACAACAACGCAGCACACATTTTAATTTCTTTGTAAGCTAAACATGATGCCAGTCGAATAAATTTGAAGGTAGCAATTTCCCAAAGGCCAATAGCACGTCATCAAATATTGCAAACACTCCATTTCCGGATCTAGAAAAAAGTCACAAAACAAAAAAAAAAACAAACTTTATACTCTGCTGGTCCATATTTATGACGAAAGCCTCATGACTTTTTCACCCACCATCCATTGGTAACACCGAGGGAGTGAAACTAAGCCCGCAAAAATATGAAACAAATTGTATTTGCATCTGTTACCAGTATTCGAAGTACACCTGAAACTTGCCAATTTCCACTGCCCTACAACAAACCAAGTCCATCCCTGGCTTTGACATCTATGTGCATAGGTGGAGAACGCACCTCCACTTCACTCTAACAACCGAAAATTGGAAACCGACACAAAACAAAAAACCGTCTAGTTGGGGCGAAATTAGATTTACGACCACCGACCGATTGTCGCGCTATAAATATTTGCCGCATCGCCGGAGAAAAATGCCAGCATGCCCCCGAGCACCCCTCTGGAACACACATACTCATGCATCCGAGTATGTATAACCATGCGTGGCATACCTTTATGCAGTTTTATGACAAAAATCGACGAACAATAAAATCGTTCACCGATTTTATGGCTCGTCGACTGTTTCGACAGATTTTTTCTGACGACTTTTTGTCGCTGTTGCGTTGGTCCCGTCGCTGTTGATGGTTTTTGTAATTTTTATTACCATCTGTCTAATTTACGGCATACGGGCAATCAACGGTTACATCGTGAATGCTATGCATCGGGATGACATTTCCCTACTGCCCTTTTTGTCCGCCTCATTTTAGTTCCAACTTTTGACACATGGGTGTCTGTTGGTGTATGAGTGTGTTAGTATGTTGGCTGACAGGAAATTTATGACAATTTTTGATGTGCTCGCTTGGTATTTGGTTTCATTGGGTACACGAATATGGCACTTGGGCCATTTGTATTTGCTCTGTGACGTTTTAATTGTCATTTTTTTACAGTTCCCTCGTAAAGCTGTCATTGAATTCCCGCGTTTGTTCGTTTGTCGTTTGTCGTTTGTCGTTCCTCTGGTCCGCCATTCCGATGACTGTGGGAAGTGGGAAAGTGCCCGGTCGTAAATGGTGAATTTGGTTGAATTAGGCATATTGATTAGATGCTAAAGAGCGTGAGGCTACTAAGGTAGCCAGAAGCCCTAAATTTGTCATTTTATTCATGTTGGGTTGTAAAAATGTTAAAGGGCCTCAACATTGAAGTCAAAGTTGTTGTCGTGTCGTAAAGAATTTCAAGATGTCAAAATGTTATAAACGGCCAACGAATGATTTTTCGCTCGCGGAAGGAAGAGTCATTAATCGCAGTGCGCTGGAAATAGTTTGGGCGACAGTAAAAGATGTTTTTTTTTTTTGTGATCAACTGAGCTGGAGAAGGATGATTAGGGAAATTTCAAAAAGAACTACAGATTTGATGAGCTATTGAAAACTTGACAACATTAAGAGGATTAAAACCAAATCAATGGATTGTGCTTTATAGTGAGAATAGGAATGGGTTTTTAAGGCCATGGGTTGAATTAGGGAGCGTTGACATTTTAATTCGCCGGAACGAATAGGGATTAGACAGGTGCATTGTTACAAAAACAAGAATATTTTTTTTTTTTTAGTGTACCACGCATAAAGATTAAGAGACAAATTGCAGATTGGTTAAAATGGGGGAATTATGTGTATGCTTAGGAGACTTTAGGAGACTAGGAAAACAGGAGCCATTGCAAGTGATGCAAAGCGCTGTCTGAGACAAGCATTTCCTTTAGAAGAATTCTTCTCTCTACTGTCATGAAAACAAAGACACATAAGTCCTTTACATACGCCTAGTAAATATGCATTAATCCGCACATTATTGACGCTTCATTGCCTGAAACCGCCTTTCAAAAACGTTAGTCTCTAAATGGGTGAATTGGTTATAGTGACAAGTCCGGACTATATGGTGCGAGGTTAATTTCTTCGGCGACTTGTGAACCAGAATCTGCATATTTGTGCAAAAGCAACATACCTGCGATCAGTTTACCGCACTGTTTACTTTGATTGGTTATATTATAGGTAAATTGCGCAGATTACTTGGGTAAGATGTAACATTTATGGTTTCATGACTTTTCCTGTACCCCAGTAATGTGACTCCTTTTGGATCTCAAAATACGGAGGCCATATTTTTTCCGGGCGAGGAGTCAGTACTCTTCCTCCTTGCTTTCAGGGCCATGGTGATTAAGTTCGACGAATTTTCACCGCAGACCTCCAAAAACTGCAAACAATGCTCGAGTAGCACTTGTGTCTGAGGAGTATTTGTGATACCCATTTTGTCCATTTCCTTTGAAATTAGGTTACTCTATGTAGGTACTCTTAAGGGAGAAACTGCTTCAACGAAATCATGAAGTCTTTGACGTAAACAGGGTCGGTTCGAAAGGTATCGTACTCTTATTCCTAAAATCAACATTTATTTAGATTTATAAAATGCGTCAGCGTGAACACCCGGCGTGTAGGCCTAAGTTCACTGAAAGCCCATACTGTCATGGGAGAAAGGATATGCCTTGCCATCGTTCTCCGTCAACTTCTTTAATACTAATTGGGAACTGTGTTGAGTGAAAAGCTCCACCCTGATATGGGTCAAGGCCTGTTCATTACCTTCCTGCTGTTCTTGGTACTCCAGCATTCAGTACTTACTGCAACTCTACAGCAGGAAGATTCTCTCTACGTAAATCACAGCTACTGAAACGCTGGTACTAGGAGCCCTACCTCTTCTTATTCCCACGTTACTATGTTTAAAGTGATATGAACTACCGGTGCTCCTGCCACTCAACAGGACCTATGACCGGCAACTTGTAACTGGTGAAGTCATAGTAGCCTTCGGTGGCGTCATCTGAAAACCGCTGCTCAACATGTACAACAGTTGCCTCGAAGAAGGAGTCTTCCCAAGAAGCTGGAAAAAACAACGATTGGTACTGATTAGCAAAGGAAAAGGAGACCCAGACTCCCCATCAGCGTACAGGCCCTTATGTATGCTGGATACTGCGGGAAACCTGATGGAAAAGCTGCTCAAATCACGGCTCACAGATGCAGTACAAAGAGCGGGAGACTCGGCAGGAAGGCAGTACGGGTTCAGGAAAGGACGCTCCACGGTCGGAGCTATTGAAGAAGTGGTGAAGTCTGTTCAAACCGCCCAACAAGGTAGTTGCCGCTCTAAGAAGATCGTTTTGCTGGCAACCCTGGACGTAAGAAATGCATTCAACTCAGCCAGGTGGAGTGATATACTAAATGCGCTAGAAAATAGATTCAACATCCCAGCCTATCTATTACATATGATGAACGACTACCGCGGATGGAGATGCCCGAAGACACCTTTCTCGTTGGGTACAAAGACGACATCGCTGCAGTGATAACGGCAAGAGACACTGAAAACGCTCAAAGAAAGTTGAACCAAGTTGAACCTTCTGACGAAGAAGAAAATCCCGACACAAATAGACTTCCAAATTGGCTCTGAAGTCATTAAGAGCAAGGACGCGGTGAGGTATTTGGGATTGAGGCTTGACACAAAACTAACTTTCTGGCAACAGATAAAGTACGCAGCGAAAAGAGCCTCTACAGTTACAACATCACTCAGTAGCTTAATGGCGAACATAGGTGGTCCAACGCCAAGTAAACGCAGGCTATTAATGTCGACAACGCATGCCATTCTCCTATATGGAAGTGAGATCTGGGCAGACGCGTTTCGACAAGAAAAGTATCGGAGGCAGATGGCGGCAGTGCAAAGACGTGGAGCTCTACGCATGGCTAGCTCTTACCGAACGGTGTCGGAACCAGCCGTCCTTGTAGTCGCAGGAGTGACTCCCATCGATCTCCTAGCGGCACAAAGGAAGAACGTTCACGAAAACAAGGCGGAAATCGGATTGGAAGCGGCAGTCGACCAAGCAGAACAGCAAACGATACGAAAGTGGCAAGAGCGCTGGATCTCGGAAGGGAAGGTGGACAGCGAGGCTGATTAGAAATGTGGCTGAGTGGAAAGACCGGAAACACGGGGAGGTCAACTACTTCGTCACCCAGTTCCTCACCGGACACGGAAATTTCAAAGCCTTTTTACATAGGATCGGCAAAACTGATAGCCCAGCCTGTCAGTACGGCGACTCCCCAGCAGAGGACTTACATCACACATTTTTTGCCTGCAGAAGATGGGGAGCCCAACGCACAGCACTGAAAAACAGCATTGGTGCCCTCAACCCAGAAAACATAATGGATAAAATGCTGACAAGTGACCTGAAGAATTTGCAAGTTTGTGGACAATACCGGGAAAGCACGTAAACCCGAAAGGGTGTAGGATCACAGCCCCTTGAAGTAATGCGAAGAGCGGTCCCAGGGGGTTGTGTCAGAAGCCACAGGGTTGGGAGGAGATTTAGTCCATATGATCCCAAAGCATGCGGAGAGAGCCGGACACACGGGGATGGTCAACGCCAACAGACCTCCTACCCTCATTTTATATTCCTCTATTTGAAGAAGATAATTGGGCGAGAGCCCTGACTTTTATACAATTATAAAAGGTTTTTTCAATAGTGACATAAAGAATTTTTATGATATGGCGTTAGTCAAGGTTTATGTTTTTATCATGGTGAAGTTCACGAAGGAGCAGCGTTTGGAAATAATTAAAAATTTCTACCGAAATTCTAAGTCAATGGTCGCAAATGTATGAGCGCTTACTCCAATTTTCGGTCGTAATTATCGACCCACTAAATAGGCTGTGCGTGCCACTCGCGTCAACATATTCACTATTGAATGTTCCTCTTCCAATAAGACAGCGCACAACTCGAAGTACCGAAGATATCGCAGTTGTAAGTTTTTCATTTCAAAATTAGCCAAATCAGTCGATTCCGTGCCGTTCACAGCTATTGGGAACCTCTCAGTCCACATTGTGGCGAATTTTGCATAAAAATCTTAGCGTACACCCAGAACTGAAGCCTCTTGATCGTTTGAAGCATCGAAACTTCTCCGATGGGCTTTGCAAAAGTTTAAAGAAAATTCTGAATTTCTTCGAAAAATCATCTTCAGCGATGAAGCTTATTCTTGGCTTAATAGCTTTGTCAATAAGCAAAATATGAGTTACTGTACAGCAACAATTCCACATGTGTTTCAAGAGACCCCATTGCATCCATAAAAATTGACCGTGTGCTGCAGATTTTAAGCCGGAGCTGTATTTTTTCATCGATGAAAATGATCGCCATGTTATGGTCAATGGAGTATGCTATCGTGCCATGTTGGAAGACTATTTTTGGCCAGAATTGGATTGACTTTATATCGGTGATATGTGTTTTCTACAAGATGATGCCACATGCCACACAGCTGGTCAAAAAATTGATCTATTTCAGGGGAAGTTCGGTAATCGTGTAATCTCGAGAAGTGGTCCAGTCGAATGGCTACCTCGCTTAACGCCGATAGATTTGTTTTTATGGTGTTGCATTAAGTCGTTGGTTTATGCCAAAAAGCCAACAACGTTGGAGGAGCTCAGGCACAATATCGAAATGGAAATTGCCATTGTTCTGGCCGATATGTGCGGAAGAGTGGTGGAAAACTGGCTCCAAAGATGCGATCGCTGCAAACGTGCTCGCGGTGGCTATAAGAACGAGATCGAATTTCATACTTAAACTTAACATGTGTCCTACCTTATTGAAAAACCCGATATAATATCCACTCACTCCAAAGTACTTCCATTGAACTGCAACACAATTCCACCAGCAGTTCTGTCACTACTGGAAGCAACGCTGGAAACTCTTTTCTGGTATGGTGCACAGGTTGTCACTCGCAATCTGCATAATGACTTTCCTGGTCTGAAATCTGGCCCTTTCAAAGGCATTTTCAGCTTGTGGAAGAGCCAGAAGACCTTTGACTTCCTGGTTAGGAGAGTGAGGAGGTTGGCGAACCACAGGTATGTTATGTGTAGCTAAGATACTGCGGATCATATGTGGAGAACGAGCGGGTGCCTTATCATGATGAAGTTGCCAACTGCCACTTGCCCATAGGTCTGGCCATTTGAGTCTCGCTGTATCAGCAGTTGTGCTTCTTGACGATAGTAGTGCCATCGGCAGAGTTTAAACGATGACCACTCAACACCAAAAAAGATTGTCAGCATGAGTTTTATCTTTATGAGGACCTGGTTTGTTTTTTAAGCCTTGGCGATGTTACATGCTTCCATTGCGATGACTACAACTTAGCTCCTGGGTCGTGCTCGGAAACCAAAGAGTTTCCACCAGCTAGATTCCCCAAGCTATGAACAAAATTTGATGTATTGTAGTTACGTTGTTCATTACAAAATTGAGGGTCATCCAACAAAGAGTGTTATTTTAAATCGCACGTCATTATTGAACTGTCAATATTAAACCATCATTGCGGTGAGTTTTGATAAGTAAAATTTAGGAGGTTATTAGGTATGGGTCGATATATACTCGAATTCACGCTGAAATAGTAAAAATTCACTAAAAAAAACGGTGAAAATATCGCGGAAACGCTTCGTAAAGTTCGTACTATTTTTGGTCATTATCAAGCTCCTTCTCGCACAGCTATATAGCCTCTGATTTTTAACGTAAGCCACTTGCTCTTACATCCATGGGAGCAAGGATACGCATTGCCATCGCTCTCCGCCAATAACTTTGATACCAATTCGGAACGGTGTTGGAGGCAAAAGTTCCACCCATGGTATGAGTCGAGGCGGACCCAAAACCTCTTACTGTTCTTAGGGTCACAGCACCCAGTACTTATTGTAAATGTGAAGACATTTGGTCAAACCAACAGGAAGACCCTTCCCGCGACTTTTGGTTTAAACCACAGTCACAATGATGCTCTCACAAGGGGGCCTACCTCAACAAGTCAGGCCCGGACCGAAATCCGGGGGGCTCTGACTCCCATGGTACCGTGATTTAAGTCCTGGTAGGGACTACCCGTGGTCCTGCCGCCAACAAGACCTATGACCGGTAACTTGTAACTGATCAAATCGAAGCAACTTTTGGTGGCGTCATCTGAACATGTTTACGATAAGATCAGTAATATGCTCTGCTCCCCGCTTTTTATTAGACAAGGTCATTGATTGGCGAAGTCTTAGTAATTGGGCGGGGGCCCTCGCACAGCTATAGTGAAATTAATTCAAAAAATTTGAACGTTTCGGATACGTTAGTGATGTGAAAACTACAACTTGTGTTCGTCCGGCAAGATCAGCTGAAAATAATGCCGCCACAGCTGACAATGTGACTGAAACCCATGTGTATCCATTTCGAGACGATCACAGGAATTTGGCCTATCCGCAACCACTTTGCACCACATTTTGCATAAAGATCTCAGCCTACATGAGGTCAAGTTGACATATTAGTTGAAGCCAGCAGACCACATACAATGCCGTACTTTCGCCCATTGGGTGCTGGAAATGAACAGGCTCATGATTTTTGATACAAAATTGTTCTGAGGGATGAAGCTCATTTACATTTGGCTGGGTACGTAAACAAACAAAACTGTCGCATCTCGGGCTCCGGAAATCCAAAAGAAATAGGCCTCTCCATCCTCCACGAGTGACAGTTTGGTGCGGTTTTTGGGATAGCGGTGCCATTAAGCCATACTTTTTTCGAATATGATGCTGGTGCGATCGTTTCGCTGAATAGATTTTGTTACCGAGCCATGTTGACTGATTTTTTTTTTGCCTGAAATTGATGATATGGATGTGGATTATATTTATTTTCAGCAGGACGGTGCCATATGTCACACAGCTGGTGCAAGAATGGCTCTATTGCGTAACAAATTTCGTGTGATATTTCGAAATGGATTTCAACCGGCCACAGAGATCATGCGATTTAACACCGTTTGATTTTTGCCTTTATGGATGTGTTACAGAGAAAGTCCGCAAAGCTCTTCCAACAACTCATGCACTAAAAGAAAATATCAGAGTTATACTTCCCGAAATACAGCCGAAATTGTGTGAAAACGTGATAAAAAATTTCGTCAAAAGAATGTAGGCAGAGACAAGACGAATATTTGCATTTGTTGCCTTTAGTTACTAACTTCGTATTCTGTACCATAGACTAAATACAAATGTCACTACTTCTCATAAAGATGTTGCATTTTTCTATTAATTTAAGATGACACCTCTTGTTGGATGAGCCTATAGCTGCAATACGCTCTTGCTTAATTAGGTGGCTTAAAGTCGACTAAAACCGTAAGGCATATATCAAGTTATGCTACAAAAACTCTAGAGAAATTCTAGCCTAGCACTTGCATTCATACCAAACCCCTGACGGACATAAAGCGTAGCCTTGCACATTGAAAAAGATGCCATCCCGCTCGACAAAAGCTTGGGACAATATACGAGTAGTCTAACTTCCTTCATCTTGGAGAACATAGGAAGAATGGTTGAGATTCGTGTGCACAATTGCGAATGCACCCTCTATCCGAAATTCAAGATGCCTTCCAATGCCAAAGATACTCCGAGACTTCTTTACAAAATTATGGATGCTGACTATGGCCAATATGTGATTGTGGGGATCAACCCGGGTTGGCCTCAAGGCTTCACCTATCTCCACTGCTACGGTAGTAGTCTATGCTCAAGCATATGCAGGTAATATAGCAGTACTGTCTGCTCTAAGCCACGAGCACATATATCCTTTACGTCGGTTGTATGGTGGAAGATATATGTCACTGCTACTTTTCGTAGACTCAAAAAACCGGTCTATTTCGGCTACATGGGGCTTTCTCTAGCAAGCTTGGTCTATTCTAGATACATTTATGAATCTCCTTCCGTTTGATGTTCATATCTTGGGTTGGACTCTGTACCCAGGAAAGGAATGTAGTCAGGTCTGCACCGATGCTCTAAAACTGAAAGCGGCACTGGTTTCTTCTGGTTGCAGAGATATATACAACCCTAATGGCAATGAATTTCTCAGAGTTCCCGAAAGAAAAAAAGACAGTGCACTTTCCGTCAGCTACACATACTAACTGCCTAGGTGGGAAGGTTTAAAAATATCTACTCCACGCTTCCGTTTATATTTCATTGAAGCACCAAGTGATGTAATCCTGGTATGGTTAGCACCCTGTTAATAAAATATTCAATCCTGATTTAATTAATTTGTTTTAAAGGTTCGGCATAGGTAACACGAAAGCCTTTCCCTCTCAGCCATATCTTTTAACGACAATTTCCACTTCTTCTTAGTTGTCTCATTTTAAACAAGAACCTTTCCACTTATCCCAATCAAACCAATCCCCCTCAGTGTAGCATTTTTGATCCATTGGAAGTGCAAATTAAATTTAACTTTCATCCTCGTGCTTGCCCTCCATTCCATCGGATTTCATTTCCTTCGCCACATGTGACCGCTTTTTCAGCGAGAACGATCGAAATTTATCAGTTAAACCGATCGATTATATCGTTTATTGGTTTTAATATCGCGGCTTTATTAACCGATAATTTACGGTCCACCGGTGATTAAAATCACAGGAGGTGGTGCGGCCATTATTGCTAAATACACCGAGAGCAACAGGCAACCCGTGCTCGTCCTCTGCATGTTTGGTGCCTGTTACGACGCCAAGATTGCAACAAAATTTCAAGATAGGATAAGCCCACCTTAAGTGGGATATTAAAAAGATTTTTAATTTTCATCCTGGCTACATGGGCAAGAGGGGTCGATTCCAGTGGGATGATGGGAGAAAAATGGATTAGTCGAATTTCTTTAGTGAACAAGTACAAGTAGCACAGGCATAATAGTTAAATGGCAAATAAAATTTTTTTTTAAGTCGAACAACAACAGTTGAATGACTTTTCGATGGGACAACTAGACATACACCAACACAGAAGAGGTAGAAAACATCGTAAAGTCCAGGATGAAAGAAAATGAGTTTTAGAATGAGAGAATTGCCAAGAAAATTGAATTTTACCCTTGTTAAGATGGAATTGATGGTGGGCAAGTGGTAGGAGGTTTTATCCTGCGTGGGACCAGTTAAAGGTGACGTCAAAGCGAATACACAGAGCTTATGCTGTTCACCAACGCAAAACGGTGGCAATCGATGTTTTCAATTTGAAAACAACGGCTTGGCATGGGAAACAAAATGTTTTCAACGAGAGTTCATTTAATTATCTCGGGGATATTGGGAGTGGAATAAAGGGTTATTGGCTTAAAGAGTTCTGAAATATTAGAATGCTGTTTTATGATTACAAGTTGTCGAAGGTATGCATTTTTAAATATTTAGCTCCGATGTATACCTTTATAATGAAATGAGAAATTTAAAATGAATATTTAAAAAAAAAGAAAAAAATCGATTCGACTTCAATGGAGTCCTTTTTACTTCGTCTGAGTGATTGGGGTGCTTGATGCCACAGAGCTTTCATCGTCTTATGAATTGAACAGAGTTCGTATCAGATTTCTGATTTTCCGTAATAATGGGGGAATTTTTACGTATCTGACAGGTGGTCTAGCACAGTAAGGAAATCGATATATCGTACATACAGCTCTATATCACGCAGCCATCTGCACATATGGTAAGTTTATCTATTTTTCTGTCTTAGCGTAGTAGAAGCTAAGCGTCAATTTTAGCGACCTTCATTCAATTACCTACTTAGGTGGCTCTACAGTCC
This sequence comes from Volucella zonaria, assembly GCA_963966105.1. Taxonomy (NCBI): domain Eukaryota; kingdom Metazoa; phylum Arthropoda; class Insecta; order Diptera; family Syrphidae; genus Volucella; species Volucella zonaria. Next base: position 188,550,467 of record OZ014532.1, read on the forward strand.
GGAGTTAGCTTAGGCCTATACCAACAAGCGCTCAAGCTTGTTGGTTGAGGTCCACTTCTACTTTGCTACGTGGCGGTCCTTCGGGGCTAGTTCTGAATACTCTTTGAGCCGGAGCGGTATCCTGAGACACCTAACTAGGCAGATAGTGCTTTACTTACAGCACGTTATCGAATTTCCTTCTCCATTCCTTCTCAATACAAATGGGACCGAAAATCATTAGAAGTGGTTCTTCACACGCTTTTGAAGATATCGAAGCTTCTACACAGAGCAGGGCCCAAATGATTACGGAGATGTATAAAGCCAGTTTGGTCTCACGAGTGAGGACTCAATTACTCAGTTGGTTCCTGAGCGGCCAGAAATAGCGATTGACAAGAGTAATTCTTTGTCTGATTTGTACGCTGATGTCGTTGCGACTGTTAACTGCGGAGCCAAGGTAGACGAATTTCTTAACTACCACGAAATGCCAATGGTGACGTTTTGATCAACTCAATTGTGGTGTGAGGACTTTCTTGAACTCGTCTTCAGTTTGATTGATGGCTCGCTGTATTTATGCAATCACATCAATATCTTTCACACACGCAAGTAGCTATGTTACTTTTGCGGACTTAACATAAAACAATCGTTCATCTTTTATGGCCAGCGAATTTTACACGGTCTTTCCCATGGCGATGTTAAAAAAGTCCCATGATAGTGCGTCAACTTGTCTTGACCCTTTTTTGATATTTGATTATGATGGAGCACCGGGAATTGTAATAATCATCCCGGACAACCTGACGAGTTTGGCAGTAGATGATCTAAAATTCGAAGATCTGCTGTAGTGTGAATATTTGATCGACGGTGGCCTCTCATGGCCTGAAACTGGTGTGATATGGAACAACTAAATTGTTCATGAGCGGTTTCAGATGATCACATAATACGCTGGAAAAGATTTAGCATGTGATGTTAAGAAGACTTATTCCTCAATGTAAGCGCAGTCAAAGCGTACTTCTTTTTTATGGATGGGACTAACAGTTCTGATATTCCAAACGTAGGGCATGCTGTCTACCGACAATATCTAACAGATGAGGTAGTGCATGTTCCCAACCAGGTCATCTTCAGCTGCTTTCAATGGCTCAGCAAACAGTCCATCTGCGGCCGCAGTTGCATTAGACTTTAGCTCAATATTGCTACCGCTACGTTGGCTAGGTCAGGGGGATTGAATTTCTGTTCATCTTCGTCTACAGAAATACGAGTAGTCTTTTCATATTCTCAGCATCGACTATGTAGTTGTCTATATTCATCTTTGCAGGCTTCCATTCTGGCTTTATAGCCCTGGCATATGATAAAACATTCTGGACAAACATACGTCTATTTTCTAAACTGTCCGCTTCTCGTGCTCTTTCTTTTCCTTTCCTATAGGCTTGTGATCTTCCCAACTCTCGGCCATCGATGCAGCGCAGCTTTATTCGCTTGTTGTTTGGTTATATGTACAATCATCGTCAAACCAGTGGCTTTTTCCAGAATTGACCCAAAAATGTTTTTATATTTGCAGACTCAGTATGGAACTAAATTCACCTTTTTAGGACCTCTTGAAGTGGTTTAAAATGTGTTGGGGAGCAATGCAGAAGACCACGAACGACGCACCTCGCCTGGCCACCTCGCAAACCACGGATCCCATTGCTTCCAATTTCTTTAGTTCCCTTCCAAGATGTGGCTATTTCTGTTCATTGAATTAATCCTTTTTGTTTATTTATTTATTTATTGTATAACAAATTTATCAAATTTAGATTAAAAATAAGTTTTCAATTTTTTTAAGTAACAAAAAAATACGATTTTAGTTTTTTTTAACCTTTGCCACATTATCTTCAAAATTACAAACGCTATAGTTCCGATTTATTTCTTATTATGTTGGTGGCATCACTGGAAAACTACACTGTGGAGGGAATTTTAAATTTCGTAGCGCTCCTCCTAAGGTAAGGAGTTTGTTTATTTCCTTTTCGATTTGCGATAGATTCAAACATCCTTCAGACCAAAGCGCTGGGATCCATTCACCCTACGTAACCTTTCTGTAGATGCAGCCTTCTGATCGAATCGTTGTACATCCTACTCCACATTCTGAGAAGCATTCCCTCAAAACATCCAAGAGAACTTTCATTTACCCTGGATAACTTCCTCGTCTCTGCGCAATATAACAGGACATGGAAGATTAGGATACTGCAATCTTTCTTCCGACTTTGATAGAGCCGCAGGATTTCACCTGAATCCTGCATAATCCAACCAATTTAGCAGAGATCCTAAACCGGACCTGAAAACCGAAACAGAAGCGGAGGGGATCGAGAGTAAAATCGGACTACTATTGATCTATCAGATTGTTGACGATTGGCCTTAGACATTAAGATAACACGGTACAGGATTGAACAGACGATTCTCAGTTTCTATTCATGGGAAAACGTTCTTCCAGACCAAATTCTATATATGAGCTGCTGCATGAAGTCTTTTGTCTATTTCTGCTCAAAAATATGTAGAAGTGGGTCTTCCGAATTCAGATCACCAACTGCGTCTCTTCTACAGTGTTCCCGTGGTCGTTTTTGCAAGACTGAGCTCGGGTTTTGTTACACTGGAACGTCCTCCCAATCTTCTGGTAAAATTTCGTTACCTCATTCTAGCAGTACCTAGCATCTTTCGATTGCATCGACTTCACGCTTTTTGAAATCGAGAAACTTCTGGTCATGGTGGAATAGCAGCCCTAATCTAAGTTCTCGTCCTATGAGTCCGCCGTAGTGCAGTAAGAGGTTCTTGCTTCGTCAAGCCATAGACTTCTTATTTGTGAGCACCTGATTAATCCTTGAAGATCAGAGGGGGTATTTCTGATAGCCACCTGTTTGTCGCAACTATACTTTTTTTTAACATAACTGGGAATATGCCATCGATGCTAAAGTCATCAGCGGAACAGCAGCACGTTTAATAACATAATCCGACACCACAACAGATGCGATATACCAGCTAGGGTGTATTGTATTATTTAGCTCACTAAGAGGTTGGTTAATAGGAGTTGGTTTGACGCGGGAAGTGAGCCTCAAGCATGGGATGGAGAGTCTCCACTTTCGACTCAGTGTAGGTGACATCAGATTTACTAAGTGATTACAGCCTGGTTTATATTCCCCTTTTTAGGACTTTGACCAACGTATTGCTTCCACCGACAATTGCGATCTATTCGCAAGAGTCTTTATAAGAAGCACTCTTCGAAATTCGAATAAGTTTCCTACATATATTCTCTTGCTTTGATCTGTAAAGATTCCAGTCTTCCTCCAAATTAGTCTTAAGTGACCTGTCTATAAGTTTTCTGATTCTTTACGAAGGCGCGGCAGATCTGCATTCCACCAAAGACTTGCTTACTAGCTGAACATGCCATTTCAAAACACTTGGTAAGGGTACGGTTCAGGCTCTAAAGAGCTTCCTCAACAATGAGTTTTGTGCTGAGGTTAGGGGGAGCAGTGTTGAAATTGTCGAGCTACTCTTTACAACCTGTTCAGGTAATTTTCTGAGATGCCCTCATCCTCAATAAGGTCTAGGTCCGAATCTGAATTCCATCTACCTACTGTTTAACATGGAGATCTCCGATAGTATTGTACTTTCCAGCCAGTAATCTACTGAGCATACCTATTGGATAACGGTAAGTCGATTACTGCCTGTCTTACATTCGTAACAAAAGTTGGCTGAGATCCAACATTACTGACAGCCATGTCTGATGATATTATAAAGTTCAGGAGATGATTGCCTCTCACGTTGAATTTGCTACTGCCCCAAAAAGGTATTCTGAACATAGCATCGCAGCCTATGATAAGTCCCATCTTTTTGGAATCACAATATTCAATGAGTTCCTCTACCGCCTTTGGTAGTGGTGGTTATAACGAATCATACGGAAAATAAGCAGACGTAGCGACGCATTTGTGCCATTGTCGGTTCCTTTCCTAGCTTATGTTTGCAGCAACCTAATCTTGGTTTCAATATTTCCCAAGTTTAGATGGAGAGAGTGAGTTCGACGCATAAAGGCATCGACGGGTTTACTCCACACCCATGGTTCCAGTATGGATATTATGTGAGGTTTTGTATTCAACACGAAAAGCCTCTTAAATTGGTATTCAGTAGCAAACATGGATTGTTGAAGGTTGGTCTGAGTACACAAAATAGATGAGACCTGGGGTCGTCTCTTATCCGCATTCATTTGGAAACAAACAAATCCTTCTAAGTTGCAGATAGGGACGTGATTCATACCTAGACTTAACAGCATTGACAGAATCGACGAGAAGCCGTCCTTGTTTTCCTTGTGAAAGTCGATTGTACAGTTTTCAGTGTCGAGTCCAGGGTTCTAGGTATGAAGACGCATTAAAACATCTTTCGTTTTTTGAGTTGACCAGGAACCCAGAAGATGGGGCGCGTCAGTTTGGGTTGTCTGACAACCTCGAAAGTCTTAGTTGTCAGGGATGGGATTTTCAGCACAGACTTGTTTAACCATTCAAAAGTTTGCTGGGTGGAGCACTTCACTGTAAGAGTTCCATTCCCATTTATCAAAAATTCTCTGCTTTGGCTAGCTCCCGCGGTTGAACATCGCGTGCATGTAAAAGCACCGCTGGTTTTGTTTTTGTAGATTGGTTTAACCGCTTCATCGGATTTCCGTATACTGGAACTACTGCCTTTGTTGAATGCAGCACCAATTTCATTCGGGCATCGTGCGCTTTCTCTTGGCCCTTTTCGGGACAGAAGATCTTTTCCATTTTAACTGATCTCCTGCTTTGTAAAGACCTAATTAACTGAATGTCCGTAAATTCATGGGTGTAAGGACATGCCTTGTCATCGCTCACTGTCAATCCTCTGATACCAAAATGGAACCCGTGTTGGAGGCCATCCTGTGACTTAAGATTTCAACCACAGCCACCATGCCTACCTCTTTTACGTTAGGCCAGTACCAGTTTTAAGTACGAGTTTTAAGTCCGTGTATGGAATGTCGGTAGTGCTACCACCCAACAAGACCTTCTGACCAGCCGTTTGTAACTCGTCAAATCATAGCTACCTTCAGCTGCTTTCGCTACACCTTCGCTTTTTCTTTGACAATTTCATTAATGGAAGAAGCCTTGATAATTGTACGAAGACCCTCCTGTTCAGTACAGAAGAAGAGGGCGCAGTTTTAGATCCGAGAGGCTAGTCGGTTTCAGCGAGTGTCACTTCCGCCGACGTATTTTCCTTTTCTGCCGCCGCTGGGGAGTGAGACTTTTAGCACTCGCGCTTCGACAGCATCTGCCGTCTCTTTGTGCAGTTTCTTTGCCCCACGTCCCCATTTCCTCTTCAACTGCATCCTAGACGGTAGTCCAACAGAGTGTCCCTCTTCTGGAGCCCATTCCACCTTTTCGTTTCCGGAGACAAGCCGTCAAAAATAACACTCTGACCATTCTGAAAGAGTTTCACCTTAACAGACAGGGCCTCTCCTGTACTCTCTCCATCCTTCCAGCTGCATCTACCGAACGTGTCGTAGGAAGAGCCGGAGGGGGCATCGGAATCAAGTAATTCAGCAGCTGCTGGGTTATCGCCGAAATCGGCGGGGAGTTTGGAAGTATGTTCGTTGGGACTTCCAGAATCCGTTCCTCGGCCACAGTCAGAAAGACCAAGGGTAGATTGTCGCTATTACAAGTACCACCTGGAGTTTGGACGTCTTTGGCGCTTCGTTCGACGCCTCGCCTAGTTTCATTTCATATACGAGTATGTGCCCTTAAAAAAAATCATGCACCACTCTTTCTACCGAAATTTGTCTTATCCTCGTGTGTCAGTAGTTGTATCTACAACTCACATTTAGTATAGTCTGTTGTGATTCATCGCCCACCAATAAAAATTTCCACATACTCCGTGGTAATCACTGCACTTAATTATGTCACAATTCATACCTCTCGCTGTCATTTAATTGAAAAGCAACGCTCTCATTTGGCCTCAATTTACGAATACGAAGCACAGGGTCCAGAGTTTGAATGAAATTTAACTTATCTGTAACAACAGCTACTGCTTTAGCCTGGGTAATTCGCACTGCAGCTGTGAATGCAATCAACTGCATCAATGGCCTCGTTAATCACTCAGCTATCTTGCTCACTGAACATTCATTTAATTCCTAGATATCATCTCAATGCCCTTTCACAAATCTCCACACTTTCATTACTCGGTTGCTTCCTGCACTCAATCTTCCAAATATATAACCTGACCTAGCCTTTACATGGTGAGCAACCACAGAAGCAGTAGCTACTCGTGTGAAAGTTGATACTCGTACAATTTAGACCTATTTGGTCGGACTTCCCCGAATAGCATTCGTGCTCATAGTTTGTAACCGCCCTACTGTCCGCGGAATAGTAACTTCTTTTTGATGTGTCCCCAGTTGAAGTGACTTAGTTAGCAAGTCCATTAATTTATGAGCTCCACTGCACAATGAGGTGAAGCACGAAACGCATTCGAACCATTTGAGCCATTCAAACCACTCGAATTGCAAAACAATCGAATTTGGGGCGGCGAAGACTACTCTAGTGCACATGGCTCTGTGCTACCATTGGCACTTGTGCTGTTAACAAGCCCACAGCTTATACATAGTTCAGAGCTCAGAGCTCAGGGCTTCCACTTTTAAACCTTTCAATGGAGCGCAACACATTTCACCACTCTCCCTAAAAATCTCAGTACAAATATCCAGAGTTGTTTCTGAGTCTGCATAGCAGGACGCCTCTCATTTTTGCCTTCCTTTTTTTCTCCAGTCAGTTAGATATTTTGCGATAAATTTCACGGCTCGTTAGCGGACAATTTATGCGCAGTCCAAAGTGAGGTCTCGAGACAAAAGTAAAAGTTAAACTGTTACTAGGCTCCGAAGTATCCGGCAATCCGCAGCAAATTCGTGGAACGCGGCTAAAAGTCTTCCTGCCCTGCGGGTGGTAATCATCGCCCAGCCTCATTCATATATGCAGATCTACATTCGTCGCGTCGCGTCGGTCGCTTCTCACAATTAACCACGCTTGTAATTGTCTTCTATCGCAGACTAATTTCCTTAAACTGAAACGTACTTGCTTCGGTCCGCTTGGTGGGAGATGTGGTGGTTTTAAGCATTTTTTTTTTCTGTCTTCCATAGGATGCCAGTAATTTTCTGCTTGGATTACGGATTTGAAATTCATTCGCCAGGATGGAGAGCAGACCCATGCAGATTGGTGCAGACATTTTGCATAATAACATACAGCAGTCTGGGGTACAAGCTAATAACAATCCCAGAACATGTGCCGTGAATTTAATTTCTTCAGCCGCTAAGGTTGATTTACGAGTATATCGGTGGTGGTATAGGGACAGGAGGATTTGATGCAAGAAACATGGTTGTTCGAATATTTCAGTAAGTTGCGTTAGATCCATTTAGACGTGATGTCTACAATTAATTTGTGAAAAAGTGTGGGCAATGGATCCGTGGTATGGGGAAGATTGTGTGGAGAGTATTGAATATATTGTGACTATATCACAGAATTTTTAGCTTTTGAAAGCAATTCGGCAATCGTTTGAAATGTAGGCTTTCGAAAGATAGATTTTTCTTAGGAATAAAGGTTTTAACAATTAAACAATTCAACTTTGAAGTCAATTACAGAGTGCTGCGCTTGCTGAATTCTGATTCAATTGCTCCAGTAATTCTATGAATCCTGAGGCTGAACATTCAACAGTAGCATAGGACTTTTCTCACTGCAGATGTCTATGTAGCTTGTCTTTTTTTTTAAGATTTTTGTCTTTATACTCGTATCTGCTTCAATATTCATGGATCACTTAGCCTCTGTCACTATGTCATCTAATGATGATACTTTAGAAAGTGTGAATAGCATTTCCTTAAGGAAAAGTAAAAACTATGCTTCCCAAATCTTTCTCCAGTGATCTTGTACCAAACTGGATGTTGCTGTAATAACCCTGTATACCTGGGATAGCACGGAGTTCACCACCAAACAGTATCGACCTTTCTCTGAAGTCTTTTAGCGAAATCCTCTAAGACGAAATAATGATCGCCGTGATCGATAAGAGCAATGCTAACGGATCAATTGCGCCTGAACGAGGGAAAACCTCGGACCACATCCCACTACAAGCGATGCAGGCTGGTATCAAGACCACGTCAAGCTTCTCGCATGTGCCCATCAAAGATCTCTCGATCTTCATATAAAAGCCGTAGGTCGATTTGGAGACGCGTGTGGCTAAGGAGGGTATCCCTACCAGACCTAGAATACGCACCCAAATCCCAACTGAATCCTTCTCCCTAGAAAAAATTCTGGAGATCATTAGACCCAGTAACCCGACCCTTCCGATTCATGACTGAAAGTCGGGAAATTGGAGGAATTAAGGGACCCTTGCAGATGCGCATTAAATGTGATCAATAAGTAATCCCTCACTATGCGCATTCGAGTCCATAACCCTAAGGGCTTACAAAAAGATGAGTTGGATGCTGATAAGCAATCTCCACCTCCTTTGAACGAAGTAGGAAACATAGCCTCAAGTCTTGGAACGTCTGAAGTGGATAGCGGTGACACAAATCATTCTGAGGTGATGGCCTCCGCCTCCGATACCCAGTCAAAAAAGGAAACCAACGACGAACCAAAAATGAGATCCTTTACGATCAGAAGACGAAGATGAGCTTGGGGGCTCATTTTCAGAATCGGAATACTCAAATGTCACCGTAGTGGGGTCTTCTATGATTGACTGTAGCGATGATACGGTTCCTTCAGTGTAACCTTCAACACTTCCAAAAGGCCCTGGCGGCACTCTTTCATCCTCCTCATCCAGGAACCATGGATTGCAGATACCGTAGTTCGTGTACTCGGGACACTTGAATACGTTCCGCTCTATACAAGAAACAAAGGTCATTGGTTGTGGGATTTCGTTTTGCTATAACACTCTCTCTACCAGTTGCCCATTAAGTGGCTGTTTAAACACATCTACGAGGGGCGTTCAATATATTCTCGGTATCGATATGAAGGAAAATGCGAATTCAATTTCAATTGTTTTTATTTTTCAATATGATCTCCCCTAACATCAATGCATTTGTTACATCTTGACATAAGCTTTTTTAAACCCTCAAAATAATAAATTTCCTCTTTCTCTGCAAAATACCGACTTGAGTTCTTCATCATCCGAAAATCTTTTTCCACGAAGACATTTTTTCAAATCCGGAAACAGGATATAATCACTAGGGGCAAGGTCTGGACTATAGGGTGGGTGTTGTATTTCTTCGAAACCACAATCTCGCGCAGCAGCCTTGGAAACTCGCGCCGTGTGAACAGGAGCGTTGTCATGAAGAAGCAACACACCCGCTGCGAGTTTACCCCGTCTTTTCTTTTTAATTTCCTCCCGCAAATTATGCAAAGTGGAAGCGTAGGATGTGGCGTTGATGGTTTCACCTTTTTTTTTTGTACTCAATGAGCAAGATTCCCTTTGAGTCCCAAAAAACTGTGGCCATGAGCTTCCCGGCAGACGGAGTGACTTTGAACTTCTTCGGGGGGTCTGTTCCTTTTTTATGCCACTGCATGGACTCTTATTTGCTTTCAGGGTCATAGTGGTGGACCCATGTTTCGTACCCAGTAACAATTCGATCCATAACACCGTCCGCGTTCTCACTACACATCTCCAAAAGCTCTCTACAGCATGCGATTCTCACTTTTTATCTGAGGCGCTGTGAGCATTCGTGGCACCCACCTTGCACTGACCTTTGAAAGGTTAAGATGGTCATGAAGAATGGTGTGAATGGTACCAATTGAAAGCTTGGTGATCTCTGCCATCATTTTCACCTTTATTCGGGCATCCTCAAGAACAAGTTTTTCGACTTCTTTGATGCTTTCTCCCGTACAAGCAGTAGCCGGGGCGCCGGAGCTGGGGGTCGTCCTCAATGCTCTCTCTGCCTCTCTTGAACTCACTTGACCACTTTTGCACAGTTGATAATGAAGGTGCGGAACCCTGGTAAACAGCCACCATCTCTTCATGAATAGTTTTTTGACTTTTTCCTTGCTTAGTGAGAAATTTAATTACAGCGCGATGCTCAATTTTCACCATCATCGCCTCAGTTGCCATTATGATTCTGTTTAACTAGAGATAAAACGCGAATTAATAATCACATTTATATGAAATTTTACATGAATGCACTAAAATAATAGTATTACTTGATAAATAAGTCAATTTATATATGCAACCACAGCTTCACCCCGATACCGAGAATATCTTGAACGCCCCTCGTACTATTCCCTGCGCTCCGGTAACTAATGTAGGTTTCCTTCACAATTTCGAAAAGCCAGTCGCTAAGGATAGGATGTTGTTCCTATCGCGAAACTCTTCGATATCCTTGAGCTGGGAGACTACGTATGCCATTTCTTTTTATACAAATTCTGGATTTCCGCCCTTCTTCTGGGTCGATATTTTTCCCTTGCAGCCGGGTTTTGCGCTGCAGCGTTTGCAGGTGTGCATTTTCTGTCATCTTTTTTCGGCGTACGCACTCATTATCATACCAAGGGCTCCTTTCCTAAGTTGAGTGGTAGCCTACGGTGGTCTAGATTTCCTCTTAGATGATGTCGTGATATTGATTCCACAGATTTTTAGCGTTTGTGGATGGTGAATGCACAACGGAGATTCTCTCGTTGCTCTCTGTAGGATGTGGCTGCTCCAGTGGTGAATTCCTTTTTCTGGACGGTACGCAGCTTCTTCTTGTTGGGTGGTCGATCTCAAAATTTGGGTGCAACGAAAAAGTGATCAGACTCGACGTTTGCCTCTATGTTATGTAATGCGTGCTTCGTACCTTTTAGCACATGGTCGATTTAGATGGTGAGTCGACCATCTGGAGCGTACCAGGTTTGTCTGTAAATTTATATTCTTTGAAACCTAGTGCTGCTTATTATCATCGTATTACGAGCTGATACAAAATCTATTAGCCAGAAGCTGTTGTCTGCCGTTGTGTCGTGGAGGCCGTGCTCTCTGACTTATCTGCCGGACATGTCTTCCTTACCGATGTTGGTACAATTTTGATGTGATACTCCTGTCAGGCTCCGTAGGCTCCATCCAGGAGGTCATAGAACTCCTCTTTGATAGAGTGTTCAGCTCTTTCAGTTGGGGCGTGTGCACATATTAGGCTGGTGTTTTGGAATGATGGCTTGATGCGGGTGACATCGATCGTTTATCGGTTGAAAATCAATTACCATTGACCATCTGCAGTCTTTTATGGTAACTGTAATAAATGCTACATGTTTTCCGATTTTGCATACCTGATCCTATCCTTTGTATACCCTAGATCGTGGTTATAAGAGTAAATATTTGCCTTGTAAAGCGTGAGGGCAGATTCAAGTTTATGACCAACACTAGGGGATTACAGTGTACATACGTTCTAGGTGCGTACTCTCAATTCGTAGTCTGTGAGCGTTCCGGATCTTGATCTTACCTCAGGTGGTCCATTGCCATCCGAGGCTGGTATCTCTCTTATTATTAGTTGCTTTTTACGTGGTAGAGAATTTACCCCGACGACACAACCGCCAACCTGGAGGGCCAGTTTCATTTTGAAAACGATTGTCACGTTGAACCGATATCAGTAACCCACTTCGGAGATATGAGCGCTGCCACTGTGCCAATAAAGTCTCATCCACCACAGTTTCTTTCCAAGGGAGACCCCTATCGCACAGAACTCCAAAAATGACGAAGTAGCCCGATAAAGTGTGGTTTTTGAATCCGTTTGAAGCGGCGCCACAGTTTTTCGTCTCTTGTTCAACAAGGTTTAGCAAGTTTAATCTGGATGGACACCTGCCAGTGGCCAATGGCTACCACTTGGAGTTAAAATAAGCACAATTTCAATATTGGGCATCGTCGGTTAATTCCAGTCAGTGTCTACCCTTTTCCTACTGCATCTAACCATCTCCGGGGTTGCATAGTGTGCAATAATTTCGAAAACATAATCACACACACTATATACCAGGTCTGTATATATCTTTTGAGCAGCTAGGACCCACAACCTTCAAGCTCAAGCTCTTTCTATGTACAGGGCACAGGAAACTTGGTCTGAGTAATGTCATAAGGGATTTTACGAGTAACACTACATTAGCCACAATGATTCATGTATTGTCGCTCTGAGCTATATCCCAAAGCTGCTCTATAAAGTGTATACTGTCATCTCCGATTCCATAGAGATAGTTCTTTCTTCTAAGAAATTCCTGCTACACCTCCGAGGGCTTCTTCCATACAGTCACAGTCAAAACCAAAAATGCCCCACATAATTTAGCACAAGAAAGATGAGACTCCCACGGAGTTTTATTCTCAGGTCCGGGTACACTACTCCACACCATGGGCGTGCATAAGACTGATGCTCTTCGTGTGGTAAAAGCTCAAGTTATCCTCCTTTTGGCTGATCCATTCAATCGTACTTTCTGTGTAGCTGTCATATATGTTTCCACAATACGAGGTGGGTCAATAAGTCCCTGAAAATTAAAGCAGATGATATTGCCACCTCAAATTCAAAACCTTACTTGTCAAGAAGCATCTTTTAAAAGAACGCACCTATATTTTCAGACAAATCTGTCTAATAGTTTAGTTGTGGCGGCCATTTGAAACAGACAGGCGTCAGAAAAACTGATGAGAATTTTCGTAAAAATGGAAAAAAGTGAATTTCGCGTGGTCTTTAAACACTATTTTTTGCGGAAAAAAACTATCACGCAAACTCGAGAAGTATTATGGGGACCTTTAACCATCGATTGGAACCGTCCACCACTGGTTTACTCAATTTCGATGTGGTCGTACCAGCACAAGTGATGGCGAACGCCCGGTTCGCCCAATTGGGGTCGATAAATTCCACGATATGATATTGGACGATCGCCGTGAACGTGCGCAATATTGCAGGGGCTACAGGCTTATCACATGGATCAGTGATCTCAGTTTTGAAAAAATGTTTGGATATGAAAAGGCCAGATGGGTGCCCCTTTTACTTTACAGCAAACGGACGAAACGTGGATTCATCACAATACACCAGAGACCAAGAAACAGTCGAACCAGTTGATTTCTCCTGGTGAATCCAAGCCGTAGAAGGCTAAGGTGTGTCTGCCGGCCAACAAGTTCATGGCGACAGTTTTTGTGGATGCACGCGGTTTCATTCACACCGATTACCTTGAAGAGGATAAAACGATCACCGGCACCTATAATGCAGAGCTGGATCGATTCGAAGCCGATTTCGAATACAAACGACCGCATTTCGCAAGACAAAAAGTCATCGATGAAGCAAATGCCTATTCCTAGGATAGGATGTGAGGGTCCTTATACCCCTTTACTCCAAATGGTTTCAGAAATCTCGTTTCAAAGCCATTAGTTACAATTTGATGCTGCGCTTCGGCCTGTTGCCAATTGCTTCATTGTTCTTTTTATTAGGGAGTTTCATATCCATATTCTGGTAGATGTATATATCATGGCATTTCTTCGCTCGTTTCTTACAGATCCAGACTTCAACGATGTTAACATTGTTGCAGTTTTTTTTTTTTTTTTGAGTTCACCCGTCCAAGGCCGATTTGCAAGGCCAACGTTCAATCCTTATGTCTGCTCTATATCTACCTTATACATCTCAGTCAGCTGGAAAGTAAGTCATCATCTGAACATGATCAGATCTTAAAATTCGCTTCGAGCGATCCACCAGCAACGAGCTCATTTAAAGTAGACACTATCTCTAACCAGTCATTCCTTGGAATTTAGCCAAATGGGAGTCAACTTTATGACACACACTCGGAATCTGGGAGTTTATTTAGCGCAACTCAATAATTTCACAGAACCGCTCCTCTAATTCTGCCAATGATGATTGTGCACGTTATTCTAAATGTCCGGCAAAATATCCTCTATCCACAAAATTTATAGTACCCAACACCCACTTGCAATCAAGAAAACTACTTCTCCTACGAATCCAATTGGGGCGCCTTAATTGAGCTGCAAGTCTGCAGCAATTGTAGAAACTTCTAGTCGCCCCATAAAATCGTATCTTTACACACCTCTGCCCATAAAATTGAGAAGGAGCCTTGCAACTAAATGCGCAGCTAAACGCTGTTAAACGCAACCCTAACCCAACATGCTGGGGTGCAACGGTGACGGTGATGGTGACGGTGACGGCGGCAACCAGCACGGTCCTAACACAATTGGGAAAAAGTAATTATGATTAAAATTGGAATTTATTGAATGGCTGGGCAAACGCGCGGATTAAAACATCCTTCGGCCCCGCCTCTTTCGAATAATTTCGATTTGTAATAAAATAATTTCCCGTCATCGGCTAGAGCGATCTTTGAGGCGGACAAACGGAAACACAGACAGAAATTGTACATTGCCATGGCATCGCAATGGCACTAGCAGTCGAGAAACGTAAGAACAGAATGATTCTCTGGTTGCGCGCCGAATCCTGTGAAACTCCTCCAAGCCATCCATCGAGAAATGAAGTCACGACCGAATCAGGCAATCGATTTTGGATTGAAGAAGAATTGGAAATGCAATGCGAGCAGTTTGCTTCTTTCTGATTTAAGTCAGCCAGTCAGTTGTTCCCCCCCCCCCCCCCCCCCCTCCAGTGACCCTTTTTATCTTGACGGGTAATTAAAGGCGGACTTGGTGCTCGCCTCACAGTTCATTTGTTTCCCACTTTAAAAGATCCATCCGAGTGATTATTCCTCGTTCACGTGTTGAATTCTTTGTTCTGTATGCGTGTCCGAAGCACTGCATAGACTCGTATGGAGGCGAATTAACACCCCAAAGTTGGGAAATTAAGGCGCGAAATGAGCATATTAGGGAGGCCGTTATGATGGCAGTATTCCTGGATTTCTTACAACGTCTAAACACTTTGTTGTACTCGTACTGGAACTCGTATACGTATCTGAGATCTTGATAAGGTCGTCATACCATAAAGGAGGCATGAAATCCTTTATGACCGTGAGTCCAATTGAGTGGAAGGATAATTTTATTTGCGAGTATTTGCATTCTGATATGAGAAAGAGGATAGCAGGGAAAGAAGGAGTTTTGAGGTATATCTTCTTTTTTTTTTTTCAAAGGGAAATCGCGATACTTGTAAGGAAAGACCGCTGTGCGTTCTCAAATTAAATTAGATTGTCGGTTTCGATTACGCGGCTACGTTTCACGCTGAAGAGGAATGCAATTAATCGCGAATATTGAATCGAATCGCGATTTTAATAATAAAAAACACCGCGAACTCATTGCGGTTATTAATGGTTGGTCGCATAATTCATTCCTTTTGGCTGTACTCAAATTTAAAAACGAAGGAAAGCAGATTCGTGTATTTCTTGAGCTCGGAAACAACACATTTCCAGTTGCATGAATCAATGCAGGAAGATCAACCTAAAGGCCTGGATTGAACTCTGTCAAAATCTAAGAAGGAACTTGTTTTATATATTCTCCGTAGCCCTAGTTTAAAGGTTTCGATTGCGTAACTATTTCCAGATATCGAGACTAAGTTATAGCGGAGGTTCCCTTTAAGAAGATTTCTGGAATCCGATAATGTTGTTGTCCTTTGAATTACTAAACTGTCAAACTTGCAAAGGCTCCTCCGAGCTGTAGTGACGAGTTTTCCGTTTTGCGGGATCTTGAGTTAGTCTTCTGGAAGACGGTAGCCATAGAACTTTGTTTCATAGGGACTCGTGATGTATACACTGCACTATGGCTAAGGCTAAGAATAAATTAGCATTTATTTCTGTTCATTACATACATTTTTGCAATGAAACCTCCGGTCATCGGAAATGGTTTACCCTCTATGGTTAACTACCAAACCATTATGCTCATGGTTTTATAGCACTGGCAACACTTCAAGGCACTTACTTTTTATGAAGTTAAATTTATAGATTCTGAACCAAGCTCTTCCACATTTTGAGATGGAAATATGTCTTCCTTGCGATTCTAATAGTTGATCCTTTTTTTGGTCGCTCTTTCTATCTGTAGACTTATACTCGTACTTGTAATGGAAAGCTAGGTTTTAAAGTGATTTGAAAGTTGTTTGAGTCTTTTGCAGATCAACTGGACAATATTCTGAGTTGGGAGACTGCATACCGCTTCCTTCATTCTTCTGGTCATTTCCTTGCTCTGCTGCCATCAATTGATTGAAAGTAGTCTGTCACCGTTTTGAAGTTTGCACCATCATTGTAGCAACACGGTATACTCTAAGTGATGGCTGATATCCCATCACTTGGAGTGATTTGCGGATTGGACAACTCTCTAACAATAAGCCTTACATGGTGTTATGTCATTGTACCTATCACAATTAGATGCTTGAAAAGCATAGTGTCCCCCTTAAACGCCTATAAGTACTCTGGAGGCCTTTGAAATGAGGAACAGGAGGAAAATCGTTGACATCTTTGGGAACATTCGTTTGGCCTGTCAGCATCGTGACAACCCGACAACTCACTCCATTTGGAGTTATATTCAGAAAAACGCAGCTGGCCATGACAGCCCTACCTGAGGACGTCTCAACGCAAGTTCGAATCTGGGGCAACTCTGTCTAAAGAGTTCCATAGCAAATTAATCAACGTTCTCTTTCCCCGCAATCCAACCTTCCGACTGCGTTTGGAGAAGTCCTGCTTTTTCGTTTGGATTTGTTGAAATGGCTAATCACGGCCTTAAGCCTGGATTAACTGTCATTACAGACGTGTATACTCGATTTTCCAAAACATAGTTCATGGCTATTTCTACTCTAAAGACTGCCACGAGTTTTCTTGTCAAGGAAACTTAAAGTTGCTGTCATCGAAAAACACTCCAGAACTGCATTCTACAATATATCGGTTTTGGAAACAATTTCTTAGAAAGTCGAGCCCCTTACATTGACTGAAAGCCGAAAGCGTGCCTTAGGGATTTTTAATTCGATTCATTTAATCCATAGAAACTGCTATCTAGGAAGACCTACTTAGAGAGTAGACCAGCAGGGCCTTAGTCATGAATACAGAACACAGGTTGGTAGGAGACGACAACCAACATCCTTATGATATTTAGGTTAGCCTCCCCGGTTAGCCCGGTCTTTAGCTAACTGGCTCCAGCTGCAGACACGAAATCGGTTGAGTTCTTCTTCTACTTGTGCGTGCCAGCTAAGGTGAAGTGTTCCTCTATCATGTTATCCCGCTGGGTTTGATTAAAAGACTTGGCGGGCTGGAGTATTGGTATCCATTCGCTCTACATACAGTATTCCAGCCATATCTGGTGACTGATGAGCTGTTTTTTGAATAAGTCGATGTCGCTGTACTGCATAGTTCGGAATATTCTCTTCCATAGGCCGTAGAAGCTAATGGGATCGAATATTTTTCGAAGGATTTTTCTGTCGAAGCGACTGAGGATATCTTCATCCGCTTTCGATAGAGTTCATGCTTCAACACCATAAAGTTAAACTGGGATGATCAAGATCTAATATAGAGTCCTCTCAGTTTTTCGTGACTGGGCCTTACTACTCACTTGACTTCTAAGCCCAAAGAGGCCGCGATTTTTCGTTTTACTTCTGCTGAGATATTGTTGGCAGAATTTAGAGCCCGCCTTACTTTTTGTAATTATGGCTGTCAACTGTGGAGTTCTGTCCAATTCTGTGACGTTTTGTGTGCATAAACTTGCTTTTGCCCTCATTTACCGCTAAAGCCATTTTGGCAGCTTTCGTTTCAATACTAGCGAACGCATCGGTGACAACCAATCATGGCGATATCATCGGTGTACCCTGGCAGTTGTACAGAGTTTTGAAAGATTATGTCCGCAGTGTTCGCTTGTGAGTTCGGCACAAATATAATGTATGTCAAGCAAGTCACATGACAGTGCGTCTTCTTGTCTAAAACCTTTCTGTGACATCAAAGGTCTCAGTTAAGTCGTTACCAACCTTTATGGAGCAGCAAGAGTTCTGCATCAGGGATTTGGCAGGGATGCCAAAACTAGATATGGCTCTACATAGCTCGTCTCTGCAAATGTTGCCAAATGCGGCCTTAAAATTGATGACAGGATGGCGGGTATCGATTTGGACTTCTTGAGTTGTTTCCAGGATCTGCGGGAGTGTGAATATTTGGTCGATTGTGGACTTTTTTGGTCTGAAACCGCACTGATAAGAGACAATCAGGTTGCTTACGAAGCGTTTTGAGATGTTCATACAATACGGCAGATAAGATCTTGTATGCGATGTTGAGAAGACTTATACCTCCATATTCGGCACAGTGAAGAGAGTCTCCTTTTTTGTGAAAAGAGGAAACGATATTTTCATAATCACAGAGGTTGGCCTCAAGGGCTTCAGTTAACAAGGAAGCGTTTGCACAAGCCTTCTTTTTCATATGGCCCAAAGAATGAAGTTGCAGCGTGTTAAACTGCATGATCTCATCGGCCAATTTTGATCACTATGCCCAGAGGTGGCTCGGCCATGAAATTTTTCTCGAAAGATGGTTTCTCCACATTCTGTTGAAATTAAGCTTCACAGACGTCCTACGTTTAAACTCCGGTGTTAAAAATTGTTTGTTCATGTTCCGATAGCGCAGCCACACCTACTTCATTTGCGAGGAAATCAACGGAGGTCTTATGATGCCATTTAGGTAAAACCTCAACAAACTTTAAGACATTGTAGACCTTCTATAAGATTAGCTCCGATTTTCTGACGATTTAGAAATTGCCGTTTTGACATCTGAAAGATTCACGAATCAAGCAATGAAGTGATAGCTACGAGTATATCGTACTGTCCAAGTGCCAGATGCAACAAATTTTCGAAATCGTACCGGTTCCGCTAGGAATATAAAGATTACAACCGCTATTAAAACATTCAAAAAGAACAAAGTGACAGGCATTCAACGCAGCGTGCCAACCAAATATGAAAACCAGAGATTCCTCAAAAAGTGGAAATAGAGGATGTTTGTTTAGTTACTAAAGATATGTTCAACTTAACGTAGTCCTATTGATCTTTCTGTATCGACTATATATATGGCTTGCCAATCAGCAGAACATCACAATGCCTCAAGTTCAGGTCTCCGCTTTACCTGCTTTTTATAGACTCTGAGAAGGTTTTGGACTGCGTCAATTGTCATTTTCACTGCAACAATTAGGTTTTCTTAGATACCGAAGCTGCTATCAAATCTTGGTTAACTGAATTTAATACTCAAAATACAGAGGGTTACGGAGGAAATAACCATGCCCCATAGGCTCGAACTCATCATAGGGCCTGCCTGTTCTACTTTACTGGACGATAGTCAGAGCAGATATTTAAAATTTTCGAGAGAACAACCCTTCCTCGAATATTTGGTCTTGCTTGCGAGTAGTGCTAAATTTAAGACGAAACCTATGTATCAAGAAAACAGGGTCAACATCAAGAATATGGGCAATAGGCCTGAATCCAAAAGGAGCTTTGAATTCTTCAAATGACAATGAGACCGAACTTTCGATTCAATTTAATTTTAATATTTTTAATTTAATTCTTTTGGTGGGAGCGAAAGCCCCGATTTATTCGGCTTAATACAAGCTATAACTTAAAATTAAACTTAAACTAAAACTTAAAACTAAGGATGGTTATTGTGGTGAAGGAGAACGGATTTGAGGTAGGAAGTGGTGCGGTGGAAGTCAAAGACGCTAGGATTTGAATTAATTTTTCGTAGCATTGGTTCGTTCGCGCCATAGGTGGTGTGGTGGGTTGGGAGATAGAAGACACGAGGGGTACGTAGATTACGAGGGTTAGTGTTGAGGAAAATAGAGTTGTGAAGGGACGCGCATTCAACCTAACCTGAAAGAAGTCGATGAATGAAGAGAAAATCAGCTGCATCTCTGCGTTCCTCAAGGGTATTTAGGTTAATAAGGTTGAAACGGTTTTGATAGGCGGGCAGAGTAAAAGGATCATCCCAGGGCAAACCTCGAAGAGCAAATCGAAGAAAACGGCGCTGGATGCTTTCGATTCTTGAGATATGAACGCGATGATATGGGGACCATACTTAACTGGCGTACTCTAGGAGGGGACGAACAAGGGTAATATAGAGGGACCTGGTCACGTATGGGTTGGTGAATTCTTTGGACCATCGTTTTACAAAATCTAGTGCAGAGTTGGCTTTAAGGATTTTCCCATCCATATGCAAACGGAAGTTGAGCTCCCTATCACACAAAATGCCGAGGTCGCGAAGAGATTCAACGGAGGAGATAGGTTGGTTGTGGAGAAGGTAGAGTCGGGGAGGAGATTTGTGCCGCTTATGTGAAAAGGTGATGGATTGGCATTTGGTGATATTAAGTTCCAAACAATTTTTGAGGCACCAGATCGAAAAACTATCAAGGTCTTGTTGAAGAAGGAAGGAGTCATGGGGAGAGGAAATGGTTTTGAAAAATTTGGTATCGTCGGCGTAAAGGGAGACGGACGAGTGTTTGATAATCCTATCGAGATCATTTATGGTTAATATAAAGAGAAGGGGACCGAGATGGCTACCTTGAGGAACTCCAGAGGTGGCCAAAAATGGAGCGGAGTGGGCTGACCTAAAACGAACACTGTAAAAACGGTTTTCGAGGTAAGAGGATATCCATTTTAACAGTATGGGCTCCAAGCCGAGGGCAGACAATTTGAAGAGTATTAATCGATGAGAGATTTTATCGAAGGCTTTGCTAAAATCGGTTGCAACTACATCGACTTCGTTGCCGTTCTCTAGGGCAGAGATGGCAAAGGATACAAATTCAATGAGATTTGTGGTGGTTGACCTATCCTTTAGGAAGCCATGTTGTCTAGGGGAAATAAGTGATTTGCATTGGAAGCTTAGAGCTTCATACAAAATACTTTCGAGGAGTTTGGGTATATGGGAGAGTTTAGCGATTGGACGATAGTTTGTTATTTCGTTCTTTGATCCCTTTTTGTGGATCGGGGTTATAAAGGAGGTTTTCCAAACCTGAGGAAATTCTCCTTGTGAAAGGGATAGACGAAAGAGATCAGAAAGGGCAAGGGAAAGAGACGAAGAACATTTTTTAAGAAATATGGCAGGGAGGCCATCTGGACCGGGTGTAAATTCGTCATTGAATTGGTGTAATTTATATTCGATATAGGAGGGGTCCACGATATGAGAGAGAAGTGGGCCATTGGAGAAGTTCAGTAGGTAAATAGGATGGATCAGGTACAAAGGAGTCGTTGGTGAAGGATTGTTTAAAGAAACTGGCAAATAGGTTGGCAATGGTGAGTGGATCGGCTGATGACTTCTTGTTGAAAGAGAGGGACGGAGGGTAACCATCGGACTTTCTTTTGTAGTTAACAAATTGGTAAAAGGACTTAGGGTCATTTATAAGGTTGACTTGCGCATTGTTAAGATAACGCTGGTAAAGGGAATCGTAAAGTTCGGTGAAATGAAGATAAGCACCAAGATAGTTGGAATAGTCGGACAAGGATCTAGTACGCAGGAAAACAGCCCATAACTTGTTTCTCTTGTTTCGTAAGGAACGAAGCTTACGATTATACCAGGGAGGACTAGTAGATGATGTTTTAAGGCGGAAAAACGGAACGTAAAGGCTGATAGAATTATTTCTTTATAAAAAATGGATAAGGCATCATTCACGCTTAGGTTGTGAAAGTTAAAGGGGGATCTGCTAAGATAGTCACTGATTTTGTGAAAATTTGCTTTATGAAAGTCGTAGGGTTGTTGGAGGAGTGGACTGGAAAGAAGAGTTATGAAAAAATTAAAGTAGAAGGGGGTTGTGGTAGTTGTCGATTGTAGAGAGAGATAGGGGACAAAGTGAGACTGAGGAGTTAATTGAATCTGTTGTGAAAATAGGGTCCAATTGCCTGCCCATATAGTTGGATACACTGACTTGGAATAGACTTGAGTCTGTTAAGCGATCTAAGTAGAGACATTCCTTAGCTGAGTTGGCATTTGAAGCGATGAAGAACGATTGATCGTCTGTTGGAATTCACTGTAGCTGAGGAAGATTAAAGTCACCGAAAATAAAGATATCGTCAGTAGAGTCAGACAGGTCAATTAAATAGTCGATCGCATCGACAACAAGTTGGTAAGATTCGGTAGGTTGAGCTGGCAAGATGTAGCAACATAAAACGTAAAGGGACTTGAAGGGGAGTGATATTTTTATGGCGACAAAGTCGACTTTAGAGGATGAAGAGATGGTAATGGGAGATGAGTTAAGGCTGTTGTGGATCGCTAGTAGGACGTCTCGAGAGGGGGAATCATCATGTGGGCGGGTAGGATCGTCGTCGTGAAAAACATTAAAAGTAGGGGGAAACAATTCCTGGTTCTTTATGTCGGGAATCAAATTTGTTTCAGTCAAGGCAAATATCAAAGGGAAGAGAATGCGATTGACATAGGACAGCATTGGTTTTAGAGCGAAGACCTCTTACATTCTGGTAGTAAAATGTAAGAGGGATGTTGTGGGGTGGAGATGTATGGCGGGATGGTTTAAGTGCTGACAAGGAAGGCACGTTATGGACGAAAAAATTTATCATGGTCAGCTCGGCTTCGCTGTAGGTTCAAGAACCAAATGATCGCTGATGCCAAGGCATCTGGAAGTACAGCGGATTCTTAGAGCGGAAGATTGCCTCCCACATCTCAGTTAGAGGCCAGCCCGACCAGCTTAAATTTGCGATTGTGCCTCATCTAATAACGAAGCTGACGATATTCTCGGCACAAAATCAAAGACTGTTCTTATTAGTCAATTATAAGTTACTGAGCATAAAAAAGTGAACACGGTTTAGTTCCTTACTTCAGATAAGCATATTTCCAGCTTTCGTTTAAGTCAAGAAATCAATCCAATCTGTATCAGAAACCCATGTGTACGAGTACTTGTACCATATGTACATCCTAGACTAATACAGATAAAACGAATTAAAACTTAGTCCCTAAATTACCATCTGAAACTATGAAATTTGACCCGCATATTGCTAAAATATCTGTTTTTGGATGCCCTCATAAACTAGGACAACTTCCGCAGTACATTGATTTCAAATCCGGCCAGTTCAATCAACTGCCATCAACTTATACATTCACTGTTTCTGAAAATTCAGTTTAAAGTCAAAACTCCAATCCAACAGCGTGTGTACTGAGGGCAATCATCTTCATTAGCGGCTCCATCCAAAACTCATTTCATTCCGATAACACCATTGAATCTCCTAAATCGCAGTTCCAACAGCTACACGCTCCCTCAACTCGCGCACCCTACCACTTACATAACCATTCGGGGCCGCTTAATTACGACGTCAAAAACTTTGTAACAATTTATTTTCGGTCATAGGACCAGAGCCCGTCAAGCTCTAAATGTCCCGCAATAACAATAAAACAGGAAACTTTTATAGTTTCGTTTCTATGTATATTTTGGAGACTGCTTCGTGAAGCATGACGGTGGGTCAGTGATTCCTTTTATTTTTCTCAAAGAGCAGAATGAAATCTGTATCGATGGCGCTGTCAATGTCAATTGAAGCATTGACACAAATTGTGAGAATTGTGAAAAGTTTTCGGAATTATATTGTTGGCCCACACAATGAAAGTTCTCCTCGCAATGGCTGTGTTTACCCTAAACGAGTAAATCTGTTCCTCAGCCGGATGATGAGATTGGGATTGTTTACTGATGGCTTTGGCAATTGATCCGATTGGTACTTAATGAAAGTGTTTCAGGATAGAAAATTTATAAATAAATTCTTTCAATCTGTGGGATTGGATGAATAATTTGGGAAGTCAAAGAGAACATTTTGTAAAATATTGATTAGATAACTAGAAACTATATCTGAGTACATTTGTTTGTTCCGGAAAGTAAACTTCCTATGCCCTTGAGGAGAACATTTCTGGGAACTAGCTAAAGCGATGTAGAAAACGGAAGTCCTAGAATAGAGTGCTCAGCCCAGCAAACTGTTAAATGAGTGGGCACGTTTCTGCCAAAAATCCCATCCCTGCGAACTAAGGCTTTTGAAGTTTTCAGGATACCGAAGACGACGCGAATACGAAATTTTTCATATTGTAGATACAGGAACCATGGGTGTGGTGAAACGCAACTGTGGCCTTGGATATTCAAGAGGTTCATACGAGGGTTGTCTGAAAAGCTTCCGAACAATGATACATGACATGTTTTCTCAAAATTTCTTTTTATTTTTCTACATAGTCTTCTTGTAATTTTACACACTTCTCCCAGCGATGCTCCCATCTATCTAACCCGTCCAAATAGTACTTGGCGTTTTTCTCTGCAAAATAATTGTTCACGAAGGTGATTGCCTCCTCATTTGATGAAAATCTCTGTCCTCCGAGCTCAGTTTTTAGATGAGGGAACAAAAAGAAGTCGCTTTGGGCTAGATCTGGTGAACAAGGCGGATGGTCAAGCAGTTCAAACCGTAACTCAAGGATTTTAGCCATGGCAACCGCTGAGGTGTGAGACGGCGCCTTGTCTTGGTGAAACTGGATTTTTTTTTTCTGCAAATGTGGCCATTTTCCCGCAATTTCTGCCTTCAGCTTGGCAAGTAATGATGCATAGTATGCTCCTGTAATGGTTTTTCCTTTTTGAAGATAATCGATTAAGATAACTCCTTTACTATCCCAAAAAACAGTCGCCATCACTTTCCCAGCCGAAAAAACAGTTTTTGCTTTTTTTGGAGCCGGCTCGCCCTTTGGAGTCCACTGTTTGTTTCGGGCGTATAATAGTATATCAAAGTTTCATCTACAGGAATTAATCGGCGCCAAAACTCGGATTTATTGCGCCTAAACTGCGCCAGCAGAGCGCTGGAAATGTTCATTCGAACACGTTTTGGGTCTAACGTCAGCAAAAGCGGCACCCAAAGCGCGGACAGCTTTCTCATGCCTAAATATTGATTTAATATGGAACAAACACGTTCTTTGGACATTTTCATAACCTCTACTATCTCCCTCACTTTAATTCGTCGAACACCATTTGGTGAAATTTAGCAATGTTATCGTCAGTGGTTGCGGTTTTTAGACGTCCCGAACGTTCATCATCTCCCAAGCTCTTACGACCACGTTTAAATTCAGCTGCCCATAATTTCACTGTCGTGAATAATGGTGCAGAGTCCCCATAGACAGAGTCCAACTCATTTTTGATTTGCGTAGGCGTATTGCCTTTCAAAAACAAGAATTTAATAACAGCTCGATACTCGATTTTTTCCATTTTCACAAAAAACG
Organism: Volucella zonaria; assembly: GCA_963966105.1. NCBI lineage: Eukaryota > Metazoa > Arthropoda > Insecta > Diptera > Syrphidae > Volucella > Volucella zonaria. The sequence goes on from OZ014532.1 coordinate 188,575,567, forward strand.
CTCGCAACTAGCATTCACTAGCTTTTATTGACGAGTGCCGCTATCTTTACATTGCGGTCGGAAACTTTTCAAACAACCTTCGTATATGACGAGCGATCGGTGCGACACCGAACTTAAGCAATCCTGCCATGAAGATTTATTGGCAATGGGAAAAAATCATTTTTGCTTAGCTCCTTTTCCCTGAATTCGGTTCTACAGCTGAAGTACTCGAACTCAGGAATATGGGACTTCCATTATGGCGCGACGCATTTGCTCAGAACACTACAAATATTTGGCGCAAGTGCAAATGCGCCTGGACTGGACTTCATAATATCGTCTGACCTATTGTGAACAATGTTGGCTTCGATACGCTAGGGAAATCACAAGTTGCACATTACTATGGGAACTTTTTATGTCAGACAATAGATACACCGATCTTGGTTGTAAAATAATGACCTTGCTAAAGAGTAGGAATCCGGAGTAATTTGACAAACTCGTAAAAATGCTTCCTTAGCTCAGAATGAAAGAGAAAGTTCCTCTTCAGTTCAAGTTCAGAATTTGTACGGTGCCATCAATAATTGCTTTAAACTGGTATACGCTTCTTTAGGAATTTTAACTGGCCGTTAAGTTTCCTCGATAACGTTGTGAATGCTGCTGCTGATATCATCACGGGCACTATTCTCTTTGGTGGTACGAGGCTGTCAGGGTTAGAGAAATGGTTTTTTGCCCTTCGAGATGAACTTGACAGAGGAAAAACGAAAATAGATTAAACGAGCCAGCAATGACTGCAACGTCTTTGTGTGAAATTTCTATACGACCAAACAAAGGGTGACCAGATAAAAACGTCATGCAAAAAAATTTAAATAAAACAAGAACGGTGTGAGATATAAAATTGATTCTGGCTTTATTTTATAGCTACGTACATGCCATTATGAATAGCACATCATTCAAACTGCCGCCTCTTTTTTGCTGGTAGAGCTTCAAGCGGCCGCTCAAATTTTCGATGTCCAATATGCACAGCGTTATTTCGACAATAGCGTGCTATCTGTCGGCCTCAACCTTGTCCAAATTGGTTTGCTTGTTAGCGTAGACAAAAGACTCGATGTAGCCCCAGAGAAAATAATCGAGTGATGTCATATCGTATAATCGCGGCGACTCATTGATGAAGGTTCGCCGGGACATGACCTAGTCGCCACATTTCTCCTTCATAACTTTGGGAGTTGCGTTGCTTGTATAGCTTGTAGCGCTGTCTCCTTTCGAAAGAAATAAGGTCCGATGATACCACCATACCACAAACCGCACCAACTAGTCAGCCTTTGTGGATGCATTGACCCTTGGCCGAACACTTGTGGATTGTTTTCGCTCCAATAATGACAATTTTGATTGTTGACAAAGCCGCTGAGCCAAAAATGGGCTTCGGCCGAGAATATGAGTTTTTGGTTAAAATACGGATCTCTGGGCAACATTTCCAGCGCCCAATTAGCTAACTCACGGCATTATCTATGTTCGTCCGGCTTCAATTCTTGCAGCAGCACAATATTATATGGATGTAGGCCCAAACCCAACGGCGAAATAAGCCGGTTTGACTCTCTGGCGTTGCACAAATCAGCTGATCGGCGCCGAATCGACATTTCTTGGCCTTCTTCCGTACAGACCACTACGGCAGCTATGGTTTTTTTCATTTCACACCAATCTCTGTCTGCTTGGTAGCCTTAGATTCGAAAGAATGTATTCACGCTCGAACTTTCCCACGGTGCGACGAATTGACTGCACACTGAAGCCATGTTGATGACCGACCTCACGCCTAAATTCACGTTGTTTATTTACAACTGATCCGAGATTTCGGCAAGCGCAAAATGATGTCTGATGAAATGGCAAACGTTACTGAATATTTTGTCAGCTGGACGTCATTGGTAACTTAATAATTAGAAAAACTGCCATAGCAATCCGGTCACGCTTTACTATAATGTCTCAACGGTAACAAAAAAATGTTGGGCAGTCGTCAAAAATATTAGAAATTTTGCTTAATCCTCCATCCCAACGGTCGTTTATAATGGCATTCCAACTATGAGCTGGACAATGCCAATCTGCTTGCTGTACACGTTGCGGCCAGCTCATCACTTCCAGATTGTGCTTTGTCTCCGTCTACACTTGAGTGCGTCGAATCTTCAATGGGACTGATCCACTTTCGGACCCATGTAGTAGTTTGAGGTCTGAAAGATCTTAATATTCTGGTCCAGATGGCATATCGTCAATAGAAGAGGCGAATCTTCTACCCTCTCCTCCTAGAGACCCATTGTACGTACGTCCCTTCTTTCCAAGTTCATGGAAACGCTGATAAACCGTGAACTCATGAAATATCTCGAATCAGGAAACCTTCTCAATAATCGGCATGGCTCACCGAAAAGTAGAACCAAGGCGTACATCAACTCGATGAAAGCAATATAGTTGCACTGAATATTTCTAAAGTACTTGACAGAAGTTGGCATCATGCTTTTTCGTCGAAAATGCCTGCATTTGGGATCGATGAATCTCTTCCTCAATCACCCTTCGGAACGTTCAATTCAAGTTGTCTTGGATGGGACTCACGTCCCTGCTCTGTACAACGGGAACGGCAGTGTATTCTATTTTCATTAAGTTCCGATATTAACTGCATAACTAATTGGGGAACCACAAAAAAAAATGAAAATTGAATTCCCCCAGAATCGTTGAAAGCAAAAAAAAATTTGGATCTCGGTAGGTGTGCCAATAACAACTTAGAATGGGGCGACCACATATTAATTTGGGGTTACCAAAAGTACTGCGAAAGAATTATTTCACCTCCTCTGATCTGACCTCAATATAGAAGGCATTCATCCGCCCAAAATTTGAGTAAAATGCTCACATCTGGTCATGTGCGCCCAAAAACCTCTCTACACCTACTACATGTGATTTAAAGCCCGGCGATGAAACTCACTATTATTAGGCAGTCAAATGACGAACGAAATGCCTCCTGTCTCACCTTGTTCTATCGCTACTCTCACCACCAGTGCATCTCGGACATTGTCAGTAAGATTCCGTCCCTTCAAACTTTTAACCGTAAAACGCTATTAATGCTCCTCAGTACACCCTCAAGGAAACTTTCCGACTTACACTGAAATATCGGCATTCTTTCCTAAACTGCTTATGGAATGCCCTACTCTTTTCTCTTTATTTTCTAGTCATTATAACCTCCAAACATTCAAAACCAGTTTCTCTTTCTTTCCTCCATATCTTTCATTCGCCCGCGGTGTATGCAAACATTTTAAGGGTACCAAAATCTTCTTGAGCGCGCCAATTATAAAAATAAAAACAGGGGATCATTGTTTGCGCGTGACTTCGCTGATTGCACTTTTGAGCAGGTTGAAGACCATCTACTTTTTTAGCGTAGAATTTTGTTCGGGGATAAGGCTCACTTTTGTCTCAGCAATTTAAAGGTGATGTTTGTTGCGGTTTCTGAGCTGTCGGCGTCAGAGCCGTGATCCTCGATTTTTCAAAAGCGCGTTAATATTGTCTGTAGGAGATTTTATCAACAGGATAGTTCCGTCATGCCATATTGCCTGCGATACAGTCGAATTATTTATAAATGTGTTCCACGCCAACATTATTCTCAGACATCGCTTGGGCTTCATGATTGTACGAGGGCGGGTCAGTCCGTGACTTTTGGATTAAAACACAGATTTTTTGATAAAAAAATAATTTTATTTTTCAACGTAGTCTCCCTTGAGCTCTATACACTTTGTCCAACGCTTCTCCAATTTTTTTATCCCTTCCAAAAAAAATGATTTGTCGAGGTCCTCAAAATAGGCCTTTGTTTGCGAGATGACTTCATCATTGGAGTCAAATCTTTTTCCACCAAGCCATTTCTTCAGGTTTGGGAACAAGAAGTAGTCGCTCGGAGCCAAATCTGGAGAATAGGGTGGATGAGGGAGCAATTCATAGCCCAATTCATGGATTTTTGCCATGGCAACTGCACATGTGTGCACCCTTGCATTGTCTTGGTGGAAAAGAACTTTTTTCTTGGCCAAATGAGGTCGTTTTTTTTTCAAATCGTCATTGAATCGGTCCAATAAGTTGGCATAATATTCCCCATTGATTGTTCTTCCCTTTTGAAGGTAGTCAATGTGGATTATCCCGCGTGCATCCCAAAAAACAGTCGCCATAACTTTATTGGCTGACAAATCCACCTTGGCCTTCTTTGGCGCCGATTCACCCTTAGAAACCCACTGTTTTGACTGTTGTGTGTTCTCTGGTGTGTTGTGATGGATCCATGATTCGTCAACGGTTACAAAACGGCGCAAAAACTCCTCCATATTGCGATTAAACAACGCCAAACTTTCCTGTGAAGTTGTTACACGATTGCGTTTGTGGTTGACTGTGAGCAAACGCGGCACCCATCTTGCGGAAAGCTTTCTCATGCCCAAGTGATCATTCAAAATTGAAACCACTGAGCCATGCGAGATCCCTACGGCTTCCACAATCTCTCGCACAACACCATATCGTGAATTTTTTCGATTGTTTCGGGTGTAGAGACCTCAACTGGGTGTCCAGGACGTTCGGCATCTTCAGTGCTTGTACGGCCACAACGAAATTCAGTAAACCACTTTTTTACCATTGAAATCGATGGTGCAGAGTCCCCATAGTATTTATCAAGCTTAGCCTTGGTCTCGGTAATGGTTTTTTTTCGCAAGAAATAATGCTTAATAAGCACACGAAATTCACTTTTTTCCATTTTCTCCTCAAATTAGTGAGTAGTCTGATAAAAATAGCTGTCAAACACAAACTAACTGACGCAGCAAGTTTAAATTTTGACAGGAGTCAACTGACAAATGCCTGTTGACAGGAGCAGTGTTGCTGTTTCAGTAAAGAGGTCAGAAATTCAAAAAGTCACGGACTTTTGTATGATTTGACCCCAAAAGATTATTTCCTGTCATTGGCTTATGCGGAGAAGCCAACAACCATTTTAACTTTGGGGTCCAACATCGAGTGTACCATTCGTCGGATACGGATGCTCGAAAATTGAAGATCCAGGATGCAGTCCCTGAGATGCTCCCGTGGTGGCAGCAATCCCGAAATCCTTTTTCATAATCAATTCCATCTATCGAATAAAAAACCACCGTTGTCTACTTGCTGAACTCGTGCGCGTGTTATTTCAATTTCAAATCTTATCTTATATGCTATCGTTTGGAAGTTCAAGCAACGGGGTCCTGTTTCCGACATTTCATCACTTGGTTCCTTGAACTCATATCATTGCTATATCGTTTTATGTTGCTGTAATGCGTCTCCCAATTCGAAAATTTTGGCTGTTGTTGTGCCGACGTGAGTTAGACATGTGTAGTTACGAAAAGATATACTCATATCCCTCCGCTGTCCCAGTTCGTCTACCGACTTCAATTGTAATAAGCAAAGTGAATAAGTTACTTACGAATTAGGTGACATGCACACTCAACTAAGCCGTCTTCATTTGAAATGAACTCCAGTAATATGCTCCTGGGTCAGTGGGCATCAGGAGATGTAGTTTATCACTCATTACGAGTATCTTCAATTTGTCTCCTCACATATCCTTAAAAAGTATCAAATACTTTGAACACTGTCAGGGTGAAGTTTCCAGTATCAGAATACAGACGTTCATGGGGAGAATTCGTACAGATATCATTAAGCTGGTGGCTATCACCATTGGCCACTGACAAACTGGGTCGGTCGCGGCCAAACGGGAAGCTAGATAAATCGTACTTCTTCCTACCAGGCATATCGATATCAGATTTGGAAACATAATATAGTTCCCCGATTACGCAGGCAAGGTAGACTAGCTTGAATACGCACACGCCTAGCCTCAATACATGGGTCTTGTTAGTAGTACGCTACAATACCCGAAATACAATTTGAAGGCGCTTAGAGTCAGTTCTCAGACGTCAACGCCGAACAGTTAAATAGAGCAAAAATTCATCACCTACGATCCGAGATAGGGATGCGAGATATAAATAATGTTTTCGTGTTAATCAATGTCCAACGGCCTTGCCACACTAGGATATCGGTTTTCCCTCGATCACCGAAATGAAGCAGTGTTGCGTGTGCGAGCTAATAAAGTAACTTCCGAGACTCATGTCACATTTGACAGGTATCGGGGTAAAACCAAAAATCGGGGCAATAGACCCATCCGAAGGTGTAAATGAAGCAATGGCTGATCTGTTACAGTGTACCCATGACATAAACATAAGTCAGTGTCGTTCTCAAACCAGATGGCCCCAAATTGTTTGGACCGCCGTGATAATAGAAATGTTTTGTAGTGAATAATTCATATCTCTACCCCACGTTATGTTCTTTCAGAAATCCTGATAAAGTTTTGCATGCGACTGTAAGGTATGACCACCACAAAGGGGCAAATGTTTCGCTCCGTATGTAGTTCCAGATTAAATTCGCAAGCTCAACGTACAACAGTTTCCCACTTGAAGAGCTCCCTCAAATCAACTGCAAACTTAAGTTGGAACTGGAAAAATTGAAAAAAAAAAAAACAAATTCATTCGCATCATTTGCTTCTCAGGTCTACCTCAGTACGTATGTCTTACACGGAAGCACCACAATTCCACCTGAGGCACGCTACCACATTACGGCACTCGGAAAATACTTCAACAACAACCCGGATTACAAGTGACATTCTGTTCAACCACCACCACCACTGCCGGCCCCCACTCAGAGATTGTGTTACAAATGTTGCCAGTCCCAGTCCCAGTCCCAGTCCCGGTACTAGTATCAGTCTCAATTCTGAACCTCCTAGGATTGAACCCAATTCGTTGAAAAGTTGAATTATATCCGCTTAAGTGCGTAAAGACCTATTGCTTGTCTGCTCGGCAGAGTGCACTGCTTTGCTGTTGTGACAGCAGTGGCATGAAAGCAATGGCAGCACTGCCTTAATGACTCCTTAATTCGATTTGTGTTACTCGCACGATAGAATTTCCAAGAGAGTCTGCCTTTTTTTGTATGAACATAGGTCTTCCTTACAATTTCGAATGGCAACCCCCTGACGGAGCTTTCTGATTTTTCTAGCTCCCCTCAGGGGGTTGCTGCATGATTGGACTAGAAGAGGCAATCGCGGGCGCTTAAGGTGACATTTTTAAGCGTTTAAGTGCGTACTTACGTATTCATGTGCGAGATTCATGCGTAGGTGCCTGATTACCCAGAAGTTATGCGATTACAGCGCGTGCATGCACAAGACAGGAACACTCGTAATCCAGCACTTTGGCAAACCACTGCAGTTGTGTGGACTTCAAACAATGTAGGCGACCAGGGAGGAAATTGACATCCCAATGACCTAGATTTTTAGGAACAATTTCGTTTGAAGTTTGCTCGCAAATACCTCACGAGTTCCAGGTGATGTCAGAACAATTGAAACTGCTACGGAAGCAAAATTGGTTGCAGTGCCACGATACCAAGTGGAAATGGTTTGGTGTATCCAGTGTATCCAGTTCAAATATGAGATTCGTGATATTGCTGTCCGATGCACACATCCATATGTCTCGCTGGATATGAGTTCTGAAACTCTTTAGGGTGATTACACCGGCCAGTGGCTAGAGATGTAAATATTTGAAAACGAAAGTATATTGAAGAATTTCCAGCGAATTCCACCAGGAGCGGATGGCGATGCTGATGGTGATGGTGAATACATACGAGTATATTGTACCATGTTTGCTTAGCTCAGTCGGGATTAACTCCGTTCGCGGACTCAACAGTTTTAATGGAATTTTGGGAAAGTTAATTGAAAATTCTGCTGCAGGAAATAGGCCATGTTTTACTGGTTGTAAAACGAAACAAACATTGCGCGAACGGATCCTGGTTTTCATTTGTTTCGAAACTAGAGCAGGGACTTTTGAATGGTCAAGGTGCTGGCCCACCTTGCTTAAAAATCGATACCTTACCTACAATTAAAACGATTTCTAAATTGGGTAGCTTACAATTTTTCGAAAACCATCTATTCTAATTGGCATACGGAAACTATGTTTGGGCGAAATGCCGATAAGCGTATGCTGAAAGTTAATCTACATGAAAACAGATGAAGGTTTTCTAAATCATAAGATCATAGGACTGATATCTTCTGGTGTTATAAATTTTTTTTGTTTATCGCGCGCTCAGAGGGTCAAAGAAAGTTAGGGAGGAAAGAAAGAGAGATACCGATGTACCTTGGTTTTGAATGTTTGGAGGTTACAACGACTTGGAAATGGAGAGCTCGGCAGGGCATTCCAAAAGCGAGTTGTTTGCGAAAAAAAATCACGATATTTCAGAGTAAGTGCGAGAGTGGTATTGTGGGTATACTGATTAGCATTCATAGTGAGACGGGTGTTACGCTTGAGAGTTTGAAGGGACGGAAACCTACTGACAGATACTGATGAGAATAGCGATAGAACAAGGTGAGACAGGCGAGATTTTGTTTGTGATCGAGGTTGTCCATTGACTGAGTAATATTAGCATCAGCTGTGAGTTTTATCGCTTGATTTTGAATCATATCTAGTAGGTAGAGAGAGGTTTAAGGAGCATGTGACCAGATATGGGCATTGTATTCCAATTTTGGGCGGATGAATGCCTTATATATTGAGACCAGATCAGAGGAGGTGAAATAATTTTTACATCGCTTGAAGAAACCTAGACAATTCGCAGTTCTTTTACCACCCCCAAATATGTTGTCGTCTGGCAGACATACCGAGCATCGAGAATGGAAAGTTTTTCGGTTACAACGATGAATTGCACTGCATTCATGTCCGACAGCGGACATCATTGTGTTCTGTGGGCATTAAGATTAATTGTTTTGTTGGTTCCGCAATTAGTTATGCTGTTAATATCGGAATTTAATAAGCTAAGCATACGCTGTTCCACCCTTCTACAGCCAAAAAGCAGCAACGTGTGCCCTGGAACGAATGAGCAAAGCAAAGGTACTGTCGTCAGCAAAGGAGTATTTTGGATTAGAAATAGCGGATAAGAGATCAGTCATGAAATTAAAAAGAGTGTGGGAGACAGATCGGAGCCTTGGGACTCACCTAGGAAACTTGAATTAAGCATTCTGAAAGTTAATTAACGAATTCCTCGATCCCAAATGCACACAACAGAGCCTGATGCCAAACTCTATCAAATGCCTTAGAAATATCAGGTGAAACTATCTTGCTTTCACCAGGTTGATATACGCTTTGGTTCCACTTTTCGGCGAGACATGCCATTAGATCACCAGTGGATCTGCTCCAACGAAAACCGTACTACCGGTCTTTGAGAAGTTTTTGTATTTCGAGATATTTCATGAGCTGGCGGTTTATCAGCGTTTCCGTGATCTTGTAAAGAAGGGACGTAAGTGCAATGAGTCTGTAAGAGGAAAGAGAAGATGATTGACCTTTTTTGGAGACGGGCTGGATAAATTCTGTTTTCTATCTTCTTTTAAAGAGTCCTGAAGGGTAGAATTGAAGAAAAAGCCTTTGAAGTTTTGCCACCATTTCAGAAGAATTTCAGAATCTTGCACGAGTGCGAAAGTGCATTCATCCCATTGAAGATTCGAATCTGAATTTCTAATATTTTTGACGAACTCCCAAATATTTCTACTACCTTAGGGACATTGTAGCATTTTTTCCTCAGTTTTTGGACGTACTGAAATTTCATACGCTTAAGAAAGCTCTTGCCGTCATTCCTCGCTAGCTTGAACTCTTTTCCTCTGTCGGGGTGGTCTCGAAGGACCGAAAAAAAATTTCTCTTACACTGACAGCCTCCTTACAGCTCGAGTCGTACCATGCCTTTTCGTTTGGTCTGATATTCTTCATCCGATGAGAGATAAAGGATCTCATTCCGAAGAGAATAGTGTCAGTGATCATATCAGCTGCTTTATGTTATCAAGAAAACATAATGACTAGTTAGAATTCCTAAAGAAGGTGTTAAGTCTGCTCCAATTGGCTTCTTCGTATTGCAATACGGTTCTTTTATGAATCTGTTTTCTCTGAGTGAGTGTGTGGTTAGTGTATGAGAAATAAGCTGAAATGATACAGTGCAGTGGTCCGGCGAGCCTAGAGGGGAGAGGACACCAACGGTGTACTTGTCAGTGTGAGAAGTCGTGTGGGCTCATTGACAAGCTGGGTTACGTTGTTTTGCTTAGCGAACACCTCAACACATCGCCCTTCGGGAGTTGTCTGTTCAGAATATCGAAGCCACCCAGATTTTTGTATATTGAAATCGCTCGATACAGGAGCATTCTTTCAATGGAGTCCGTACCTGAAGACAACCGAGTGGGTTCATTTATAAAACTAGCTAAAGCGTGGAAGGCCAAGAGGGCCAAATAATTAGACACAGTTTCGCTACTATCTAATAGATTAATATTGAAATCTCCCAAAATAATTAGGTTTTTTGCTTTTACTGTGTTCAGCAGATAAGAAAATTCTCCTATGAACGCCAAAACATTGAACATATGTAGACGATAAACAGACAACAGAACAAAATCTATCTGATTAAACCTAAATGAAACCTCTAGAATGTCTGCGCTCTGAAAGTCGACATACTTAGCTTCATGAACTATTAGTTTCTCTTTAATAAAACAGCCGATACCGCCCGCAGCATAATCTTCATTTGGATTCGCAAAGAAAAGGAAACCCGGTAGATGATAATCGTTAATTTCAAACCCATAAATCCAAATTTCAGAAACAATAATAATATCCGGAATGCAATGAAAAGAATCAAGGTGGGTAGCAAGAGATGCAAAGTTTTCTCTCAAACTTCTAATATTCTGGTGTATGACAAACAGGTTGTTTATAGAGTATGAACCATTTTTAAAAATATTATCACAATTTGCAAAACTTAGATCGAGGATAGAAAAGTCATCATTTGTGTCATTAAATTCAGAATTCATTATTCAAACAAGTTCAAGATCAGTAAAAGATTTAATTGAGATGACTTTTCCACCTTCCTCCTTCCTCATAAGTATTTGATTGTTCTTAAACCATACAAATTTATACTGTTTCCGCTTTCTTACTTCTTTCGCTTGCATGAAGAGTATATTACAATAGACAAGAGCGGCACCTTAAATACGCACTGCAGTAATGTGCAACAAGTTCGTCTATGGTGGAATAACATGAAATGGAAAGAAAGAGATTTTAAAGTGATCCTGGTCAAGCCACTAGTAAGTCAGCTCTGACCTCTGCTGGCAGAGTTTACCATGAAGAAACCAGAAAAACATTAATAAAAGCTGGCATCAGTCAAGAGAATAGACTGCCACAACCTAAACAAGAAAATACAAAAACTCCGAGCGCTAAATTTGCGAGAATAGCTTGAATATGCCAGATTTCAAGATGAAGAACTTATCACGTATTGTATCTGGAACAACTTCGAAGAAAAATGTAGGAGCTGTGCACAATTTTGCTTGATATTTCAAAATGCCGATCTCATATCTTCTTTTTCTTCTCTAATTAAATTTTGAAATATCCAACGCTTATCCAAAATTAGTGCATTGTTACTGCGGCGCTTAGACTGGTCTCATCATCGGATGCGACGCTAACGCTCATCACACGGTATGGGGCAGTACCGACATCAACGATAGAGGTGAGTAACTTTTTGAATATATTTTAAGTACTAACCTCTTTATTTGCAACATTGGCAATGAGCCCACTTTTTTAACTAGAAACCGACAGGAAGTGCTAGATATCACTCTTGTCTCCGACAGGATCACTCAAATGCTAACGAACTGGATGGTATTGTCTGAACACTCTTTTTCAGACCACATATACATTCAATTTAGCCTGAGTGATGCTCCCCCATCAGAAAACTGATTGGCCAAAATGCAAAGGAATACTGTCAGAAACGCTATCCTCTGAACTATCAACTCCCCTCGTGACACCAATGAGCTTGACATGAAAGTCAAGGAATTCGCTCTGGCTCTCAATCAAGCTATGGCCGATTCCTGCCCTCTTATTCAACTTGGGGGCAAGAAAAAGCCACATTGGTGTACGTCAGCATTGGGACTGCTCAGAAACACTTGTAGAAAACATTTCAACGTAGCAAAAAGCACAAGAAAAGTGACTGTCTGGAACTCATACAAAGAATCCCTCAATGGCAAAGCGATAATCCTGGAGGTCTTTCTATGACAAAATGACGGAAACCTCCAAGGCATCGCAGCTAAGAAAAATCCTCTCTACAAATCCTATGATTCCTAGCTGTTTGAAAAAAACCTATGGCTCTTGGACAACCTCAAGTGATGAATCACTCAACCTGCTGCTGGACACCCACTTTCCAGGTAGCTCCCTCTTCGCGGCCTGTAGCAACCCAAACAGGCTTACTGCAACCGGGACCAAAATTCGTGGTCAGCCACATTGAACGATCCCTACAATATAAAGAGTACACAATGGTTGCTTTCCTGGACATAGACGGTGCGTTTAATAATGTCAACAAGTCAACGCAAGTAGCTGCGATAGCAGCTATTCACCTTTAAGCAACTAAATTCTCACAGAGAACATCGATTACCCCATACCTGAACTGTGGTTTGACAAACACTTCCATGCAAGCTTCCCCTCTAGATCCTTCTGGGAGGAAGATGCTTTCATGGAGGACAAGTCAATGCATCTCCACACAGGTGGATCTAAAACCAATAGCGGAGTTGGTTGCGGTGCTTTCTCAGATAAGCTAAATTTAAGCCTCTCTTTCTGTCTTCCAAATCACTGTAGCGTGTTCCGGGGTAGCGTGGAAAAGGGTAACATGGGTGTACCAATCACTACGTGCAAACTAACATTGGCGCTGGATGCCAGTAAAAGAACGGACCTTAGATGGACTGTTGGACTAACATGTCTAGCGACTACAAAGATCTGGCTAAAACTGGATCTGAATCGATCTAAGTGTCTGATCCTTCTAAATAAGAAACATCTCAGCGCCATCATAGGTGTCATAACTGGAAACTGCCTCATAGGCAAGCACACAAGAAGGCTTGGCGCCTTTATAAACGAATTCGGTAGAAGCTGCATGGACGAGGAAGAGGAGGAGACAATCCTCCACCTACTCTGTACATATCCAGTTCTCTCCCAGAGAAGAAAACTTCACTTAGGAGCTTTCTTCTACAACGACCTAAACGATCTAAAAAATATAGACGTAAACAGTCTCCTACTCTTCATCATAAGCCTAAACTAGTTCCATTAGTAAGAGGATCATAGATCCCTGTGGCATCACAATGGGCCAATAGGACTAAGTGGGTTGGTATTTCCAACAGCCACTCTTACCTATCCTACTGCGGCGCTTGTAAAGATAATTCAATTTGCGGACCTTAGAGCCGTCCTAAAGACCGCTTTATTTTTGATTAGACTAAAGATTTGCTCATCTATTTACATATGAGCGATCCATTTATTTTTCTTTTTTCTTCGAAACTCTGCTTGAACTTGAACCTCTATTGCTTTGTGGATCAGATTTTCGAGCTACCCTCATCAAAGATAGCAAAGCTAGCTGATTTTTCTCAGTCTGAATTGTTTCCTTTATCAGTTTCTTAACGTGGATACTCTCATGCAAGATCGTACTTATTAATAGATCACACCGCGTCACACTCGTTGATATTTTTAACATTTTCGTGTATCGTCCAATACTTCAACTGATTCGGATTGATGTCGTATGCGTTATCATCCAGCGCGTTTATTCAATTACTAGGAGTTATATGAAGGGCTGACATGTCGTTGTTCATAATTGCGCTATCATAGGTGAAAATAAGAGAAGTCCGGATAGTAATAAGCAGCATCAATAAAGAGTAAGAGACTTTGTAGACTGCCTTGATATACTCCAAGTTTAAGTTTAAATTTAAGTTTCATTTAAACATCCGTACATATCGCGTTCTTATGTACGAGTACTTCTCAAGGACGTTTTAGTATTTCAGCAGCTCTGGGTACTTTATCGAATGCTTTTCCTGAACGAAGAGTATATGCAGATCTTTCCAAGGACCGTTTGCACCACTCTCACATTTGTCGCCAAAGAAAGATGAATAAGCGCTTCAATGGCAAAGTGTAGTACCAACGCCGAGTGGTGACATCATTTCCATATCAAGCGCCGCGAGAATTTCAATCACATATGCCCAACACAATTAAGTTCTTAGCAAATGGGTAGTGCCCCATCACAACACCTGTAAGTAGACTGCAGCCTTTATTGTAGAGTGCCAGAAGGAAAGCCGCTGACCTCTTATAGGCATCGGAGAGCATTGATTTGGTCTGCCGGCAGCCTACAGAAACCCAATTGTCAATGGAAGCCCTAATCGAGGACGCAGTGAGACCTAACGTAGGTTCGGGTCCTGAAAAACTCTCCTCTGAGCCTTGCTTAATGAGTTCATCGGAGATTTCATTTTCAATGATCCCATTGCGACTTGCGAACCAGACAAAACTCAATGAACTCAGCTTACCGACTACATTCAGTGAAGCCTTACATCGTCGAACTAGCTTGGAAGCCGTAATGCGGTGCAGTAAGGCTTTTAGCAGTCCTTTAGTCCCTGCACAGATTATTCACAATGAAGTTCATTGCGTATTTTTTCCACAATAGAACTCAAAATACAGTCAGCGCGCAAGGTCGTCAAAGCTCCAGTGCGTGTTGTACCAAAGACCACTTCTTTTTAAACGGGAAATGGCTTTGAAAGTGCAGACCATGATATGAAAGCCAAATTCATCAGTGTGACTAGAAGGAAAGTCCCAATACAGCTGAAACAGACCGTTCACTAGAGTTTGGTAAAAGCAGCAGTGGCGCATTTTCGTGATTGCTTGTTCCACCAGATAGCCAACGCATAGGATATCATTGGCCGTGTAGATCCAAAAAACTCTCTTCGGTGTAGTGAAGCGAATTCAAAGAAAGCCTCTTATAAGACTTTTGCGAAAAGCCTTTATAAGTAACAAACAGAAGGGTCAATGTCAAATTATCCAGGCAGGAATCACGCAGAAAATCTGATGGCAAATACATTGAGTCGAAAGCAGAGACTCACTTCCCAGGTAACCCAATCAAAACCAGCTCAAAACAGCTCCTAGCACAAAAGGCGTAATTAAGCTGAGTAACACAACACAACGTCGTATCTGGTAACTATTATCAGTTGTGGTGATGAATGAGGCCATCAAACTTGCTGTTGCTTCCTGTGATGGCTTCAAGCGGTGTGTCACCGATGGTATATAACTAGTTATGCTACAAAATGCCAACTCACCCCAACTTTAAATTTTCCAATATTCTAACCCATTGGTGGCAACACAATTTCCTGTTTCTTTTTGTGTTTTTAACAACACCCACCTCAAGGTGATATATTTAAAATCCACTTCAAAACATCCGTTCTCGCACAGGACTTTCAATTGAATTGATTTTCTCCCACATCAATCGTTTGAAAAAAAGCAATTACGTTGGCAATTTAAGGAACCTTTGTCCCGAATAAACAACTGGTATCTGTCACCTAGCTGCAGTCATTCCTCTGCTTAGGAGTCCGATCAACTTTGAATCCGAATATTTCCGACTGGCTACCGGTCCTTAGATACTCAATACTACCATCCCAAGCTCCATACCTACGTTACTCGCACTAGTCGAACTACGAGTACACTCATCCCTTCAGTCACACAAAGAAAATCTAACTCTCGCGCAAGATGGAAGAGAAAAGAAATAGGAAAAAGTTGCGCGCCAAAACAACATGAAGATCCCATTAAACCTGACAACTTGGAAGATTTTTCATTTTTGTTTTTCCATTTCATGGCTGCCTGCTAGTGCACTAGAATCACACAATGGAACCAATTCCACTGGTAATCATTGGGAACACCGTCTGTCTGGTGCTGGTCTTTGTATTCCTAGTTCTACGCTTTTAATTCCCTCATTTCGCTTGATGATGGCTTCAGACGTAATTGCCTGTTGAGACTGACTGTTTGACATTTCTGTCATTCGTTTCGGACGTCACTGATGACGTCGTTGGTATTATTGTCGAGGGGCGAACTGTATAGCAAATCCATCTCACGGTCATGCCAATTTCTACGACCCTAAGACCATTTTCCAGCGTTTAAATGTCACGCTCGCAACATTTACGTCAAATGGTCTTCAGTTTTCATCACTGATTGACAGTGGAGACTAGAAACTAGCGTCGGAAGAATATGTTAATGCGCCACCCTATTCCAATGATGCGATGCATCATTTTAATTTGAATTCTCTTTCATATCTGTGCTCCTTGTCGATGGTGTTTACTTAGTCCTTGAAAGAAAGTTGCAGTTGGCAGTAAAACTTTGTCTGCCAGCAGATTGTTTGGTCCATAAAGTGCGGTGTATCTTTGCGGTTGGAGATTGTATCTGCTTGGCAAGCAAAATTGTATTATGGAAACATCATTTTGTAAATTGTGTTTGCGCTGCATCCATCGGCAGGGAAAAAGAGATATACTTTTTCTAGAAAAAGAGACCAAGAGACCAAGGACACATGGTCTTACAAGGATCTACTTTTGGTTATCTTGTTCGAGAGTTGTGTGTTGTGATTGCGGGGGAAGCAGCAACAAATTGGCATTTATCTTTTATCGTTTGTGTGTGCTAGTGCAACTTTGTTGTCTCGTTTTATGATGATGTTTTGAAGGGATTTTTATGACCCCCGCACGGATTATTGTATTCGACAGAGTGTGACAGCTCAATGGTGTGGTTAATGACAAATGTCAGATGGAAGCGATATGGATGTAATTTTAGAATCAAGGGATGTATTGGTCGATTTGTGGTAGAATGCTCGGAATTCAGATCGAATTGTGTTCGGAAAACATGCAAACTAGGAGCATCTCTCGACAGGATTCGATTGGCAAAATAACGAAAAACAGCCAATGTAATTGAAAACTTAGCGGGTCAATTAGTAAGCCCTGCTTTTATCACCACGTGGAGCCAACTAGTACCTGCAAATAGGATAAGTTTCGATCGAGCTGCGGCCAAGGAAGCCGTAAATTTAAAATACCTTTTTGCTCCGAAATGGAATATGTATTGTACAACTCCTCGGGCATGGGCGGATATTTTTTGTTGACCGTTGTATGCGGACAACGGAGCAAGAGGTACGAGTAGGCATCTTTGATTTGAATGAAATAAGATGGTTCACGAGTAAAACGCAATTCGTGTTCTACTCCGGTAGACCAGCTGGGATTACTCGAAAGTCCAAGCTGGGCTGACAATAATACCGGCATCGTGAGGCAGTTTCATATCCTGGAATAGTAAAAACTTCACATTCTCCTTATACTGACGGTTAGATTCCAGAGCGCAAATATCACCATCGTCGCCACTGAGACTGAAGAAAATTTCTGTAGTCACTTACATAAGTGCCGTCTACATCCAAAAATCTTATGGTGATGAGAGATTTCAGCGCCACGGTACGAAACGACAATACCATGTTCGAGCACGTGACGAGAGGTACACTGTTTAAACATAACGCCTGCCATAAGATCTGTTGTGTCTTAATTGACTGTTAGCCAACATCAAACTAGACAGGTTACATTACGATAACCCACTGATTTATAAACTGTCTTCCAGTGTCCAAAACAGACTTACAGCCAACAGCGCCTTTATACGCCTTCGTACCGCATCCGTGAACACCGACAGCTCAAGTCCATCAATTCAGCGATCATCTCGCTTTAGAAGTTAAAACAGACAAACATTACTATTGGCAGGCATCTGGAAACGGATCGATGAGCGTATATCTGTCAAGGGTCCGATTACAGTTGCCTCAGCAATCGGGTTACGGTGCCTTCGGTTGCCCAATATCGCGTAAAAACCCTTTGCCCTCAACGGCTAAAGACGCAGCAAGCCAGTGCAAGAATAGGACAGTCTATAATATTACCAAGGAATTCATTGCTGGTCAGGATTCCAAACAACATCCAGTGGATTATACTTCAGATATCGGATGTGGACCAACTAAACAGATCGAGAGAACACTTGTTTGCAGAAAGGAATAATCATCAAGCCTCCAACAGAGGGAAATCTGCTGGATTGTACAATAGCATCTGCCATGTATACTCGGTTTGCCATAGCAAAGACAAGAACTAGGATCTTTTAAGAACGGATTTAGAAACATTTGGATTCAACTCTGGGGGTGGATTCTCCTGAATCTACCACATTAGCAACTCACTGATAATGGAGCAATGCGTCGATGACAGGACCTCTCTATACCAAGGATATATACTTATGAGGGTAGAAATTGTCAGTCTTCCATAATGATGAGTTATAGGTCGGTTTTGGAGTCCAAAGTGGATACATGGAAAGTATCAATAAAATTCGACGGACTATGATATCCAACCTAAGACACCTTGACTACGCTAAAGATGCTTGCCCACTTTCACATCAAATAACAGAACTTCATCTAAAGTCCAGAAGCTAAGGTAAACGGCATGGGATATTGAAATAAATACAACTTAAACCAAAACCCTGAGCGCTTATAACACCCGCATCCAAATGAACATGTAGGAAGTTTGGTCTTGTGAACGTACAAAACTGGATAGGTGCCACTGAATCGGGAAGGCAAAAGGTGCTGGCGAAATGCTGCGCCAGTTCTGGACAAGCAATAATCTCAGCAAAAGAACCAAGTTGCTATGGCATCACTACATGATTGCAGTACTCTGATGGTGGACATCATCACCAAGCTGCAGACTTTCATAAATATATCCCTAAGAGTCATCTTGAGGATTATTTGGCCAATTAGGAACTTTGTCAGGAAACGGGGTATGAACCTAGTCACACCACCTGGATAGGAGGTCCCAACCGTAGTAGAAACAATTTTCAGTGGATTTGATTTGATTTGATTTGAGGCCCGGGTCAACCCCGGACAAAATTATTGAGGCTTATTGCAAGAAAAATCTTAAAACTAACAATTTCAATTAAAATTAAAATGTTAAGTGTAAAATTAAAGAAAATTAAGACGTGAGGCATAAGTGGAAATAAGAATGTCCTTGAGGGAGATTTTGCTGAGGTGACAGTCGAGGAGAGGCATTGTCTCCAGGTGTCCGTAATTCGTTCTGTGAAGATTGAGACGAAAAACTGGCGCAGACCTAAGATTGCGTGGGTTGTTGTTAAAAAAAATAATTCGAACTAAAGAATAAGTTTTAATGATGCAATCAACCATATTAATGGTCATAATAGGTAATAAGGGACCAAGGTGGTTGCCTTGAGGGACACCAGCGGAGGCTTAAGTTGGGTCAGAAACTATGGACCTACGAGGGGCGTTCAATATATTCTCGGTATCGATATGAAGGAAAATGCGAATTCAATTTAAATTGTTTTTATTTTTCAATATGATCTCCCCCAACATCAATGCATTTGTTACATCTTGAGATAAGCTTTTTTAAACCCTCAAAAAAATAAATTTCCTCTTTCTCTGCAAAATACCGACTTGAGTTCTTCATCATCCGAAAATCTTTTTCCACGAAGACATTTTTTCAAATTCGGAAACAGGATATAATCACTAGGGGCAAGGTCTGGACTATAGGGTGGGTGTTGGATTTCTTCGAAACCACAATCTCGCGCAGCAGCCTTCGAAACTCGCGCCGTGTGAACAGGAGCGTTGTCATGAAGAAGCAACACACCCGCTGCGAGTTTACCCCGTCTTTTCTTTTTAATTTCCTCCCGAAAATTATGCAAAGTGGAAGCGTAGGATGTGGCGTTGATGGTTTCACCTTTTTTTTTGTACTCAATGAGCAAGATTCCCTTTGAGTCCCAAAAAACTGTGGCCATGAGCTTTCGGGCAGACGGAGTGACTTTGAACTTCTTCGGGGGGTCTGTTCCTTTTTTATGCCACTGCATGGACTCTTGTTTGCTTTCAGGGTCATAGTGGTGGACCCATGTTTCGTCCCCAGTAACAATTCGATCCATAATACCGTTCGCGTTCTCACTACACATCTCCAAAAGCTCTCTACAGCATGCGATTCTCACTTTTTATCTGAGGCGCTGTGAGCATTCGTGGCACCCACCTTGCACTGACCTTTGAAAGGTTAAGATGGTCATGAAGAATGATGTGAATGGTACCAATTGAAAGCTTGGCGATCTCTGCCATCATTTTCACCTTTATTCGGGCATCCTCAAGAACAAGTTTTTCGACTTCTTTGATGCTTTCTCCCGTACAAGCAGTAGCCGGGGCGCCGGAGCGGGGGTCGTCCTCAATGCTCTCTCTGCCTCTCTTGAACTCACTTGACCACTTTTGCACAGTTGATAATGAAGGTGCGGAACCCTGGTAAACCATCTCTTCATGAATAGTTTTTTGACTTTTTCCTTGCTTAGTGAGAAATTTAATTACAGCGCGATGCTCAATTTTCACCATCATCGCCTCAGTTGCCATTATGATTCTGTTGAACTAGAGATAAAACGCGAATTAATAATCACATTTATATGAAATTTTACATGAATGCACTAAAATAATAGTATTACTTGATAAATAAGTCAATTTATATATGCAACTACAGCTTCACCCCAATACCGAGAATATTTTGAACGCCCCTCGTAAATAGAACATAGTAATGTCGATCATTTAAATAGAACTGAACCCATGTTACAAAGCTTATTTGGAAACCAAGAGCCTTTAGTTTTAGAAGGATCTTGTCACGAGCAGATTTTAGTGCACATAAAGTGCTATACTAATTCCGTTAAGTTGGTGGTTGTAGATCTCCCTTTGAGAAATCTGTGCTGGCTTTGGGAAACAGTAGATTTACAATGGAAAAACATTATAAGGACTGAAACGAATAAAATCTGTAAATTTTAATACGGGCTATACTTCCAATCCCATTTTGTACCCAAATTAGCCTGTATATTCTCTAGTTTTAGTTTGTTATTGATTTTTATTCGGTGCGGTATAAAATATTTATAAAATATGAGTCAAGAGGAACGCCGTAAAAAGATCATCGACCAATGGCTCGAAAATACTTCAAGTCCAAACCATTTCATCGCAAACAATTTAAACATAGCACGCAGTATAGTGGATTCTGTTATTAATCGATATTTGGAGACGTTGACAGTTAAGCGAAAACAGAAAAGTGGAGCTAAAAGTGGAGCACATGATACAAATTTAGACAGGAAAATAGTGGGTATCATCGTAAAAAACCGGACTATGTCATCCAGAGATGTTGCTCGGAAATATAATACCAACCAAACAATGGTACAAAGATCTAAAAAACGTAACGGTCTAAAAACACGAAAAAAACAAAAAATACCAAAAGTTACTGAAAAGCAAAAAAAAGTCTTAAAAACACAAGCCCGAAAGCTATACGAGTTGATCGACAACAAAAAAGCGTGCTTGGTTTTGGATGACGAAACTTATGTCAAAGCCGACTTTACTACTCTTTCAGGTGCGCAGTTTTACAACTCGTTTGAGGCTGAGATTCTTCCGCAATCAACAACATCGATTGGGATTGGGAAAAATTCGGGTCAAAATATCTCGTCTGGCAGGCCATTTGCCAATGTGGACAGAGAAGCTCATCGTTTATTACAACGGGAACAATTAACGGAGAAGTGTACATTAACGAGTGCCTAAAAAAACGGTTGATTCCTTTCTTAAACAAACACGAGGGTTCAACATTATTTTGGCCAGATTTAGCTTCAGCTCGCTATGCTCATACGACGTTGAGCTTTCTTGTAGCTAAAAATGTCGACTTTGTCCCAAAAGACATGAATCCACCCAGTGTTCCACAGAGCCGCCCCATTGAAAGGTATTGGGCTTTGGTCAAAGCTAAATTGAAGAAAAGTGAGCAGTGTGCAAAGGACGTAAAAGATTTTTGTGATAAATGGAAAAGAACGTCCAAAAAGATCACGAATATAACTGTTACCAAACTTATGAAGGACATTCGCAAAAGTTGAGGAAATGGGAACCCAAATAATTTGGGCAGTGGCCCGGCTAGCTCAGTCGATAGAGCCGAGCAACCTCGAGCGTGCCACTGCCATTTACTCCTGTATGGATGCCTCCGTGGCCAACTGACTCCTTACAAATCTAAAGTTGTTTGCGGGCAGCTATTTAAGTAGGAAAAGTAAGAGTCGTCTGGCTCATGGGTATGGACGGCGAACGCTTGGCTAAAAAAAATTGCGAAGAAATGTTCACTAATTTTTGGATCGCCCAAGGACTTATCAAGAAAATTCAGAGATGGTGGATAGTTATCCGATTTAGTTTTAGTTTTGTTGAACTGAAAAAATCGTTTGTAGTCGGAAATGAGTGTGTGGTCCATTCGGTTTAAATAGTTGTCATAGAGATTTTGGCAAAGTACAGAGAAATTTATTGGCCAGACCGGTAGTAGAAGAAATCGGCGTCGGAACGCGATTTTGAGTAAGTATACCAGAGCATATTTCTCTTGTTATGAAGAGCTCGCAGCTCACGAGGGTGGTGAAGATGAGGGATTCTTTTTGGGTAAATAAGGTACAGATTGGGAAAGACATTTGAAAATTTCGGTGTAAAAGGATACCGTTAACGGTAAGATAAAATTGGCGATACTGAGGAGGTTGTTAAGTTTGGCGAAGTTAGCCCTATGAAAAGTTTTCATAAGAATACTCACAGGAAACGGGATTAAGGCCATTGTCATACGTCAACGTAAGAGAAAGTGGAGGGTGGTAGGTAACTATCCAACTTAGAGAGAAGATTTCTACTTTCTAAAACCACTAGGTCGAGTTGTAGGCCAATGTTATCGGTGACACCACTTAATTGATACAGACCAGACACAGTAAAGGCAAAATCTGCGAATTAAGATATATAGCAGAAATTTTAGTTCGGAATCCTCTCACGTTTTCTCGGGACAGACATTTCGGCAAAGAATTGAGTGGTGCGGTAGTTTTTGAAACTAGACCTTGCCCTCTGAAGGTGTAGTATGTGTTTGGAACTTACTTGAGACCTAAAACAAGAGAGATCATTAGCCACATCCACATCTTTTATGAAATATGCATGCATTGAAATCTGCTCACGCATGCTAACAAAATTGCGCAGCACCCTATGCAAACGTGGTGCAAAACAGCTGAGAAAGAATTAACTCGTTTAGGAATGGGTTCGAGGCATCTCGAACGCGTTACAGAACTCCGAATATGATGCTGCACTGGCATTCTGGACGCCATATGCCTCTCGACGGGTGAAGCGATTTAAGCCAACATGCTGTTTCAGTTGTGAGTTCGATTAGTAGTCGATATACCATAAATGTAACTGCTGTGTAATTGATTCTAATAAAGTTATATATGGTACCTGATGCAAGTGTCTTTCATTAAGCGCTTCCTATCTTTAAATTTAAATAAAACAAGGTGTTTTTTATTCGTTTGAAAGGCCTATCGATGCTATTATGTACGGAATACAACATCGTTTAAATGTCCGCCGCGGTTTCTTTGGGTGGCGCGCATCCGAAATGTCAAATTTTGCATTAGTCTGGAGCATAAATCAGGGTGAATTTAACCGGTGGCATTGGTTATGTTGGCTTTGAGGGCTGCTGTGGTTTGTGGCTTATTCGCATAGACCTGCGACTTTAGAAAATCTCACAAGAAAAAGTCTAACGCGGTCAAATTGCACGATCTCGGTGGCCAGTTCACATCACCTCCACGTGAGATGACCATGCCCTCGAATCGCTCGTGCAGAATTTCCAAAGTGGGCTGAGCTGTCTTGCACATAGCGCCATCCTGTTGAAACCACATGTCGTTGGTGTCCATATCATCCAATTCAGGCCATAAGAAGTTGGTAATCATCGACCTATAACGCTCGCCGTTGACGGTGATGGTCTGTCCAATGTCGTTTTCAAAGCAATATGGACCGATGACCCGGTCAGCCCAAAATCCACACCAAACAGTGACTTTTTCGGGATACATTAGATGCTCTTGGAACTGAAGTGGATTGGTATCATCCCAAATACCTATATATCCAGGAATGGGCCTCATTGCTGAAGATGATTTTTCAATGAAAATTAGGGTCAGTCTCCAACTGTTCCAGAGCCCATTCACCGCACACACGTCGTTGTCTATAGTCGTTTACCTTCAGCTCCTGGGTCAGATGAATTTTGTACTGGTGCAGGATCAAGTCACGACGCAAAATTCGCCAAATTGTGGTCTGCGAAAAGCCGAGTTCTTGTGAGTGACGCGAAATCGACAGGCTCGGATACTTCTGCACACTCTCACGAACAGCGGCGATGTTTTTCGGCAGATCTTGCGTTTCATCGACGTACGGGCGTTGGTCTATCATTTACTGAACCAGTGGACTCAAATTTATCCACCACACTGCGAATAATCCCCTTGGTAGGACGAATATGGTGACCGTAAGATTTCCGAAGCGCGCAGAAAGTTGCCCGAACAGAACACCAGTTTTGATAAAATAATTTGACAGATGTAGCTTCAACAATATGGCCGCTATCAACTGTCAAAGTTCTGAAGACGTATAAGTTTAAATATTGTGCTTTGCGCAATTATCGTTATCCCCACAGGAATCGGCATAGAAAGTGGTGCCAGTTGTATCCACCTCATTAGGATCCTTAACAAAAACTTTGCTCTTTATATACCAGTATATATGTCGTGAAGAACGGATATGCGTACATCCTTGAGAGTTATATCACATACAGTTGTGCTTAAGAGCAACTCAACTTGAAGTGGTATGCCAGGTCGAGCAAGAAGGTTGTTTTAGTGCAGTTTCAAGAGCTCAGACATTTTCTCTGACCCTTGCCCAGTAATTTAATCAGCGATACTATGTGTTTTCCTCAATTCAAATATAAAGTGGGATCCAGGGAACACATAGTTAATTCACTATTCAAAATGCAGGAACCTTTCACTGTTGAAATTGTTATGAAATACTTAGAGGGAATCAACCAAACACCGCCGTATCAGGAGTTGGAAGCAGTCAAGGCAACAAAGTACATCAAAACATGTCTGTAAATAGAAAATTTCGAGTGTAAGAGAGGGATGTTCCTTGTGTTGTTTATGTCTATGAAATATCTGCAGACACTTTCAAGCTTTCGCTCACCGCCTGGACTTACCTAAGGAGTCTGAATGACAATCGAAATAAAAAGAAAAGGACAAGCTACAAACCTCTAGTAGCCATTTTCTGCTGCATACCGTCCTTAGAATTCAGATGGGACCGACAGCTGGTAACTTTTGTTATAAGACCGCCATTCATGCATGATTGTTATGATAGCATACCGAGATCAAAACGTTATCACACTAGGTAAATAGATCGTCTTCCTTACGAGTTTCTGGTGTCTGGTTACTGTGGTTTCCTAGGACACTATAGGCCAATAAAGCAGGCACATCTGGCGGAACAATGAATTGAAAACCTAAATTTCTCCTGATGAACGATTATTAACGATTAAGCAGATGCATTACTCAAAGGCAATGCCAGAGGGTTTAGTTTAAGCTTGCAGTAACCCATTGTTATTGGAAAGACACTGCATTTCTATGTCATCATCATCAGCAGACGAAGACTAAGACTAAGACTTCAGTCGGAATTGCTGAGATGAGGAGGATGACACAGTGGCTTTACGACGAACCAGTTATTAATCTAACTGATACTTATCAAGGACCACAATCAAAATAAAACTACCAGATACCACTTATTTCTAACTAGGGGAAGGCATTGAGAGCTTAGCCCATTGAAGGATATTTATTAATATTTCTGTAGTGTAGTCCTACTTGCCCTTCAGCCCCTATGCAATAGCTAATTGTGAGGCGATATAATATACTTGTGTTGCTCCCTCGATATAATATACTTTCAAACTCCCTCCAATTTCTTGCAATGTTTTCTCAGATCTGCAACCAATCTCAGCCCAGGGTGTTCCGAAAATGCCAACCAACATTCGCCTACTCAAAA
Source organism: Volucella zonaria (assembly GCA_963966105.1). NCBI lineage: Eukaryota > Metazoa > Arthropoda > Insecta > Diptera > Syrphidae > Volucella > Volucella zonaria. Next base: position 188,601,301 of record OZ014532.1, read on the forward strand.
TTTTCACTGATGGGCCATTCCAATTTTAGCCCCTTCTTTGCCCACCCTCACATCAGTATTTGGATAAACTCAACCCACACTTTCGTATCGCCTTCACATCTTCTGGCCACCATTTGCCATGATAAATTCGTACATCGATGAGATATTCAGTTGGGGGCCGGTGATCATTGGCGAAAATAAATGTCTGCCAGTGTAGCCACTCCAGGGACTACAGTGCACTTGGTGAGAACTCATTTAACGCTCGACTGGCGCTGTTTGCCGATGCGTAATTAAATTGTTAACACGCAGCCAAAATAAAAACAAAAACGAGGAAAATGCCACTATTCCCTGCAACTTGATTAATTAGCGACATGGTGTATCTTAGCAGGTTTGGATTACTCAGAGCTCTTTCGCAACATCGAACTCCGTTTTCTTCTCTGTCTGGATAAAATGTCAAGATAACCGTGGTAAAGTGTTGCAAAACGATTTGCGCAACATTCACAGCCAGTTATGTTCGATTTGAAATACCAAGGCTAGCAGCTATCCGAGATATCCCAATCGCAATCCTGCTCATGGCAGTGTTTTCTTATTGATGCAGCACGCTGCTGCAATTAAAATGCAATGGCATCCTTGGCCAGCAATCCAATTCACCTGCAATGATGGACTACACGAACCACATGAACTGGAGGAGTCTCTGTCTTCTTCCACAGACAATAAATATTTGGGTTCCAGCTATTGCTTCGAGGAGGAGGTGTGAAGCTATAGTTCTCTGCAAAGACTAATCGCCCACAAACATCTCACTCTTCGAGTTTTCGATGACGATGATGATAATGATGACGATGATGATGAGGATGCATTTGCTTATGGCCAGTCAAGCCTAGGAATAGAAAATCCTCTGACGATTATGAGATGTACCAGACCAACAGACGAAGAGGCCCGTCGTCGGTATACCCATGTACGAATACTCGTACCTTGGCTCACTCCTTGTGCGATGGAAAAGTCGTGATGTAGCCTTCAATTTTGCCTACGAGTGAGTGAACCTGTGGTGTGGTACTTATGTCGGAGGTTTGATTGAACTTACGGGTGGCCTTTTGCTTGAGGCTATCCTAGAGTAAACTCTTCTTGGTTGTTCTTCTCTCCTTTTGGATCCCTCTATCTGCATGATACATTGCCTAGATAAAAACCGAGTGATGACTTCTACTCACAGAGTGATCCATCTTTCGTTTCGCCCCCCACCTGCAGTGCAGTGATCATTTTTTAATTACTCCACGAGTAAGCTGAGCTACGAATAACACGACCTGCTTTACCTGAGTCCTAGGCAAGTTTGTCAGTTTTAATTGCTAATTTCACTAAGTGCCCTCTGTTGAGGAGCCCCCTACAAATACTTGTATCTCCTACCCAAGGATACTCGCATACTCGTACTCATGAACCGGATTGGCTCCGCCGATACCTAATTGAATCGAATCTGAAGCTGAAGAGACGAAATACGAACACTCGTATCTGAAATTAGATTTCGGTCAGATGTCGGATAAGTGAAGGGGGATTGGGAGACAGAAATGGATAACTCGTATGCGTATCTATAGCCAGACCCGCTGGGGGTAAGTGCGTTTTTGTGATGAACTTTCGATGACGGGTTCGGGAGAGAGAGTTACGGTGGGTGTAGAGAATTTTCTTCTCCACCCACTTGGTGCTACGAGTACGTATCTGGAATACGCAATGTAATTTATTTGAAGGACTGCCTGCCAAGCTACCTAGCTGACAGCCTGCAATGCTGCCAGGCTTCATCATGCCTTTATGTCTATTTAACGTGATTACTATGCGAGCAAATATTACTTTGGCATTCACATTCGCAGTCTCATTCACATTCCCGGTCTCGTTCTGAGATTCGGTCTGATTCGTATTCGCATCTTTTCAGGGTCTTCCATCTCGAAGTTTGTTAATTGGGTACGGTTGGGAGGACCCAGCTCGTCCCAGAGAACACAGCTAGAACTTTGTATTTCCTCATGAAAATTAGATGAGTGTATTTATGATGATGGAATTTCGAAAGGTGGGTTCAAGTGGGCTTGCGGTCGGTCTAACAAGTAAATTGAGATGCTTGTTTGTTTGTATGTGTTCTATGGGGGGGTTCTGCATGGGGACGAAAAGTACTTGGGACTTCATTAAGAGCGGTTGTCTGCATTGCAAGGGTGAAAAATGAGTTGAGTCCCAAGAAATTGACTTTTCTGAAGATTTCAATAAACTTACAGAGTAATTCAAGTGAAAACCATGCTAAGAGGGTAAGATTCCAGTTGGGATTTTTGAAATTCCAAGAAATGATTAAAGGTTTACTATTTGTAGAAGATATTCATCAATTCTACAAGAAGATAGATAGAAATTGGTTTTAGCTTGTGTTCGAAATTTTAATTAGACACTTCTGATGGTATGCAGGATATCGTAAATACGAAAACTCGATTTTATACTAGACGAATTTATAAATTTAAGGAAGTACGGAGTTATATTCAGGGAACTGAATTAGAGTAGAGCAAGATTGTGCAGAAACCCATAGGGTCTTTAACCTGCTTCATGGCAACAAGCTGATGGAAATTGTCAAATTTTCGTCTCAGTACCGGAATGTAGTTTCACAATTGTCCTATAGATTCCTCATTTGTCATTAAGGTTTCCTTGATAAGTTGCTGGATGAGACCTTCATTTGGAAAGCTCACTATTTTGACTACATAATGACCTCTGAATTCCTTCTTTCTCAATTCATAGAACTTATATGCTAAAAAGATTTCGAAACTTGTCACCTTCTGACGTCTATCACCACATAGCCATTTATGTCACTGTATACACTGTGTTACCGTCAAGTTTATATAGAGGTGCGGTTAAACAGGGTATGATGGATATGCCATCACATAAACACTAGGCATCAAAACGGGTCTATCGGGGATCGCGAACCAGTTGAATATATCTTCAAATGACAAAAACCTAAGCAATCGCCCTGGTGAAACACTCAATTTTCTTGCAAAAGCCATGAAGGCCTTTGAAGTTAGTGCCGTCTATTTTTTCTCTAGGTTTTCGAAAAAGTATTTCCCTAAAAATTCCCTTCGACTAGGCGATATGGCCCGCATTCACACAGTATGTGTGTTATGTCCTCAACAGCTTGCAGATCACCGCAGAATCTGCAAATATCCGTATCTGAAAATTTGAGTCTCTTTGCGTATTTCCGCAGGAGGCAGTGTCCTCTCAAGATTCCGATTACTGTCCTAAGCTTATCCCTGTTAAATTTTATTAGCTTCCTAGATCTTTTGCAGTCAAAATGCGGCTAGAGAGCCTTGGATACCCTGTGTCCTTCAAGATTTGACCACTTTAGGTTGGCAGTCTTTGTAATTTTTTCCTCGATAGTACCCCTCACTATGCAAAGGGGTGGTCTGATGTTGGCAACCTTACTATTGTCGAGTAGCCCTCCTTTTATTGTAAGCTTATCCGCTTGATCAATGCCGTTAATACAGCAGTGTCCTGGCACTCAGCACAGTCTTATCCGGTTCTCGTTGCATAGTGCCTTGAGCACTGTGCGACAGCCTCTGACTGTATCAGAGTTGACGTTGGTTGATTCAATTGCCTTCAGCGCGGCCTGGCTACCGTTGTAGATAGCGATATCTCTTTCGGATACCGATCTGATCTGCATTAGCCCAGCCACCCTGAGGACAGCCGGAATCTCTGATTGGAATGTGCGAAGATGCTTGCGTCCGGTAGTCTTATAGACACTCTCAGTCCTGGGTCTTCTGAGAAGATACCAAAACCTGTTCCTTCCTCTGTTTTCAAACTGCCTGAAAAGGTTATTAAAAAAAAAAAAGAAAGCAAAAATGAATATGACGATAAGAGAATATCAGCAATCTACCAAGGAAAGCGCACGGATTCTACTGGCTGCCACTAAAGACTTATAAAACACTCTGTCTTAATAGAAGACTTGGCACATCTTTCGATTGACTTCTGCAGCTGCTTTTCAAAAAATTTAGGTGCATTGAACCGAAACGGTGTAGAACATAATGATGTAGCTCAGACACACCTAAAATTCATGTAAATTGACAGGCAGCTGCTTATTATTTTTCTGTCAACTTGATTGAATGTGACTGCTTCTGAAGGGCCAAGTGGCAAGTGCTAATAGACAATTAGATAAGGGAAATGCCTGCGACAGACGGAGAAACTGCAGGTGCATTCTAAAGTGGAATTGCTGAAAGATTCATGCATTTACTAAGCAGCATAAATAACTTAAACGAGAAAGAAAACCTTCAGGATTTGGCGTCTTCCAAAAACGGCTTTGCACTAATTGTCTCAAGAACGAGTGATCATCTGTTTGTCTATACGTAGGTTGCTATGTAACTTTTATAAAAAAAAAAACAATCAAAAACAAGTATTTATCATCGAAAATATCTTTATACTCATCCTGAATATCAACACGCTTTTGCAACTTTTTCAACACTCAACAGCATGCGTTCTAAACGAATCAACCGATTCTTCATGCATCGAAAAACGTTGATCTCGCAATTTAATTTTGAGGTGCCGGATTAAAAAGGAATAATTAGTTCCCATCGCCGTATGACCCATCAACTCGATGTTTTGAGTATTCAAAAAGTCACTTGTTTGAGCTGACCTGTGAGAGCTCGTATTGGCACGTAGTAAAATGATCCTTGTTCGGCTGTTGCTTTTCCGTATTTTTCCAACACTTCTGATAAATAAATTGTGGTGCTACATTCCGAATTGACCGTTCTACGTTACTTTAATGGCATGGCGCCGACAAATCCAGTTTTTCCGGGCCCCCAAATTTCGGGCTCCTATGCTCATATCTATCATTTGTGGCCTGTCACGATCTTATAAACGTCTTTTGCAGCACCGCGATTGAATTTTTTCAACATTTGTTGGGACCAACCGACATAGCGACGACGATCAGGATCGAAAGCGGAAAACCAGCGAATCACAGCGGTCTAGGATGGTGCTACATCATCAAAAGTCGAAGCGAGTTGGTTGATGTTGTTGAGTTAGTCCACGTCAAAAATCATAAAAAATCATCGTGCGATTTAATTGCATTTTTTTGGCTTAAATGAATTCTTCAAGTGTGTGTAAAAAACGTAAATAGCACTCCTACGACAAAACGTTCTGAGCACGTGTACCATAAAAATCATCAAAATTTATGAAGCTGATGTCAACTTTGACGTATCTACACCGGTATTGCCAAACTTAAGGAGCAACGTACATGCATGTGAATTATCATCAACAAATTCCTTACTACATTACAGTCACATTTGAAGGCAGCTGCCGGAATATGTTAAGCTTCATACATGGTGACTTGGTGCTATGCTGTAAGCAAAGCGGGCATTGGTTTCGCCCAACCAGGATTCACTTGAGATGGAGAAAAAAGTAACACTATTCTGTCGTGTCAGATATGACAGAAGGAAGACATAGCTATGCTTATATGCTAATTCAACGTACGAGTATCATAACTGGAGTTGAGGGCAATAAGGATTTTCAGGGCGTTGAACTAGAACTGATTGTGGTTGAGCCCATATTGAAACAACGGAAGCGATTAACTCTCTCCAGCATAGGAGAAGCCTTCTGCCAAAGAGATCCCAGAAAACGTTTCGCCATCCAGGGTGGTTGTTGTGCATGATGTTATCTATAAACGGCACCAGTTTAGTCTTTTCCGATACAACAAAATATCTGGGTCTCATTTAGACAGGAAGCTAAACTGGAAAGTTAAGAAAGCTACAATAGCTTTATTCTGTCACAAAAAAGCCATTGGGAACAAATGGGGCCTTCAACCCCGCATAACCGACTGGCTATACAACTCAGTCATAAGACCGATACTCACCTACGGGGTGGTTTTCTGGTGGACGGCCTTAGACTATGCAGTCAACTGCAACAACTCCTTCCGCGGCACTGGATATTCTGTTTCATTTGACACCCCTCGATATTTTCACCAGGCAAGTAATTGCGACTGCAGCTATTCGCCTTATTTATTTGGCCACGCTAAAATTCTTAATATATTAGGAATCCTCACAGAGAACATCGATTACACCATTTCTGAACTTTGGTTTGACAAAGACTTCCCCTCCAGATCCTTCTGGAAGGAAGATGCTTTCATGGATAACAAGTATATCCACTTTTAAGCAGATGGATTTAAGACCGTTAGCGGGGTTGGTGGCGGTGTTTTCTCAGATAAGCTAAATCTAAGCCTCTCCTTCCGTCTTCCGAACCATTGTTGTATGTTGCAGGTGGAAATTTTGGCGATTAAAGAAGCTCTATGCTGGCTGAAGAAAAATGCGATGTCTGCAAAGGTTATCCGCATCTTTTCGGATGGTCAGGCCCCTATCAAGTCCCTGGACTTGGTCTCATTAAGTTCTAAAACCGGCCTTGAATGCCGATCATCTCTTATTAAGATAGCAGAGCAGTTCAACCTTCACCTTTGCTGGGTGCCGGGCCACAGAGACATTCCAGGGAACTGTAGAGCCGATGAACTCGCCAAAATTGGAACCACTTTACCTATTCTACCGGAAAAGGATAGCATAGGTATACCAATCGCTACGTGCAACCTAACATTAAAGCTGGATGCCAATAAAAGAAGAGACCTTAGATGGCCTGTGGGACCAACATGTCCAGCGACCAAACACATCTGGTCAAAGCTGGATCTAAATCGCTCTAAGAATCTGATCCTTCTAAATAGGAAACATCTCAACGCCATCATAGGTGTCATCACTGGACTCTGCCTTATAGACAAGCATTCAAAAAGGCTTGGCATTTTTACAGGAGACAATCCTCCACCTAATCTGTACATGCCCAGCTCTATCCCAGAGGTGAAATCTTCACTTAGGAACTTTTTTCTACAATGACTTAAACGTTCTGAAGAATATAGCCTCCTATGCATCATCATAAGCTCAAATTGATTCCATGGGTAAGAGGATCACGGATCCTCGTGGTACCACAACGGGCCTCAGTGAATTGGTCTTCCCAATAGCCAAATAACCTACATACCATGATGTTAAAACCATGTAAAAACTTTACTTTTATAATTTAAAAGCAATTCATATCTTTGGATAAAGACGTGTAGTGGTCACTCTATGAGTCTCCAAACAATAATATCGTTTGCAGACGCACTGTCAATATTTGTCATATCGCGCATATCGTAAATCATCTCGCTGCACATGCCCATCTTTGGTATGGTCACTCTATGAGTCTCCAAACAATAATGTCGTTTGCAGACGCACTGTCAATATTTGTCATATCGCGCATATCGTAGATCATCTCGCTGCACATGCCCATTTTCCTACTAGTCGAGTCTTTCGGGAGAGTCGGGTCGTTGATGTTTCGTCAGATAGGCAACGCAAATGTAATCGGTTTATTTTAATATTTGAAATTTGTAAAGTTATATATTATTTTTTAAATAAAGTGAATTGTATATGAAGTTGTTTAATATCGCTTGTTTGATTCCCGGCACGCATCAATTGGTGACCCCGAATAGTTCACGCAACGTAAGACGCAAAACTGACTATTAAAGTGTTTAGTAGTGAATGTGTGCGAAATCGTCCAAAAGCATCTAAAACTTCCATACCGCATTTTAAACAATCAAATCATTTAAAAAAAAAATTATTTAAAATCATTATCGCTTCATTCAAATCATCATTCCCTAAAATTACAAACATTTTACCGCAACCGAAAAAGTACAGCAAAATCTGACGATACTGTGATTTATACATACGTAATAAGTGCAAATTAAGATCAAATGATCATTTAAAATAACACACCATAGTTACTGTGTTCGAAACATCGGAATCGGAACAAGTGTACGATCATTACATGTACGAGCACATACATAAACACATGTGCACGATCACCCGTCTTCACAGCATTGACTCTCCGACTCATCAACCTGTATTCCAACTACGACCATCATCACACATATCTACAATCGCCATATCACACCATCCCCATCATTTAATATCATCCACAAAGGAACGGAGCATTAATCGCAAGTACATAATCAACATCTGATCGCTAGACATCATCAAGAAAAAAAATTTTTTTTTTTTGTTCAAATTAAAATCTAGTGTAATATACACACTTATGTTTATTCAATAATTAATATTAAAAAAAATCGAATTATTTTTTTTACTTTTTCCAATAATTTCAATTTACGCTTTTGTCTCATTCATTATTTTAGTATAACATATATTTAATCTTTTTTTTTAATTTAAATTTAAATTGTCATTTCAATTTGCATAACACTTTATTACGATAACTAGGTTTGTGTGCATGTGCATGAGCGACTTATAGGAAAATTCTTCAAGCTTACAAATTTTTATTTTTTTTAAAGACAAAATCTTTAATGGAAAAATGCAAAACGATAGTGAAGATGATTCAAAGAGTGATCAACCTAGGGCTTCGTGTTCCAATGTACGCAGTGCTAACAACGATAGTGTTAACACAATTTCGGTTAAGTTACAGCCTTTTTGGCCAAAGTCTCCAGCAGTGTGGTTCATACAGGCAGAAGCGCAATTTTCGATCGGTAAAGTCAAGAGAGATTCGACAAAATATAATTATGTCCTAGGAGCGTTGCCACAAGACGTACTCGAAACCGTTCTAGATTTTATTCAATCTCCGCCAAAGGTTGACGTTTATGAGAGGTTCAAAGAAACTCTCATCCAACGGCACTCGCTTAGCGAAGAGCGACGCATTGAAAAACTGTTATCCAGCGAACAGCTAGGTGATAGAAAACCCTCAGAATTTCTAAGAGTCTTAAAACAATTGGCAGGTGTATCAGGGATAATTAGCGACGATTTAATTCGAAAATTGTGGCTTCGACGACTCCCTCAGGTGATAAACATTGCCCTCATTTCACAAGAAGGCAAATCGGAAGCTGAAGTAACTTCTTTGGCAGATAAGATCTGGGAAGCTTCAAGTTCGGTAGCAGGTATTTCTGAAGTTCATTCTAGCATTCGGCGTGCCCCTTCTTACACTTCTGAAGACCCAAATCAATTGCGTGCTGAAATAAATGAACTGAAATCTATGGTACAACAGCTAACAAGTAGGTTCAGTAGACAAAGTCTACGTTCACAGGGACAATATGCACATAGAAACAACTCAAGGAGGAGGCATGGGTCACGTAGTAGATCGGATATCTGCTGGTTTCACTCAAAGTTTGGACCCAATGCCCGGAATTGTTCTAGTCCGTGCAATTATAATAAAGGTGCATCGTCAAGCAACGAAGACAAAAATAAAAAAAACTAATTAACCCAGCTGTTCTGACGGCGCACAGCTCGGCTAATTCGTTACCTAGCCGTCTTTTTATTCGCGATCCCGATAACAATCTCACCTTTCTTATTGATACTGGTGCGGATTTATCAGTTCTTCCAAGTAAGCTTTTTCACACCAAACAAACAAACCCATCTTTCTATCTTTGTGCAGCAAATGGTACATCCATCAGCACGTTTGGCACAAAGCTAATGAAGATTAATCTTGGACTTCGAAGACAGTTCGTTCATCAATTCATAGTAGCGGCAGTAAACCATCCATTAATAGGAGCTGACTTCCTTAACAAGTTTGGACTTTTAGTCGATGTAAAGAATCGACGCCTTATCGATTCAGTAACCAAATTGCACATAAGTGCGGTTCAAGCTTTAGTGGATACACCATCACCGAAACATCCTGCATTCAACAACGTTTATGGAGACATTTTAAAACAGTTTCCTTCACTTACTGCCCCTCCTGATTTTAACAAACCGGTACAACATTCAGTTCAACATCATATTATTACAAAAGGTCGATTACCTTTCGCCAAACCACGCCGCCTTAATGTAATACAACATAAAGCGGCGCTATTAGAATTTCAGAACATGATTAGTTTAGGCATTTGCAGACCATCATCATCACCCGTTTCTTCACCCCTCCATATGGTAGCTAAGAAAGGCAGCGAGAGTTTAAGAGCATGTGGGGATTATAGAGGTCTAAATAACGTCACTGAACCTGACCGACACCCTATAAACCACATACACAACTTCTCTTTAAATCTCTACGGTTGCAAGTTTTTTTCTTGTATCGACCTAGTACGGGCATACCATCAGATACCGGTTGCCCCTGAGGACGTACATAAAACCGCCATCACTACACCGTTCGGTCTATTCGAATTTACAAGAATGCCCTTCGGACTCCGAAACGCCAGTCAGACGTTTCAGAGATTCATTAACTCAATAGTGCAAGATCTAGAGTTTGTCTTTGCATATATAGATGATCTCCTCATAGCAAGCAAGGACGAAGAAGAGCACAAATGCCATCTCAGGATTCTTTTTCAGCGACTTGCTGACCATGGCCTTAGTCTTAATCCTTCAAAATGTGTTTTTGGTGCATCAAAACTGAATTTCCTGAGTCACACCATTTCCGAGAATGGAATCGTTCCATCTCAAGATCGAGTTGAGGCAATTATTAATTTGCCCTCTCCAACTTCGATTCGACAAATACAACAATTCGTCGGAATGGTTAATTATTATAACCGATTTCTTCCGAAGCTTGCCGAGTTGTTGTCTCCCATTCACACTCATTTAGCCAAACTGCAGAAAACTAAAAAGAATAAAAGTCATTTTAACTGGCCCACGGAGTGTGACATGGCTTTCAGGGAAACAAAACAGGCCCTATCCCAAGTGGCGTTGTTGGCACATCCAACAGAAAACGCTTTTCTTAGTATCACAACGGATGCGTCGAATGCGGCTGTAGGAGCTGTTTTACAGCAACGGAACAAAAGCAAGGAGTGGCAGCCCCTCGCCTTCTTTTCAAAGAAACTTTCCCCTACAGAGCAAAAGTATTCCGCGTTCGACCGCGAATTGCTAGGTGTTTATTCAGCAATCAAACATTTTCGGTGCTTCGTTGAAGGCAGAGAGTTTGTAATCTTCACAGATCACAAGCCTTTAACAAACGCCTTGAACTCCAAATCTGAGCGCAGTCCTCGTCAAACTCGACATATGGATTACATATCGCAGTTTACCAGTGATATTCGCCACATCCGTGGCAAGGAAAACGTGGTAGCGGACTTTCTTTCACGCAGTGGAAATGATGCCTCTGCAGAAATTAATTCGGTATCTTTCGATCTGAAGCAAATTTCAAAGTTGCAGGAAGGTGATGAAGAGCTAAAATCATTGATTTCTGGTAACACCAGGCCGACTTCTAAAATTAAATTAAACATCGTAAAAATTGATATCACAAACGAACAAATTTGGTGCGAAACAAGCACTGGAACCAATCGTCCTTTTGTGCCTCAGAATCTCCGCAGGATCATTTTCGACTCTTTACATAATCTTTTACATGAAGGAATTCGGGCCACACGAAAAAGAGTAACGTCGAAGTATTTCTAGCCCTCTATTAATAAAGATTGTAACCTGTGGTCAAAGACGTGTGTACCGTGCCAACGATCAAAAATACATAGGCACACAAAATCTAAATTCGATACATTCAGAATACCAACAGGACGTTTTGAGCATATTCATATGGATATTGTGGGTCCACTCCCCCCATCTAATGGATACTCATATGTACTCACCATAGTTGATCGTTTCACACGGTGGCCGGAGGCTTATGCCATTCCTGATATGTGTGCTTCCACCATCGCCAAGACCTTTGTCCAAGAATACGTGTGTCGGTTCGGCGTTCCAGCACAAATAACAACAGATCAAGGAAGACAATTTGAATCCAAATTGTTCACAGCGATCACAAACATATTAGGTTCACATCGTATTCGTACCTCGGCATACCATCCCCAAGCCAATGGAATGGTAGAAAGACTGCATCGACAGCTTAAAGCTTCCATTATAGCGCGTGGAAATACTCGAGATTGGAGTGTTGAACTTCCACTCGTTTTACTTGGAATACGAACAGCTGTTAAAGAGGATCTCGGTTGCTCAGCGGCAGAGCTGGTATACGGCCAAACCCTTAAAATTCCCGGAGAATATTTCATCTCCAATAATGATGAAAATATGGATCCTGCTAAGTTGGTAAACCAAATAAGGTCTACAATGCAAACAGCGATTCCCACAGACACCAGAAAATCTTTGCAGCCTAATGTGAACGTACCCAAATCTCTCGCTAGCTCCGATTATGTGTTCTTAAGGGTTGATAGAGTTCGACCTGGTCTGACAGCCCCATATGAAGGCCCTTTTAAAGTAGTACGTAAGCTTCGCAAGCAGTTCATAATTAACATAAATAACAAAAATATATCGGTCTCAATCGATCGATTGAAACCTGCGCATGTCATCGCAAAAGAATCTAATGCATTGTCTAGAGAAAAAAAAGTAACATTTGCGTAATTTTCTTTGTATTAATTCGTCAAGTATCCAATCGTTTTTTTTCTTTCATTTAAATCTCGGTACGCTTACAGCTGGAAGGGGAGTATGTAGTGGTCACTCTATGGGTCTCCAAACAATAATATCGTTTGCAGACGCACTGTCAATATTTGTCATATCGCGCATATCGTAAATCATCTCGCTGCACATGCCCATCTTTGGTATGGTCACTCTATGAGTCTCCAAACAATAATGTCGTTTGCAGACGCACTGTCAATATTTGTCATATCGCGCATATCGTAGATCATCTCGCTGCACATGCCCATTTTCCTACTAGTCGAGTCTTTCGGGAGAGTCGGGTCGTTGATGTTTCGTCAGATAGGCAACGCAAATGTAATCGGTTTATTTTAATATTTGAAATTTGTAAAGTTATATATTATTTTTTAAATAAAGTGAATTGTATATGAAGTTGTTTAATATCGCTTGTTTGATTCCCGGCACGCATCAGACGACAAGGTGACGTTGCAAAATGAAACAAAGCCAAAAATGTCCTTGCTTGGAAATGGACTAAGGCTAATTAAATGCGGTATGTGCGGAGTGAAATGAGTGAAACGCTGTCCTTTTCTAACAAAGATTGCAGCACCTCCTCCTTGAATAGAGTTGGGCCGGTTTCTTCGTAATATTTTATATCTTCTATGCCTCATATTGGGGCTTTTGGTAAGCTTAGTTTCACTAATCACAAATACATCAGTGGCTTCGTCTGTAAGCAACTTAAATAGTGGGGATCGTCGTTCGAACCTAGTCAGTGAATTCACATTCACTGCCAGGACCTTCAGGGTTTGCTCCGCCATGTACGTACCCATTAGGTGCGTTAGGCCCGGCAGCAGCGAGTATATTTGATCTACTCGCGTAGCCTGTTCTTGTATACCAGGTAACTAGAGACAATTTCATTGTCATTCAAACAGGTGATGTTCAAATCCCCTAGAATAAATATTTCGGATTATTCCTGGCCAAGGGATCAGAAAACTCAGAAATTATTACTACACCCTCTTCAATAGCTTCAGACCAATCAGTCTGACCTGCTTCATGTTGAAGAGCATGGAGACTATGGTTGAACTCCATGTGCTTAGAACTCCTTTGTCTAAGATGCAACATTTCTACCAACGCAGAGATCATAAGAATCCACGCACTCAACAAAAAGGGGAACGGGCTGAACATTTTCAACGACATTGAGGATGCTTTGAACAACTGAACTTTTGACGGCTTGTGTATTTCGGCAGTAGAACATAAAGTAGAACCTGATAACAGTCGTTTTCTGCGGCGTATTTGTAATTTCGGCGATAAATAGGAGTTTTCCGCTAGGCAGCGCCCTGTATCTACTCCTGTGATTCATACTGCTTAACGCCCTCAATAGTTCTGGCATCTATGCTCAACCATATGCAGGTGATTCGGCTGTACTGGCTATTGGATCATGCTTAGCGACTGTCTGCTCTGCAGGTAGCACTAGATGTAGTCGACGATTGTTGCACCAGAAATGTACTTTCAGTGAATCTTTTCAAAACTTTGGCTTTTCTCTTTTTGAGAAGGACGCAACCGACTGACTTATTTAAGCATCACCATTTATTTCTCCAACCAAGCTTGGTAAATGGGTACCATCCTTGATAACGAAATTTTCTGTATTGAATCTTGAAGGGGGTGTTGGCTGCGGCGAGTAGAGTCCTTTGGATCCGCTGTACTGGCTATGATAAGACAAACTTTATCCAATGCGTCGGTTTTTTTTCGAACAAACTTTCATGTAAATATGTTTCTGCTGCCAGACCCCAAAAACCTGGGCTATCTCCATGCATTAGCACTCCCGGCTCGGCTATAGGCACACTCATTATTCTCATTCTCTTGATATTCATATCATAGGCCACATTCTCCAATCTAACTTCCCTTTAAGGATAAATGGCCTTTTGTACAAACCACATACTGTAACTTTGTTTACCTTGCACATTGACGATCTTTTGATCCTGATCTTACAGACACGCAGCCGTCTAAACCAACGACAACGGAAATTCTGTTGATGTGAAATTACGAAATCAATATTCCTGTGCCCAGAAATGGTTTCGGCCAGGAAATGAATGTCGCTGCAAATGCGACCTAGGATGCTGCGCAAGTGCCTTTTTGGAGGACGACATAGCTAGATGTCACTTCTCGTTAAAAAAGCGTAGATATAAGAAATCCTCATGGCAATGAGCTATATTGTGAAAAATCGGTTGAGGAACCGCAAGTTAGATGCACTTAAAGGCTTACTGAAGCTTCTCATGACTAGATGCTAACTCGAGAATGCAAAGTTTCTCTAAACGTAATCGGTTAGGTCCTTGGGTCACAACGGAATCACGAAAAATTAAACCACCTGCGAACCTACTAAGTAAGCCATGGGGGAAACTTTCTCAGGACCGGAACCTGGGTTCGAACTGTCTGCATCTTCTTTGAAGGCTTCCATTGAGAGTTGGTTTTGATATGAGCAAAACAGCAAATGGCATAAACCTTCAGGTTGCCGACAGAGAAAGTGAATGCTTTCACCCGTCTCTAAGAGTCAGTGAATTTTCTACTGTCTCTTAGTAGGAAGACTGTTTAATGTCGTCATGACGAGGTACTTTGCTAAGTGCTTAAGTGTACTGGGCATAACATATGTGATATAACATACTAGGACGCTTGATGTGAAATTGATGATGACACCGCCATCACTTCCGGCCTACGTTTGCATCAGACTCATCAGAGATGACAAGAAAATGAAATAGATTCTAACTCTCCGCCTTAGGTGGTGCATAAGGTGAAGGAACCTCAACCATCTTGGGCTGCTTACCCGAAGGTGGTAGTCCAAAGAAAATAAAACTGTAGCTTATATTCTAATAGCTGCCAGCACCTGAGGCTCTTTGGAATAGAGGTGTCTTCAAATATACCCCATCTTATTCAAAAGCTAACAATACGACTTGCCTCAAAAGCCGAAAAGTGTTAGTGCCTCTACCACCCAAGTCCTCTAACAAATTATACGAGTATATGTCTCTCAGGCGGTCTCAAATCGTTATAAGTGAATTGTGTACACACACTCGTGTTATGCCGTTAAGCTTATAGCAATAGTGAATTTTTTGTTCTTCAACTAAAATTACACCAATCAGCAAGTACATATCCATTCCTATTAATAAAAGTAGGTAAAAGCCAATTAATTCCGAGATCTCCAGAAGAGGCAAACCTATTCTTAATGAACCTTTCCAGCTTAACGACTCTCCTGTGAGGTAATTTAAATTCATTGAGTGTCATCCTAGTAAAAACAACTCCAGCTAATCTATGAGTTTAAGAGTCCCTTAATGAATCGCCGTTCACAAGATCACGCTGTAAAAGATGCCCATTCATTCAGGACGGACAAAAACCCGCCCGCTAATTGCATACACCTACAAGGCTCTCGGATCCCACAGCGCCAGCTCAAGCCAACTCAAGCCATCTCAAGACATTTCAAGTTGCACCAACGCATAAAAAACCGCCAGCAAGCAATCAAAGAAGCAAATAGATTCCCCCGAAAGAAGATTCAATCTATCAAATTAGTGAGCGTATAAAAAATCCGCATCTATAATTTATTATCGGGCCGCAGAACGGCAGAGATTAGTTGCATGTGCAGCCGCACCGCGCATCTTATGGATACGATCCGAAAACTTATAGTCGTACGAGCATATGCGCGCGCTTCGCCTTTGATTCCAATCATAAATTGCTTACCGCGTCCCATATAGGAGTACCAACCAAAGATCGCATATAGAGTACGGATAGTGGCAAGATGCAAGAGGAATCCTCCAACCAGGCCAATCCAAGTGATGGGAAGCTGTTTATTCGTATTCGTATTCGTATTCGTATTCGTAGTCGTAGTCGTATGCAGCTTCTCCAGACTCAAAATGCTCTGCTCTGCTTTGGTTATGCGCATCTGTGGGTTTTTCACTAGGCCATTCCTCGTCCAGATTCACTGATTCTGATTCAGATTCGCTCGTATTCGGATTCCTCTTTGTTATTAATTTCATTTGGCCTTCGCGTTTCGTTACGTGCGTGCTCGCGCTGAGGGTCCACCAGGCCGGGCCGCTTACTCGTACATGCACTCCAAATCCCGCAGAATCCTTCATCGTCCCGACTACTACACTCGTATAATATAATACTTTGCCAGTCATGCGGGGCATATGGAATTATTATAATTCACGATGGCAATATAAACTCCTGCCGATGATGCAGCTGATGGTGATTATGATGGAGATGGAGATGATGATAGAAATTATGGCAATTTTCTGCCTCAGAATTACTTTATGGGGTTCAAGAGCGCGCGCTGTCGCAATGTGTAATTGCGAACATCATTAGCGAACAGGAATTTCAATTTGGAGCTCTCTGTTCCAGGCTTTGGCATTGGCATTGGCATTGCATCGCAACGGCGGCGACTCACTGGTGGGCTCATGGATCCATTTGCGATTGTTGGAACTGCTAAAACCAATATGAATGCCAACCCAGCAATAGAGAGCATTTGGGAATTTTTATGATCTTAATGAACACATAAAATCAGCCTCTAGTCAAAGTTGTAGTAGTTTTTGCGGACGGACCACAAAATGGACGATGGCCATAAACGGTCATTTAGTAATCGATATTTTATGAGACTGTTTGTTTGGACGTTTTATTAGGCAAATAGTGCAGAGGATTGTGCCTTGGAGGGGCGAAAAATGTTCAAATTGCAGTTAAAATGCATTTTGAGTGCTTGTTTAATTTAGTTCATCCAATTGAAGATGGGTTGTCGTGTTAATTAGAGGCAAATTCTTTTACAAGGATACAGCAGCAATAGGTACTTGTGAGTCTCCTTAAGGCACGAAGCCTAATTTAACAAGCTCTTAAGCCAAATTATGATTTAATTGATAGGCGATTTTGTTTTTCTTAGTAAATAGCAGTTCGTATCGGGAGGTCTGCCGTCATCTCAATCTGGCTTGATTTTTAAAAGGCAGTTCTTGTTCTAGGTAGTTCTAGTTCCTTCTTTTATAGAAGGAAGCCAAATTGGCCTTCAAACCTGGAATTGATTAGTTTCTCATTTGACGGAGCAGTTCAATATTTATCTGTGTTGGGTGCCGGGATATTCCAATGGATTGTAATGCCAATGTACTCCCCCAAATCGTGCTTATACTACCAACAAAAAAAAGCTAGAGTCCATCAAATGAGCCAACAACAGATCAACATGTCCAGCGACTGGAAGCATTTGCCAAAGGTGGATATAAAATGTTTGGGATTTAAGTGTTTGATCTGTTTCCACTGTAGCAGTATAAGAATTACTATAGGTGTCATTACTTTACATTATCTAACAGGCAACATATTTGAATTGTTAATCAAAGAAAAAGGAGATCTTAAAGGCAAACCTGCAATAAAGCTGCATGAAGTATTTATGCTCTACTCTATTCCAAAGAAGAGAACTCCATCTGGAAGCTGTTCACAGGACTTAATAACTTGACTTATACAGACATTAGAACTTTGTTATTCTTCATTTGAAACCCCAAATCCCGATGAGTATTGAGAACACCCCATCTAAGGGTGAATTTCGCCCTCAACTAAATGTAATAATAAATTTGATAAAAGGTGACCAGATAAAAACGATAGGAAAAAAATTTAAATAAAACAACAACAGAGTGAGATATAAAATTGGTTCTGGTTTTTTTTTGAAGCTACATTTATGCCATTATGTGTGGATGAACACATCATTCAAATGGCCGCCTCTGATTCGCTGGCAGTCCTTCAGGCTTTCGGTCCACTTTTTGATAACTCGGTCTAATATGTGCGGCGTTATTCCGGCGTGTCGAATGTTGACCCCGAGGTCGTCCGAAGTGATTGGCTTGTTAGCGTAGACTAATGACTTGACGTAGCTTCAGAGAAAATAATCAAGTGTTGTCAAATCGCATGATCGCAGCGGCCAATTGATGAACGCTCGCCGTGAAACGACCCAGTCGCCTAATTTCTTCTTTACAACTTCGAGCGTTTCGTCGCTTGTATAGCTTATAGCGCCGTCTTGTTGGAACCACAGCTCGGATGCATCGATGTTGCCGAGCTCTGATTCTGACCACAGAAAGTCGATTAACATCGCTCTACAACTGAGACCATTGACGGTAACGGTGTCTCCTTCCTCATCTCGAAAGAAATAAGGTCCGATGATGCCGCCATGACATGAACCATACGAAACAGTCAATGCATTGATGCTTGGCCGAACACTTGTGGATTGCGTTCGCTCCAATAACGGCAATTTTGCTTGTTGACATAGCCGCTGAGCCAAAAATGGGCCTCGTCCGAGAAAAGGTTTTTTTAACCGAAATCCGGTTCTCCGGCCAACATCTCCAGCGCCCAATTAGCGAAATCACGGCATTTTCTATGGTCGTCGGGCTTCAATTCTTGTATCAACAACCGAGCGCAAAATAAGCCGAGTTGACTCTTTGGCGATGCCCAATACAGCTGATCGGCACCGACTCGACATTTCTGGGTCTTCTTCGATACTGGCTGCTACGGCAGCTATGTTTTCTTCGTTTAACACCAATCTCTGTCTGGTTGGTGGCTCATGATCCAAAAGACTGTACGCTCAAACTTTTCACGGTGCGACGAATCGCCTGCATACTGAAGCCATGATGACGGCTGACTTCACGACGAAATTCACATTGCGCATTTAGAACTGAAGTGAAATTTCGGCATGTTCGGCAAGCGTAAAACGATGCATGATGAAATGGCAAACCTTACTGAATATTTTGACGGCTGGATGTCATTGGTAGCTTTGAAAGCTGCTGAAACATAAGAATTGGAAAAACTTTGCTTCTGGTAACCAGTTATTTTCCTTTCGCCAGTTCTTCGGAAATGGTCTTTTTTGAAAGAATGGCTATCGCATATACATATTTCATTTGCAACGTATAGATTACGTGCTCGAAAAACTTTTCCCTGTACATAATATATGGAAGCCTCTACCACTGATTTTAATAAAAAGGGAGTAGAGGCATATCTTGCATCAACTGGGACACTTGGCATTAAAATCAATCTCACGCATTAGCAACTTAAGTTTGCAAGAGGGTTCTTATAGCACCGTTCAGCTAGTCAAGTCACGCGAATTTCACAAAAACCTGTCAATTATGTCATACTGATCTTGTGCAAAAGTATCTGGCTTATTTATGGCGATTTAAAGGATGTCCCCCAGTTGTCTTCCACTCACCTTTAACCAGGTTGAGCGAATGAGCCAAAAGCTATATTTTGATTCAAAAATGCCGGCATGGCTTACATATAACATAAATCACATGACGGCCGGGAATGACTAAGTGATGTAAAAACAGACCCCAGCAAACAACAACAACGACAACAACAGCTCGACAATGGAAAAGTCTTCAGTTACGACGCAATAACATGCATCGGAAACTGACGGATCTACTGTTGACAACCCCTGAAAACGAAATAAGGACAACGAACTTCGGATCTGTGTATTAGGTTCCTTAATAGGCCACGTAAAGCCGGACAATTAGCTAAGGCCCTAGACTGCTGTAAAACAGACGTTACCGCCATCCAAAAAATGCAATGGAATAGGAAGGACAATAAAAAGATGAAAAACTGCGACATCTAATATGGGGATTGTTATCGACAGCAAAATCAGCACCTAGTTGGATGCGAATTTGTTGTTAGAGGCAGACTGAGGCAAGAAGTCTTCAGTTTCTGGCATGTTAACGAGAGCCTCATAACAATCCATACTAAGGCTAAATTTGTCAACATAAGACTTATTTGTGCGAGTTACATCTTTGCAACCCAGCTAGATCACCCAGCAACATCAACGCACTTATCATCGTCGACCCTTTTCTATATTTTTCCTATTTGGCCGTGCCCTCATTTTTTTATGTGTAAAGCGTCTTTTTCCACATTTGTCTACACATATTCGTTCACGTGTCATTATGCTAAGCGTCTTGTTTGCTTAACCATTACCTCTTGTTTGAAAATTGTTCATCGATGGTGATGATGAGATGGTAAGTTGAGCTAATATTAAATAAAATCCATTTAAAGCAAAAATTAACGAGCCTTCCTATTCGCTACGTGACATAACTCGCACCCACAGAGGAAAAAGATGACGACACCAAAGTAAGCTTCTAAGAGCTCTTGGACAAGACTTACGAGCAGTGCTCTATGGCATTAAAATTGTCGACTTTAATGAAAAGCTAGGAAGAGCGGGCATTTTTGATAGTACCGTCGGAAAGATCCACGCTAATCGACTTTGTGGCGGGGCGAAACATTGTCGTAGCTAGCACATGGTTCCCGCATCTCGAAATTCATAAGGTGAACTGATCATTAAAACATTAACCAGATTCACCATATTGCGGTCGACCCAAGATACTCCTGCAATATTATGAGTATCGCAACTTTCCGAGGGGCCAACATCGATGCGGACTAATACCTTGTTCTAACCAAGTTTCAGCTACCGATATCCCGAAAATAGCAAAAACGAGCTAATATTGTGAGGAATTTTGACGTCTGACGGCTACAACCACAAGAGGTCCTACGCCGAAAGCATTGAATATGGAATACCAGTGGCAGTAATGCCAAAAAGCTATCAGAGATGCCGCCTCTGACGTGCTGGGTATCACTCGGCCACCACAACGAAACCCCTAGTTTAACGACGGATGTCGGCAAGCATATGCAGCTAAGCAAGATGCATAAAAGGTCGAGGAAATTTAGAGATCCTATTCCAGTAATGGTATTGGAAAGTTTTTCCAAAACATAAAAAAGAAGATAGCACGGACATAAACCCCTAATCGAAGCCTGTTGAGACGAACAAGGCAACATACATACTATAGTAGTAGAGTTGCAATCGATTCAGAAGATTTGAACAGAGCATTTCTATAGACTGTATAACGGCAAAGACGAACCAAATCGTCGTTAGGCACAATGAACCCTTCAAAGTGGACGATGTGGACCATCAATTCCCTCCACCCGTCCTGGATGAAGTGAAGATAAAGCTGCCGGAGCGGACGGCCTGATTGCCGAGCTCTTAAAGCAATGTGGCTTCAGTCCAGGAAAGTCCACCAACGACCAAATATTCTCACTGCACTACACACCACCCACTCATCGATTTTAAGGCCGCGTATGACAGCATCTATAGAGATGTGCTATATAGAGCTATATCCAGTCTTAGCATATCTGCCAAACTTGTCCGGTTATGCAGGATGACGATGGAGAATGCACGCTGCACCAGCAAGGTTGGTAAGGAACTCACCGAGACCCTTGATGTCAAAAAAAGAATTTAGACAAGGCGACGCACGAGCTGTCATGCGATTTCTTTAACATCATACTCACGCGCCAACACAGGAGCCGATGTTATTGACTTAGGTAATCGAAAGAAGGCAGCGTTATGTCAGTGGCACTTTCGCGACTATTGAGACGGAAGCGGGAAAAATGGGTTTAATGGTCAATAAAGGCAAGGTTATGTATGTGCCGTACGCAAAAAAGAACACCCAACAGTGACGTCTCAGACAGTACGCCACCCTCGACATATATAACTTTGAGGTAGTTAAGGACTGTGTCTAGGCTCCGCTATGAATTCAGACAACGACTCCAGCGCTGGGAACAGACGATAAATAATACTTGCCAATCGCTTCTTCTTTGGGTTTAGAAAGCAATTGACTAGCAAAGCCCTCTCACGAACAACTATAAAGTGACCCTATATAAAATCCTAATAATTCCAGTCCTGTACTGCGGCACAGAGGCATGGATTCTTCCAGAAATGGATGAGGGCATTCTTAGCTGCTTTAAGAGGAAAATTTTCGCGGTGAGTTGAGGAGGAAATATAACGACAAACTGTACGGGTAGTACGCCGACATCAATTTAGCCAGAAAAGTGAAGGTCTAACGACTGATATGGCTGGGTCATATATAGCACATGGACACCAATACCCCTGTCCGGAAAATTTTCAAATTCGCCCAGAGTAGTGGTCCGTTTAAATTTTGACTTCCTTCGGCACGAGAACACTTTGGGGATATTAAATTCCAAACAATTTTTGAGGCACCAGCTCCGAAAAACTATCAAGGTCTTGTTGAGGAAGGAAGGAGCCATGAGGAGAGGAAATGGTTTTGAAAAATTTAGTATCGTCGTCCTAAAGGGAGATAGACGAGTGTTTGATGATCCTATCGAGATCATTTATGGTTAATATAAAAAGAAGAGGACCTAGTTGGCTGCCTTGTGGAACTCCAGAGGTGGCCAAAAATGGAGCCAGGTGGACTGACCTAAAACGAACACTGTAAAAACGATTTTGGAGGTAAGAAGATATCCACTTTAACAGTATGGGTTCACAGCCAAGAGGGATGAGAGATTTTATCGAAGGCCTTGCTAAAATCGGTTGCAATACTTACTTCGTTACTATTCTCTAGGACAGAGAGGGCAATGGATACGAATGTGGTTGACCTATCCTTCAGGAAGCCATGTTGTCTAGGGGAAATAAGTGATTTGCATTGGAAGCTTATAGCTTCATACAAAATATTTTCAAAGAGTTTGGGTGTTTGGGTGAATTTAGCGATTGGACGATACTATGGTTTGCTATTTCGTTCTTTGATCGTTTTTTGGGGATCAGGGTTATGAAGGAGGTTTTCCAAGGCTGATTAAATTCTCCTTGTGAAAGGGAAAGATGAAAGAGATTAGAAAGGGAAAGGGAAAAAGAGCGGGTACATTTTTTAAACTGGGCCGAATGTGAATCCGTCACTAACTTGGTGTAGCTTATATTCGATATAAGACGGGTCCAAGGTGTGAGAGAGTAGTGGGTCATTAGAGAAATTCAGCTGTTAATTAAAATAGGATGGATCTGGCATTGTTTAAAAAAGGTGGCAATGATGAGTGGATCGGTAGAGGACTTATTGTTCAAAGAGAGGGAAGTAGTTTGTAGTTAACAAATTAGAAAAAGGACGCAGGGTCGTTTATAAGGTTGACTTGCGCATTGTTAAAGTAGTGCTGGTAGAGGGAATCGTAAAGTTCGGTGAAATGAAGATAAGCACCAATCTAGAATAGTTTTTCTCTTATTTCGTAAGGAACGAAGCTTGGGATTATACCAGGGAGGACTAGTAGATGATGTTTTAAGGCGGGAAAACGGAATGTAAAGGGAAAAAGAATTAAATATTTCTCTATAAAAAATGGATAAGGCATCATTTATACTAAGGTTGTGAAAGTTAAAGGGGGATCTGCTGAGATAGTCACTGATTTTGTGAAAGCTTTGTTTATGGATGAGATAGTTTTGGGGTGAGTGGACTGGACAGAAGAGTTATGACAAAACTAGAGAAGAAGGGGAGGTTATCGATTGTTGAGAGAGATAGGGGACAAAGTGAGACTGAGGAGTTAATTGAATCTGTTGTGAAAATAAGGTCTAATTACCCGCCTATGTAGTTGGATGTACCGCTGACTTGACATAGATTTGAGTCTGTTATGTGATATAAGAAGAGACATTCCTTAGCTGAGTTGGCATTTGAAGCGATGAAAAACGATTGATTATTTAATGGAGTCCACAGTAGCTGAGGAAGATTAAAGTCGCCAAAAAGAAGGATGTAAGGAGTCAGACAGATAGTCGATCGCATCGATAGCATGAAGGGGAGTGATAAATTAATTGCGACAAAGTCGGCTTTAGAGGATGAAAAAGTGGTAATGGGAGAAGAGCTAAGGCTATTGTGGATCGCCAGTAAGACGCCTCGGAAGGAGGAATTATCATTTGCGAGAGTAGAATCGTGCTCGCAGAAAACATTAAAAGTAGGGGTGACCAATTCCTGGTTCTTATGTCGGGAATCAGATTGGTTTCAATCAGGGCGTAAGTATCAAAGGGAAGATCATGCCATTCGCGTAGAACAGCATTGGTTTCAGAGCGAACACCTCTTAAATTTTGGTAGTAAGAAGTACGTGGGGTGTTGTGGCATGGAGGTTTATGAGGGGATGGTTTAAGTGCTGGAAATTGAGGCAAGCTATGGACGAATAAATTTATGTGGTCGACTCGGCTTCGCTGTAGGTGTGAGACTCGCTTAGAGTGGACATTGTGGCCAAATGCAGCGATGTCGTCTGCCACTTCTGAGGGGACATGATAAAAATCTCGTGGTACCTGGCATAAAGGTTTCTGAGACTGATAGGGTCTGTACGGGGCCTTCCTGCTGGATGGAAACCATGACCATGATGAGATATGGGGTTTAGGATATGGGGGTTAATAAGCTTAGGGTACTTAGCTCCAATTTTAAGGTCGAAGTTAAGAAATGTGTTGCTAGCTGGGCTAGGTGGCGTAGAAGGTTCCGAAGGCATAATATGGGTGGTTGGGGTTAAGTTGAAGGAGACGCGCTGGCGCGGGGGCTTGGGTGAAACGGAGGGATTTAGGGGATTAGAGGATTGATGTGTAAGGCCTTGTGTCGCATAAGTGAGTAGTGAGGACTAAAATTGGGGACATGTTTGTTTTGAAGCTTCAGTTGGGATCGGGATTAGAACTTCGTTTTTTGTTAGCGTGTTTCTTTGTACCTTTGGAAGGGAACTGGAGAGGGGTGATTTTTTAATCTAATCGTTAAAACTACGTTTATTTTTAGAACTTTGATTATGGTCGAGATGTGAGTTTTCTCGTTGTCAAGAATTGTTTTGCTAGTGTGGCCATTCTTCGTTAGCATTGCATTAATTTGGCAGCACAACGTGAGCCAAGGTGATTTCTTTATACTCGTCGTAGTAAAAATTAAAAACACCGAAATACTCCTTGAGGTAGGTGATGGATCCCCGGATAAATCCGATACATATGGCATGGAAAGACTTTCCGCAGAAACCATTGCAGGCTACCCATTCGGCGTTGGGGTCAACAATTGAGCACAGAACACTAGCGCAACACTTTTCCATTGTTTGTTTGTTTAAGTTGAACTAGGTCGACGAACACTTATCAGCACTATTAATTTTTGTTTGGTTTTTTTTTTTTTTTTTTTTTAGTTTTTGGGGTCAACTGTCACAGGTGAATTTTGAAAATCGCCAGACAAAACTAGGTCGACGAACAACGACGTGAAATATACTGAGTCGGCAGTTTACGGGGCTTTGAAGGAAAGTGGAAAACTAACTGAATTCGGTATACGGGAGAAAAAGAAAAATACGTCCGCACAGTTTGACAGTCAAGTCCTGGTGTGAACTATCGTCGGTCTTGGCACTCAACTGGACTTATGACTGTTCATTAATAGACTACGTCATTAATGGGCGACGCCTTAATAATTAGGCGGGGGACCGGCTTATGGAATACAATTTTGTTGAAGCTGAAAACTGTTGTATATACCTCATACCATCCAATTTAGGCCATACCAGCGTTGCTGGTGTTATTTGCGATTTGGGCAGCTTTCTTCCGAGTTTAAAAATCCAAAAGCAGATTACTGATACAAATATCGCTGCTTATACCGATCGTTGTATATACATACATAGTTGTATGTAGTATCGTTTGTAGAACAAAAATCTATTACGGTGCTAGTCATTGGATACTAAATAATCGACAACCTTTCACGTCAATTAATTACACGCAAATTGATATGAGCATTTACGACTTAAAATTTTAATTTTGTTTACATGCATTTGGATACATTTTTCCCATCTCCGGAACTTCACAACTACTGTACCAAGTGTTATTGTAAACATTTTTTTGTAGCTCCTATCTCTCTGTAAATACTAAACATTTTTGCTAATTTATCTAAGCACGTTTCCGGTTGTTTAGCATTTAATTACACGCAGTATATATAGTTCAAATAAATCATTTAATCATCAACTGTCTCCTCCAAGACCTCCTCTACCAATCCCAGTCCAGGCGTAGAGGGAGCATTTCTCAAACACAATGTCATCAGCAAAGCGGTAATTGGATGCCCAACTCCCTCCATCGTTGGAAATCCTAGTTTACTGCATGTAATTAGCGAAGGATTAATCGACCAAAACAGAATCAATATTGATTGCTATGTTGTGCTTCCTGTTTCGTAATTATGATGGATTACTTTGAATTAATTGTGTCGCTTTCTGTGTATCTGTGACTCAGGCCAGATTCATTGGAATCATAGGGCCGCCCATCACTGCCATCGCCAAGGCCATCACCAGTAGAAACAGCAGCATCCGCGGTGCTACTCAATTAATACGGTATTAGACTGTAATGCCGCGCGTGCTTATTTACATTTTGATGAGGCGACAACAGATTTTCAAAGTCCCACCAAATATTTTCGTCCTTCCTCCATCGTTGATGTGAGCATTATGGCCGATGGACTTTGCCAAAAGAATTCCAATGTTCACCTTTCGTTTGGGGCTATCACTTTATCACTTTTGGTTGTCGGCTGTCGGAAACGAATGATTGACCTTTACCATCACCACAACAACAAAAGTCGATCAGGAAACTCGTTCCTCCCACAACTCAAGTGCCAGGAACAACAGTCATTTCCATTGGCATCGTCACAAACATCATAGAGACATTCCCTGTCCGTATTCCTAGACGTATCTACTGTATCCATCGTCAACGATTCGTAGTCGTCAACAGTAGATAAATGAGATGTAATTTCGATTCAATAGCCAACTAATGCAATTCGACAGCTCGTTCAGTTTTGGAGACCACAACTGGTTGGTCTGTTATGCAGGAAGCATGGAATAATACCGACTTGGATGGAAAGGTATTCCATCCATGAGTTCCTAGTCGCACCAGTTTTGTGTTGGAGGTAATTCCTTCACCATGACCAATCCACGAGATATCCGTACTCCCATTATTGGCCAGAGGAATGTAAATAAGAATGCCAGATGGATAGATACTTCACTTAGTCACTCACTCAGACAGTCGCTCCATCTTTTAGAGCACAACCGACACACTATCCATTGAATGGAGACGAGCTAAAGCAACGTTTAAGCTGAATACAGTTTAATTCGAGCGGATGGCAAAAAGCACTACTGACGGAAGGGGGATGATCCCGAGGTGGAAGCAGATAAAGAGTTGGCTTCAGCTTTGTAGTTTTAGAGACGGATGACTATGTCGAGTATGTCATCATCATCGTCATCATTGAGGAGACTACTACGAGTATGTGCATAAAGTCTTCGTCCGATGAAAATATGTGTAGGGGTGGCCTAATAAAAACTGAAGGGGATGCGACTGAGTGAGTCTGTATGGATGGTTGCTTACTTAAAGTTGGGGGCCAATTTGCAATTTGACTAAATGGAAATTGACAAGGTTAATTCGGGGGTCAGTGACATTATTGTGAGTGCATGGCAATTGCAAAGCACTTTCAAGGCCTCGGCTTTCTACTCGTTTTTGAGTGAGTGGCAAATAAACAAATTAATTTATGACTGGGAGCAGTACGAGTATTTCAGAATGACTTTATTGCCTGGAGAATGGCGTATGCAATTTAAATTTGAATAGAGTGCAGTTTTAAATTTAGATTGTAAGCTCGTTAAATACAACAAAGGGCAATAATTTGTATCTTTGGTAGAGAATGGAGGTGGACAAATTTACTTTGTCGTGTTTACCCTAAAAATAGGAAGAAGATTCTAGAGTTGACATAAAATTCACTTTGCAATTAGCAAACTGAAAGTAAAATTAAAAAATTATTTGCTGTCAGTGAGAGGCCGAATTTCTGTAAAGAACTTGCGTATCAAGGTAGATATATGGATCTTGAAATAAAGGGAAATGTTTTGCTTCAATTCGAGCCAAAACGAATTTAATAAAAATGTCCTTCATATTTGTGGGGAAATCTAAGGCCGAGACAGGAACATCTGGGGGAATTTCAGCGCCATTATATGTATAAGAAAGGAGCTGATCAGCACCAGATTAGCTAACAGATGTGTTACACGAGTTTTAAAATACGACCTGAAGACGACAGTTTCCAGCCAGAATATAAAAACTTGAAAGAATTTATTCATTTGCAACAAAAGTATTTTGTATGAAGCTCTTAGCTTCCAATGCAAATCGCTTATTTCCCCTAGACAACATGGCTTCCTGAAGGGTAGGTCAACACCACGAATCTCGTTCAATTCATACATTTGCCCACTCTGCCTTAGAGAATGGCAACGAAGTCGATGCAGTTGCAACCGATTTTAGCAAGTCCTTCGGTAAAATCTCTCATCGCTCTGGCAAGTACGTTGGCCCTACAATTCCCTGGATTTTCTCTGTGACCGGACACCCAGCAAGGGTGAAGGTTGAACTGCTCTGCCATCTTCATAAGAGATGATTGGCATTCAAGGGCGGTTTTAGAATTTAATGAGACCGAGAGTCCAGGAACTTGATAGCGGCCTGACTATCCGAAAAGCTGCGGATATCCTTTGCAGATATCACGTTTTTCTTCAGCTAGGGTAGAGCTTCTTTCATCGCCAAAATTTCCGCTTGTAACTTAGTTCATCTGAGAAAACACCGCCACCCACCTCGCTCTGGGTTTTAGATCCATCTGTGTAGAAGTGGGCGCTTACTGCCAATCCACAACGATCTGCTCAACGGATTAATCTGTTAAGATTTATCTGAAGTAGTTCTAATGCTATTAAGATACGTACCAGAGACGGCTATAGCAACGTCATCTGCATAGTCAATTACTCGTACCTTGCTACCACCCGCTTCCAAGTATATCAGCACTTCATTAACCACTAAGTTCCAGAGAAGGGGAGTAAAGGTGTTCTACTGACAAATCTTTAGGCACAAGCCTCACCCAGTTTGGAGTTGATTATCCTGCTGTTTAGCATACGACTGATCAGCTCCCCAAGTGAGTCGTCTACCTGTAGAGTTGACAGCGCAGTCGTGATTGCGTCTGTGTTGACGTTGCTAAAGGCACCGTCTATGTCTAGGAAAGCGACCATTGTATACTCGATATGGCTAGTCAGTGAAAACAGAGCCATTTTCACCGACTTTCCTTTACAGTAGTCATTTGAGCCGTTAACAAAAGTCTTGAATCAATTTTGGCTCGCATACCTCGGGGTAGACTTCAAGCAGAAGGTTGTAAAACATGATCCAAGTTTAGATGGCGGGACTGAATTCAGTACAATAAGACAAGCTTCTTCTTTTAATTGCTAGTAGTGGTAGTAGCGTGAAACTCTTTAAAGATCCAAAACTACAGAGGGATTTGTTGCAGGCATCCACCTTAAGTAACCATTCTATTCTTTGGCTAGCTCTTCCCGTAGACCATTGTGTTGTTCACACTCAGTGTGGTTTCGACTGTTGTCATAGACAACCTTCTCATTTCGAGACTTCAACGAGAAGATAACATCAGTGATTGTCGTCCCTTTGGCTTTTCAGAATTTTCTTTCAGGTGAATTTTGCCGCTACATACAAATTCTATCACAGCAGCGGTTACACCCGGACTTTATGTGTTAACCTGTTTCTCTTCTCTGTCGGGCCTGAAGTAGTCAGTCCTAAAGCATTCACGCCTTCGAAAGCACTCCCCTTGCGTTATCCCTTGCGTTTGCTCTTAAGGCAGTGGACCTGCAGAGAGTGGCTGTTCTGAAGCGACTAGTACTGCTCTAATCAAAGAAACCTGCCTAACCCCATTCAATCCGCTGATACAGAGTTCCGTAAATCAATAGTGGTTAACCAGAGAAAATAATTTTAATTTGTCACCAACAAGATTTTAATAGCAATTGCCATTGCAAATATGCCCCGCTATCGACATCTAAATGAAGTATTCGTTCCTGTCTCATCCAGAACCCCACAATGGACTATCTTTTATCCACCAACTATGTAGAGTAAGCAATCAATATCAATTTGAAACTGACCCACTTGACTATCTGACCACTCATCATCATCAGAGGCTTCAGCCTCTATTCCAGCTCAAAATCACTCCGTGAACGCGCAACACTAAACATATTTCCCTCCCATATACTCGTATGTGGCAACCGAAAACATTTCCCTGACATGCAATGCCTCATCTGACTCTGGTCAACTAGAAAATCTCCGTCATATTATGAAAGCCAAATTTCGTGACTCTTTTGGCAAGGCATTGGACACTAGAGTTTAGGTGACGACATAGGCCATTTAAGAAACATTAATCAGCAATTGAATACACTCCACTCCTACCCACATCCAAATCGATATCGGTAATGCACTGAATCCGAGACGCACATGTGTCCCCAATCCGAGTGGCAAAGCCTCCATCCCAACGACCGAGTTTCCTGATGGCAATTTAATTTAATGCCATCCTCAACACAACCTCGAAGACTATCTGAAGCTAGAGACTTCTTTCCATGAGTGTTCGTATATGTATTCTGCGAGCGCCACAGCATGCATCCCAAGTGGACTTCGGAGCCAATTCATCGTCCAATTTGTTGTTGTTGGTGGTGTTTGTTTGTTTTTTTATAATTATTTCCTAATTAATCAGCCTTGACAGGCATGTACGCGATGAAAGCATCGTTGAACGATGATGCTATGTCAACATATGGCCGCGATGTAATGTAAGTACGCGGAAAGAACGAAGCGGATACTCGTAGGAGCTCCAGTGGACATTGCTGAGCGTTAAGAGGAAAGAAGCCCAAGCCAACGTTTTGTTGGTAGTTTCGAGTTGCATTGGTTCCATGCCAGTGACGACATGACGGACGACTTAAACGACACGACAATTTGTCATTTCTGGTTATTTAATTAATAATTGCAACCGACACTTGTACATATGCACAGTGTAACCACGGACAGACAACATGAAGGGCATCCACACGAAGTTCAGCGAATGGCAGTTTAGTGTTTTGCCTGTTTGCGACTACTGCCGATGGTGATGTTGGTTTTAGTAAACGGTGTTGACTAGCAGATGTCAAATTTAGAATAAACAGGAGTTATGTATGACAGACGTATGACTAAAGCTGGAAAGACGAAAAGATTTACTTATCGGAGGCATCTGGAGTTCATGTGGGTTTGATGGTGGAAGATCTTTGCAATCTTTTGTTGGGGAAGAAAAGCGTTTCTGTGTGCTTCCGGTGGATGTTCCCTTGGTTACGGTTACGGGTATTAAGAGATTTCAAGATCTGGAACACGTGGTGGTATACGGGTATGTATCACTGGTTTCCGGTTGCTTAAGGTTTTTTTTTTTATTCAAACTTTGTATTGAAATTTTTTTAACTTTAAATTTAATTCACTCTGAGTAGGAAGACATATACTCAAGTCTGTAGGTTTGTCTGTTAAACTGATCTTATTTTTTTTTTGGGAAAAATGCAATTCAATACTAAAAGACGGATTTCAACCTAATCTGTAAGATCAGGTCGTTTTACAATACATTCAAATAAAGCGGAATATAGAGGAACGTAGCTCTTGGTGTGATTGGCGCCTTGAAGCTAAACCTAAGCAATCAATGTGGTCCTGGTCTGAGAACTTTTTTCCGATCAAAACCATACGAACATAGCAAGGACCTGCATGGCGATTGATCGCGTAACTACTGACTGTCCTATAACTTGGATTGGAATAGGAGCGCAACAATCAAGTTTACAGCAAAGTACTCACCTTACCTACCAGTGGTGGTCCGCAGCAGCCCCAGTAAACCCTTACTCATGCAGGCTAAACTGGCAAAGGCAAGTCTGGGCAGTAAGATTATGTTGACATACGCCGTCATAGGGCTCACATCCCCATTCAAAAGAGATTAAAAGATGTGGTGAACCAACTAATGGCCTCGGAAATGCCTAAAGGACAACAACCTTCGGATTTACACGTGGAATGTTCGTACCCTTAACAGGCCATGTGCAGCCGAACAATTAGCAGAGTCCCTTGAATTGTATCACGCAGATATCGCCGCCATATAGAAAGTGCGATGCGGATATGCGGATGGGCCGATTATAAGGAGGACGAACAATACTATGGTGATTGCTATAGGGAAAGAAATAGCGCTTATTCGGATGCGGATTTGCCATATGCGGCTGACTAATGCAAGAGCTTTCGATACGTCATCGAGCATTTTATGACAAGCCGTATCAAGGCCAAATTCACTAACAAGCCTAATATACGCCCATTCCCGTACGGAAGACAAGGACGAAGCCACCGAAGAACGTTTCTCAAGCTCCTTGACTAGACATAGTCAAGGATAGGAAAGGAGAATATTTTTTATTGAGCAGCAGAAAGGCTGCTGACCTCTAAGAGACGTTGGGAAACATTCGTTTGGTCTGCCTGCAACCTTGCGATTCATGCCATCTGCAGTTACGCTCATATGAAACCCAACCATAACCGACGATGGAGACAGACTCAACACCGGTTAGAATTCTGAAAAATAACCCTCAGAGCCTTACAAGGCAAAATTCATGGGCGATTTCAGCGATTTCAATTCATGTCATTGGGGCCTGGACTCAGACAAGACTCAATGATTTTAAACTTCCGACTGTACTACGATTCGAACTCTAAACGCAGCTTGGCTATCACTACAGATGCAAATGCTACACCCTCTCCACTGGTTCTTCGTAACATAATTCATTGCCATCCGTATTGCGTATATCTCTGCTTGAAGACAGAAGCAGGTTTTCTTAACACGGAGTGAATTGTAAGGTTGTCGTCCTCTAGAAGGATACCAGCGCCGCAATCCTTCAACTAGTTTGGAGCCATCCGTGAAGACCCGACTAGATTCCTTTCCTGGCTCAGATTCTGTCCAAATACAGTCTCGGGCACAAAGAAAGTCGTCCTCGTATTTTTTTTGCAGCAGAAGTTCTGGTGTCATAGCGTCAGACGGCATGTCAATAAGACCAGAGTCAAAATCCAGTGCATGTTGTACCAAACGGAAGATGGCTTTGAGAGTCCAGCTCATGATATGAGTACCAAGGGGAGGGATATTCATCAATGCGTCTAAAGCGGAACCAGGAACGCTAGGTAAAGCCCACATGCAGCCGAGACAGATCGGTTTTTTGGTAGAAGCAGCAGTAGGGTATTTTCTATGGACCTTATTCCACCATAGAATCAACGAGTAGGATATATTTGGCCCTGTATATCCAGAAGACCCTTCTCGGTGACAGGCCCCGTCTTTTGCCGACAGCTTCTTTGCACTGGCAGAAGACCGACAGAACCTTAGAGGCCTTTGTCTATAGAATTTTGTTATCCAGGTTGACACCCAAATAATTACCTTCCGTGGAGAATTTGATCGTGACGGCTTTAAACGCTAGATGAGTAGGACCAGTCAGATTCCTGCTACTCGTAAAGAAAACAACCTCAGTTTTGAGAGGATTGACCGAAATCTCATTTCTCGTGCACCAATCCAATCGTAGGACAGTTGGTAAGCGTAGACTATAGGACACCACGTCTGGCAACGGGAATATATATATCAACAAACGCTAAATCGAATTGATCATTTTGCGGCAGATGTAAGGCAGGCTTCCATCATTCTGGAGGTCCGAACGTTCACGGCAGCTAGCATTATCTCGGATCACCACATTGTTCCAGCCAAGCTGCGAATGCGGATTTCCCAAGCGCCACAATAAAGAAGAACTACAGTGACAAGGAAACTTGCAATCGCACAACATCGACAGAATCTTCGCCGAACGCGCCGAATGCAACATTGGTAATGGGCCATCAGAAATGCACCAATTCGCGAGCTGGGTTTCACCCGACCACTACTAAGGAATCCCTGGTTTGATGAGGAATGCCGGCAAGAACATGGAGCTAGACAAGAAGCCTACAAAGCGGCGCTGAAAGCATAGTGATACTCACCGTCATGAGCCATAGGAGGAGAAGAGTCGGAAAGAACATCAGTTTCTCTAGAAGAAAAAAGAAAAGCAAGAGAAACGCGCAATGGAAAATATTGTCAGTCTGCCCTCCAGGAATACGTATGGAGGTTTTACCAACAGAAACCTGTAGAGATAAAAAGGAAACCTTGTGGTAGAGTCACATTCGGTACTGAGAATACGAAACAACTTTTTCTGCAGACTACATAACGTCGACGAATCACAATATCCTTACGTCAGGCAGAATGATCCATTCAGCATAGACGATGATAGCCACAACTTCCGCCAACATTTGACCAGAGCGAAGTAAGGATAGCAATATTTCAGCTCGAATCCAACAAACCAGCTGGACTTGACGGGTTACCCGCCGAGGCAATCAAAGCTGATGGGAATATTTTTGTGGGGAGCATACACCGACGCATTGCTCAAATTTGGTAAGAGAAGTGGATGCCTTATGAATGGAATTTCAGCATCCCGATCCACACAAAAGGAAACTGCCTCAACTGCGCCAACTATAGAGGCTTAAGTCTCCTCAACGTCGCATACAGGATCTTATCTACCATATTGTGTGAACATCTAAAACCGTTCGTCGACAACCTGATTGATCCCTATCAGTGCGATTGCAGACCAGAAAGTCGGCAAATCATCGAAAAATCTCAGGGGGTCCAAATCGACACTCACCATCTTTGACGAGAACGCTCGCTGCTCCGTCAAAGTCGGTAATGATTTAAACCAGACCTTGGATACCGAAAAAAGTTTTAAACAAGGTGACGCGCTGTCATTTGTTGTCTTCAACATCATACTTTAAAGCATTGTGCGGAACCCACAAGTGAACACAGGAGGCACGATCTTTCAAAAGTCTGTGTAACTGTTACCGTTCGCCGATGATACTGACATAATTGGGAGCGGTGCGTTTACTAATATTGAAACGGGAGCTGCCAAAATGGCCTTATCAATTAGATAAAACGTCACAGTCAACAGCTATATTTTCGAAGTAACAAGGACCTTGCCTACCTCGGCTCTGCTATAAATTCTGCCAACAACACCTCAGCAGAAATAAAATGAAGAAGCATCCTTGCCAAACGCTGTTTCTTTGGGCTAAGATGACAATTGAGTAGAAAGGCCCTATCCCGAAAAACTAAGGAGACTCTATATGTATAAGACCCTCATTATCCCAATCCTAGCTTAGTGCTTCTGAGGCAAAGACTCTATCGAAAGCTACTGAAGATACCCTTGGCCGTTTCGAAGGAAAGATTCGTCGTCAGATATTCGGAGAATAAGATTCGTCGGCGAAATACACGACCTGTACAGCGACATTGTCCTAGTCAGAAAGATGATCATCAGTCGCTCAATGTGAATACAAAATCCGATCCACTAGTGGTACTCCAGAGCTCGCTTTATTTATGGTAGATGACCAATTCAACAAAGACAGTAATTTTGGATATTAAGTGATTGGACATGCTACACAAACATGAGATATGCGAAGTAATTGCAAATAGTGTGATCGATATTCGGTCAAAATCACAAAAGCTCGAAAGTACCCAAGTGCCTTTCATCGCGCTTATAGACGAGCAAGAAAGAAATCTGCAAAAGGTACATAACTTTCTACACTTTCCCTAACTCTAAACTTAAAAGCCTTCTTAGCAGGAGTAAAACAACTCTTAACCTAACGGAGTAAACCGAAAATCGTAAAGGATGACTACATCCTTGACCACCACTCAGACCAATTACTTTGACTTCTTTCATGTTGAAGAGCATGGAAGGAGTTACTGAGCTTCTTGTGCATAAAACTGCCTTGCGTATGCATCTTTCAACCGAGATCCGATATGCCTACCAATACGTAGTGTCCTGGTAGATTGCGGTTAAAAATCCGATGACCAGAATTAAAAACACACGCCACAAGAAGGCAAACGTGCTGGACGTTTCCATAGACATTGTAGCTGCTTTCAACAATGTAACATTTGATGGCATGTTTAACTGGCCAGACAACACAGCGTGGACGAATCACTATTTTTGTGAATTGGAGCAATGCTTGTAAGTAACACATTGTGGTAGCAGGGATAAACAATTGACTGCTGTCTCCACTGTCATTCTGCATCTTAGCCAACTCACTACTTAACGTTCTTAATGGTTCTAACACCTACGCTTAGGCAAATGACGATGATGAAGCTGCACTGCCTGCTTCAATTGTTTGTTCCAAAGCGGAGAGACATCTAACCAGTCAATGCTCCTGTTCTATTTATCAGGAGGAGGAAGCTAACTGTTCTGACCCATCTGGTGTTGCAAGACTTCATCATACATTTCTTCATCGGAGATATAATGGATAACGAAACTTTCCACGAAATGACATGCCACCCTGAAAATGTGGAGGAGCGAAGTACTTGCATCTGTGAGTTACGCTTAAATTCTTCCAGATTTCTGTAATTGAAATTGGAATTTCGAAAAGTGAGATCGGTGATAAGCGTCACGAGGTTCAAAGGGGAGTTAGTCAGTACCCGAAAATGCGTACGGGCAGCCTGCGTCCGTCATGACGACGGCAGCCCAAACGAATGTTCCAACGTCTCCAAAAAGTCATTGTCTCAGAAGGGCAGACTTAATACTGAAGTCGCAACGGTGCGCTAAGCTTTTACTAAGCATCTAAATGGCACAACATCCTGCTATGCTCGCTAGTTGTTTGGCGTATTACTCTATTGCGATGGAAACAAAACATACTGGAGTACATAAATATAAAAATATTAGGCAGACTGAGGGATCTGTTCCTTCAAAAAAATGTCAAAAATATAATCAGCTGGCATAGGAATAGTACCAGGAGGCCTCCAAACTTCCTCTTCAGGCACTGTGTTCTAAAATATCAGCTACATGAAATGAATCTGTGTCCCGAAACTAAATGCTGACTGGTGAAGATGCTATAACCGCGAATCTCATACCGTGTGACTGTATGACTCTTGGCGATTTAAGGAGTCCTATACCTTTATCAAGAATATTGTCGCCCTCCTCAAATTCGCAAGAATTTCGTAAGACTTCCTAATTCCAGCACAAAAATCCTTGAAGTCATAGTGCCTATTGCTATTTCGCAGCAAATCCGAGGTTTCCACATTTCTTTTTGGCGATGATCACTTAGATGTCATGCGACATTAACGTTCGAGTTTTGGCTGAATACCTTTGAGTGTGCGAAGTGCCCATATGCAAAGCTTAAGTTACGACGTAATCACTGTCTTCTCTATGAAATCTTCTACGTGACAAGCCCTGAGAGTAGACACTATTCCACTATAACATGGATGTCTTCTCGTTCACAATGATAAATTCGAAAACTTGTTAAAGAGGAGCAGAAGGCAATCAAAACCAAAGAATACAAAAAAAAAATACGAAAGGGGTAGGTATGGCACATCGAGTGTAAATTCAAAGGATTAAATCGCAAAGGAGCAGATTTCTCATTTTCTTGTTTTGTTATCGTTAAAGAAGCATCCAAATCCCATTCCAACCTCTTTGGATGCAAAATTAAAATAATAGAAACCAATCCAATTCCCTGTTTCGACTATAAGCGCCTTAACCCAACCCCGAGCGAACACAGAAAGCGACAGCATTGACTGCCATCGATTTGAATATCGTGCTTTATTCGTATCCTGTTTTTCCGAAACTCTAAAGAAAAAAGTGACAATTCCATTGAAGCATAGAGACTAGTGTCACTTGGCTCCCCTGCACAAGGGAAAATCCTTTCCTCAGTTGGAAATCTTGCTCAGTGCTGGTCAGAGCATCCCGATTAAATCCGTTTAAATTGCGTCCTTTGGATTTGGACATGCTTATAGTCGAAGGTAAGAAGGAAGCTTGCTCCGCTCAACCATGGAATTTTCCTTTTACTTAACAAAAAGCCATGGCAAAAGGAAACGAGTAAGAGAGAAAGACGGGAAAAGTAGAAAAATAAAATCCAAGATACAGCGCAGTATTATACAAAAGGCCACGTCTACGATGGACCAGCAGCAGCCAGTAATCCGATCCTGGCAATTCACACAGAAAGAGATTGAGACAAAAAAAAAAAAAAACAAAAAAAAAATAACCAAGACCAAGGCAAACGCAAACGCAAAACCCGAAAGGAATTATCCTTCTCAGATAGATATACGAGTATGAATATGTACATGTAGATGAAAGCAGCACTAGAAATAGTACCATCACCAGGAATAGCACCATCACCATCGCCATCACCAGGAGCAATTATTTATGGTCTGCTGCCCTTGAAGGAGACATAAATTGACAAATAATTGGAGGTCTATTCCGAAGGATGATTTATTCGGTCCGGTAATGGCCGTAACTATGCACAAAGTAGGTACCCATCCAGCCTGAAGCGATTCTCTACTAAATAGGAGCGCATGACTTTGCCAAAGAACACTACGGAAGACCATGACCATGGAGAAGAAGAAGAAGAAGAAGAAGAAGAAGGAGTTTCCGTCAGAACGGAACCAGGATAAATGCAATAACAATAATCATAATCAACGCCTAAAGGGGCCAAACGGGCTGTTGCCATAACCAAGTGAATCCCAGAAACCACCCCAATACTCCACCGAGCGCCCACTACCACCATTCGACTTGGACAGAACTATCAATAGCTGGGAATCTTATCGCCAACCGAACATCACTGCGTAACAATCGGCCCGGACCATAAAATTACCACATAATAATTTTCCAGGATGCACAGGGCGGACGGCGGTAGGAGGAGGGGGATTGATTGGCGATTGGGAGAGGGTGCCACACCAAATAGCCAGTGCGGAGTGCGGTTGATTCCGGGTATCAATCTATCTGTTCGGTGCAAGAGAACGACTCTGTAATTACAGATGTGGCGCATACACACATTCAGATAGCGATTGCGAATGCCGACGGTCAACAGTCGACGGCCGACGGTCGTCGGAATTCGATTGATGAGCAATTAGTCCAATTGCGAGAAATTGATATTTTACTGTAGAGTATCTGTAGTGGTATCTGGATGCGCATACATATTCGTACGATTAGAAATGGATGAATGTCTTGAGGGGGTGGATAGGGATTGATGACCTGTAATGTGAGATTTATTGGAGCATAAACGGTTCCGTACTTGAGTGTGAGCCTGTTATTTATCGAATTATCCATAGACAAGTGATACGAAGGCACTTTGGAACGCAATTTATGAATCTGAAATGGGATCGAATACACTTGAGATAAATGTGCCGGTTAAGGTGGAGGCTGGCTGTTCGTGTAGGTAGGGTTTTCTATCGATATAACTTTGATCTAAAATTTGGCTTATGTTACAGATGCTTACAGTATATTTTCTGGCCGACGTCGTCTTCTGCAGTTTGGAAAAAAATATTTACGGAGTAACATGATGGCAAAACATGGTCACATTTATTTACCAGACTAAGTATCCTCTTATGGATAATGATAAACATATACATAGACCTGCTCTGCGACTAGTGATATTTTCTGTCATTCAGATTGTAGGAAAGTACCTCAAAACACGTGGTGTTCAGCGAACCGTCTGAAGAAGAAAGGATGTTTAAGGAAAATTCCAAAATTCCAGTCGGTCGGGGGAACACACGGCCCTAGGAAAAAGGTTCTGTTCCAGTAGAATCCCTCATGCTATCTCGGAAGCTAGGAAGCCAAAACCAAATTGAGGAACAGCAGAAGTTCGACCTATAATAAACCGCTCATAGCTTCAAAGATAGAAAAAATAAATCGATATCAGAAAAATAGTAAATTGAAGTGATCGACCACATCTAAAGGTGAAAAGGTGCCAGCAAAGCTGCTGGATGGCACACTCAACTAATCCGGAAGCGCTGCTTGCAGTGCTCAATTATGATAAGAGAAGTGCCATAAAATCACATTTGGAGAGGTTAAACTATTCGTCACAGCTACAACTATTGTAGAAAGAAAGCAGACCCGCTTTCTAAAATCAACTTAGTATCAATAGAAAACTGGACAGTCTAAGAATTATTCAAGTCCTGGTAGTATAGCCACCCTTGTACACTATGAGTGAAAATATTTTCAATAAGTTCTGTGCCAGAGGTTTAAGCACGGCATAATGAATTGTGTAATGCTGCCTTAATGCCTTATCCACGAAACGAATCACAACTACAAAAAATACGCTTGAGGAAGTGATGAAGTCTCTGTCAAAAACCAGCTTCCGTGTGCCCTATCTTAGTACACAGAACATACCCCAAACCATTGGAACTATCCCAAATTCCAGTACATGAGGTAAGTAAATCCAGCTCAGCAGCTGAAGGTGGAGGCTTTCTTTTATTTTCTCGTTTCTATCGGAACAGAGAACTCTGAAATAAAACAAGCCTCTGTACAAGCTTATTGTATATCACTTTAACTGTCACTTCTAAGTTTTTCACAAAAGGGTGGTTAAACCGTTCAGCGGTTAAGTGACTATAGTACCAGTACCCGCACATTAGCGTCGATTATTTAGAGCCTGTTGCGAGAGTAGGCCGGATAATCACAGAGACTTTTTTTTTCTCTCTGTCGGAACAGAATACTCAAGCAAATGACTAGTCCACAGTGCTCCTTACGAGTTTCTTGTAATGGAGTTTTTCAATCTTATGAACAACATCAACAACGAGTACCTGCAGTCTAATGCGAGCCTAAGCCGGACATTCACAGTCCTGGCTTTCACAGCAAACATCACAGGATGTTGTATCACATTCTTCTAGGACATGTAAGTGCTTGGCAAAAGTGTAGTGCCCCGACACGATGCCAGTAAGCAACCTTTGTTGCTTAAATACAGCAGGAAGACCGCTAACTTCATAACGAAGTCATGCCATCTGCATTTGTGCTCATATGAAACCCAACTGTCAATGGACGAAGATGGCAGACTTAGCCTGGGTTGAGGTCCTGAAAAACTTTGCACTGAGTCTTGCGTGCCAAGTTCATCGGATTTCACTTTCGCTGATCCAATTGTGACCTAAGACTCAGTGAATTTAATCTTCCAACTGTATTCAGTGATCTTCTTCATCTTTGCTTGGAAGTCGTAAGATGATTCTGTTACTACAGATGCAAATGCTTTACCTCTCCACAGGTTCTTCAGAATATAGTTCATTGCTATCAGATAGATGCAAGTTTTACTAACGAGCTGTGAAATCTAACGTTGTTGTCTTCCAGAAAGGGACCAAGGCTGCATCCCACTTATATCGGTCTTTGAGCCATCCGTAAAGACCCGACTATATTCCTTTCCTGGCGCAAATTCTGGCCGAAGCCACAATTGGGCACAGGGAAATATAGTCTCTGGTTTTTAACGTAAACACCTGTCGTGTTGACTTAAGTTTACGGGATGCCCTTACATCCATGGGAG
Organism: Volucella zonaria; assembly: GCA_963966105.1. Classification (NCBI taxonomy): domain Eukaryota; kingdom Metazoa; phylum Arthropoda; class Insecta; order Diptera; family Syrphidae; genus Volucella; species Volucella zonaria. The sequence continues at coordinate 188,642,548 of OZ014532.1, forward strand.
CAAGGATACGCCTTGCCATCGCTCTCCGCCAATAACTTTGATACCAATTCGGAACTGTATTGGAGGCACAAGATCCACCCATGGAATGAGTCGAGGCCAACCTAAAACCTCTTATTGTTCTTAGGGTCACAGCACCCAGTACTTATTGCATCTCTAAATTGGGTTAAACCAACCGGAAGAACCTTTCCGCGACTTTGGGTTTAACCCACAGCCACCATGACGCTTCTACAAAAGGGCCTACCGCAGCAAGTCAAGCCCGAACCCAAATTCGGGGGGCTCCTGATTCCCATGATACCGCGACTTAAGTCCTGGTAGGGACTACCGGTGGTCCTGCCACCAGCAAGACCTATGTCCGGCAACTTGTAACTGATCAAATCGTAGCACTTTTCGGTGGCGTCATCTGAACATGCTTACGATGAGACCAGTAATATGCTCTGCACCCGCTTTTTATTAGGCAACGTCATTGATGGGCACAGGGACAGTCGATTTCGTATTTTTCCGCATCTGGAGTTCTGTTGTCATCGCATTAGATGTCATGCCCATAAGACCAGAGTCAAAAGATGGCGCGTAAGGTCATCAAAGCTCCAGTGCATGTTGTCCCAAAGACCACTTCTACTTAGACGGAAAATGGGTTTGAGAGTATAGGCCATGATATGAATATCCAGGGGAAGAAGGTTCTTTAATGTGTCTAGAGTAGAGCTAATAGGATATAATTGGCCTTTTCATAGGCGTGTAGATCCAAGAGACCCTTCTCCGTGACAGCCACTTGACTCGCCGACAGCTCATTTGCCCTCCAGAATGCCGACAGCACCTTCGATTATTCCGACGTAACATGTTTAGTCCATATCAGTTTGTGACCCAAAATAACACCCAAATACTAAACTTCGTTGGAGAAACGAATGGTGACATCTCTAAGAACTAGATGAGTCAATCGGTTTTGTCCTTCTCGTAAAGAGAAAAACCTCAGTTTTTCTAGTGCAGGATTGGCTGAAAGCTCACTTCTAGTGCACCAATCATAGATCGCGTCTAGGGCTGCCTGCGCTTTAGAGCACAATCTCTAGACACGATCCAACAGAAAGTTCGGCAACATCCTCCGAGTGCTTGTGCATAGACGTCAGAACTATTGAGCGCATTTAGCAGTGAGTGAACCGTAGCAGTGGAGACAGAACGACGCCTTACGAGGAAACCCTGCTTACACGCGCCATCACATATTGGCCACATTCAGCATTCGCAATCTATGTCCTCCATAACATCATGCTGTTAGCCAAAAAACGAGCGATTGATCGACGCAGTATTATCTGGCCGAGTTACACATGCCGTCAAAAATTGCTTAGTGGAAGGCATCCTCAAGGTCGATGAAAATACCCAGCGCGTATTCCTTCTTGTCGAGTGCGCTTCTGTTTACTAAATTTTGAAGCGCACTTACGCAAATCTTCCGCGTTAGTAGACGTGTTGCCTCGCAGACAGTGGATGAATTCTCAAGGCCGTTTACGCACACGTGGATTTCGACTGTTTTCTCCATGTCAGACTTATAGGTCTGAAGCTCTTCTTTTCCGATTTTCGATTTTCGGTATAAAGCCAACTCTCACTCTTCGCCAGAGTTTCGGTGTGTATGCCAATACCAGTCTACCAGTCTACCAGTCAAGATTCTCGTCAGAGTTACCAGCAGCTGGTCTATACCTTTTTGTAAAATAACTGGAGATATGCGATCGGTGCCAGTTAAAGCCATCGAAGGAAACAACAGTAATTTAATGGCTTCATCCGTCACCACAACCGATGAGATATACCAGCTACTGCGTGTTTTGTTACTCAGCTCAGTAGCAGCTGAATTATAGGAGCTGGTTGCTATCTGGTTCTAATTAGGTTACCTCTGAAGTAAGATTCAATCATGGGACGAAGGGTCTCTATGTACTTTCGACTCAGTGTAGGTGCCATCAGATTTTCTAAGTAGTTGGTCTTCCCCTTTTGAGGACTTTGACCAACCCACTGGATTCACTGACAGTTTCGATCTTTTCGTAAAAGTCCTTATAAGAGGCACTCTTTGAAATTCGAAAAAGCTTCTTATATTCTTTGTGCTTCGACCTGTAAACATTCCAGTCTTCCTCCAAATTAGTCTTGAGTGACCTCTTTAGAAGTTTTCTGATTTCATCTGCATTCCACCAGGAAACGGGCGAGTTTTAGGTTTGCTTTCTAGCTGGACATGCCAGTTCAAAATGCTTGGTGATGTTACCGTTCAGGATCTTTCTGGAACTTGAACGGTTTCACAGGGTGTCACTTCCTCTCACCCTTTTATTTTCTCATCGGTGACGTTGCATAATTTGTTGCTCGTCAGTTGTCTTCTTAGTTCAAAGAAACAGGGATACGCAAGAGTAACTCTTCGATTGATTCTAGAGTGTATCTGGCCTAGCTACAGAGAGCAGCGCAGAGGGTCAGGTGAACGATAACGGAGATTATTACAACCGCGCATAATTTTATACGAACTTTTATACGACTACCAACTCAATCCCTGCTGCTGCAATTGAGTTGGGTCCCTAGTTAAAATATTTCAATCCAGACTATGTTCTTCAACTCTGGCGCCAGAGGTGCTCTCCTTTCCTAACTTGGCGTTAAAATAACCAAAGACAATCTTAACGTCATGCTTAGGATATTATTCATAAGTCTAGTCGAACAGCTCGTAGAAGCAGTATTTAGTAAAGACAGTCTTTTCCCCTGCAGAGACATTAGGGCAGGATCCAGGATTATGGTTCCGAATAGAAATTCTTGATACAGATTGTAATTAGATGTCTGAAGTTCAAGATTTCTCGCCTAATAAGCGTTACTTCTGCTCTTTTTAGCAATCGGTACTCATAGTTTTACATCCTTTTTTTTCGGGTAGTCGAATCGCATTTCTTAGATGGCAGTAATATCTGCTTTGGTTCGACTTAGTGGGTTAGAGCGCCGCCGCAGGATTGCTTATCCATCAACCATGTCAATATCTCTATTAAGATAACCAAGTTCTATGTCGAAAAGTCCTCATAAGACCTGAGTTCCGAAAGATGTCGCTAGATCTGCCACTAACGTCACCATTGACTCCATTTGACAGTGCACAGGCACCAGCGCTCAGTTACATTTGCGTAGTCAAACTCAGTATATTACAGAATAGTTCAAATGGTTTTCAATAGCGGATCCCTCCTTTACTTATGTACATATGTTGTACTCGTAGAAATGACACGATTTGCGACCACCTAAATAGGTTTGGGGCTGAATCAAGACACAACTCTCTGTCTCAAATAAAATCATTCAACATACTCGTTCAACCGAAACATCAGCATCGACTGCTTCAACTTTGAAGTTGTAAAAGAATTCATCAACTTTGGGTCTTCAAAGAAAACCACCAGGGAGACTTTTGATAAGTCCCTTCTCATCCCAGATCTGCTCTATGGTACAGTAGCCTAACTTCTTGGAAATAGTCGTACTTTTTATAGAGAATCGGCAGAGATTTATATGATTATGTATCCGGTGGTTGAGTTTTTTAGGACATGTGGAGCTCAGGGATACCTGTTTTTATTCGAATGGTCATTAATTCCAACCAAGAGAGGAGACGTAAAAGAAGGAAACCGCAGCTTACTTGACATTCGCAGTTGGGAATAGACCTCAAATAACTCGGAGCTCCACACATACTGGAACGGTTGCTGGGTTGAGTCCTTGGTCCCGGGTGTGGATCAAGATCCAGAAGGTCTCAGATCAAAGTGAGATTCGTAGGTGTGAGTTTACTGACCTCACTCTACTCACTTCTTGGTTAAGCACCTTTCGGGATTTGGTATAGAGGGCGCCGAGTTTGGTCAAGTACCTTACCTTACTCATTTTTAAGAGACTTTTTTCCAGCTAAATTACCTCCACATCATACTGCTACCAGCGCATACAATTCCAATTTTCACTGGCACACCAATTAGTGTGACAAAAAAGCACAACACTCAACTGCCACACACCGCCACCGCCACATTCAACTAAATCCGCAATGAATTCTACTGGAAATTTCACTTTTTCCTTCACATACACACACTCACATGGCTGCAAATAAAACATCAAGTTGTTTACAAGAACCCAATTACATTTTAACCACAAACAAAAAAGGACACGTAAAAGAAAATCCCTCGCCGATTCCGTGACGATGATATCCTTAGATTGCATGTTAAATTCTTTCCGCCCAACAATTGTCTGGCACCTGCGGCGAAATTGTGTAGACGTATGTTCTTGTGTTACCGTTGTGCATTATTGTCTTTTCTCCTGTATTGCGAATGTCCTGTGATTTTAGCGTAACCAAGTGACAAAGGACTCTTCTACACACAGTCACAGTAATACTAATACTTTGTACACATACACCGGATATACCACCTGCCGACCATCCTGCGACTCAACTAAGCACAACGAAATTAGCGTCAACTTAGTTACTGTCACACATTTTCTCTCCTCCTTTAGACGAGTGTTCGTGTGTTACAGCTAAGAGACCCAACCATCCCAACAAAAACGAAGGATGAGTCGCAGACAAATGGGAAAAAATGAGCGAATATCCCTGCAAAAAGTGCGCCAACATTTTAAATTCATAGCGAATGTCCTTCCAAGTATGAGACCGCATAATGCTTCATTATGAAATCGGATTTCACTACTTCTCACCTACACTTATGCCCTTTTGTTTTTTTTATTTTGCTTCATTTTCATTGCTCCATCCCGTACGGCTTTAGTTGATACCACGTCTTGTGCAACAGGATATAATCTACATAGGCACACAGAAAAACGCACGTAAACATACCATTTCAAGGACCTACATGCGAGGAGAAGTGATGCTATCTTTTTATATGCTTCAAGCGATGTTTACTTCGAACAAAAAAAATTCTTTTTAAAGTCGTAATAACATCCTACCACAAGTGTTCCCATTTCTGTGAGTTTTCAGATGTTACAAGAGGACGAAACTGTGTCTTGACAAGCACACGTTTCTCGCATAAGGACAAATGACAGTTTTCTGAAAAAAACGTAGCAAGGATATTGATTGATTGTTACTGTACGAATGCGTTCGCACAGCGCCTTCAATGACCAAAGATCGCCAGAGCCATTGGCTACCGCATTTTCGTCAAAGCTATGTTCCAACTAATTTCCGTGGGCAGTCTCAGCCAAACGGGAGACGTATTGTGCAACACTTCACGCCAAGACGAGGAGTTAGTTGAGACCTCTTATTAACAAGCGGGGGAGAAAAACCAAATTCAAGAACAAAAAAAAAAAAAGGACTAAAATACGGTTGTCAGACAGGACATGGAATTCCACCCTGAAGAAGACTTTAAACTGACTTTATCGAAGCGAGAATATCTAAGTACGAGTATATCCAAAGTCAAAGGAGCCGAGAGCCTAGCTGGAGGAAATGACGTCGTAAGGACCATGCACTAGGTATTTCACTTCTAAAATATGATCAGAAGAACGCATTCCCGATGAATTGAATCTCAGTACCACGTATCCGGTCCTGAACAAATGAGTATTGCAAAACTGCGCGCCAAATTTTGGGATAAAAGCCTGCCAAACATGTTTGCTGCCGAATTACGTGATTACAAGTCTGTGGATGTTAAGAAAGAAGGCGACGAGCTGCTTTGCGACTTCTTCATATCGCGCTTGAAAAAAAATGTACGCAAATTTCAACCCGACACCAGTCGGTGGACATAACCCAACATTTTTCCAAGCTACGCCAGGGCGGCGATGTTCGTTAAACTGCTCAGAAAATTCAATCTGAAGAGGTGGAGAAACCGACGGGTGTATTTGCACTCGGGTCTATGCCCAAAATAAAAGCTAGGATAGGTCTGGAAGATATTCAACAACACTAATTCAACCGCGATGTCAGACAGGGAGACATGCACCGTACATCGGCCATATAAACAAGCGTCGACAACCCAGTAGCTAATCATCATTTTCGACAACGCTTTCGAGAGCGTGAATTTGTGAGTTAATACCGAGAAATGATCGCAGGTCAGGCAGCCCTGATTATATGGTATTACTGATGGTTTGTATGAAGTTGCAAAATCGCGTGTTCTTTATAGAGTTCAGCCGTCAAGCTTTTAAAATGTGATCCTTTATTTCGTGATAATTACTAGTTACGTTATCTGCACCCCATCATTGGAAGAAAGCAGTGAAATCGAATGGGTGTTGCATGACTTGGATGGATTGATCTTAAAACTGCTGACTGTCCTACATACCATATAGTTGGATTGGGCCAGCGCAGCAACCAAATTCGTAGCGAAGTTCTTGCCTTACTCCCAAGTGGTTGTCCCGGTAACTGCACGAGTGAACGCTTACGCATGTAGCCTAAAATGACAAGGACATTCTCTGCAATTAGCATAATACTGGCCTATGCCGTCATAGAACTCACAACCATCTACGGAAGGGATTAAAAACATGTGACGAACCAACTAATGGCTTCGGATAAAAACGAATTCACTGTTGATGACCTTAGCAAATATTTAAAGGACAGCGACCTTCAGATCTGCACGCGGCATATTCAGACTTCTAACAGGTCACATGCAGCTAAACAATAAGCAGAGGCCCTTGGCTGATATCACCGCCATCCGGCAAGCACGAAGGGATCGGGAGGACATAAGGAGGATGGAAAACTGTGTTGTACATTACGGTTATTGCTGGGAAAAGAATCAGCGCTTATTAGGACACGGATTTGCCATATGTGGCAGACTAAGGGAAGAAGTCTTGAGCCTCTGACATGAGAGTGAGCCGTTTATGGCAATCCGCATCAAGGCTAAATTCGCTAAAATCAACCTAAGTACTATGCGCCCATGCCACTACGGAAGACAATGACGACACCACCAACAAATGTTTTTACGAGCTCCTCGACAAGACGTATGAGCTTACTAACATATACTTCGGATATGATAGGGAAGAAAGACATCCTTGGTAGGACAATTGGTAAACATAGCCTATACGACAAAGTCTGGCAACATACTTATGCTTATTAACTTGGCGGCGGGACGAAATATCACTATAGCGAGAACACGGATTGCTCATCTCAACATACACAAGGGGAGATGGCGGTCCCCTGATCATGAAACGCTAAATCAAATTGATCACATTGGTATAGACATAAGGCATGCATGTATTCTGGACGTCCGAACATTCTGGATAGCCAATATTGATCCGGATTCACGCGCATCCCGAAATCTTTCAACAAGTGCTGCGCCACCAGCATCAAGTACCAAAGACCAGTGGCAATGCTGCCACAACAAGAAATGAGAAATTCCGACAAGCAAATGCACCCAATCAAGAAGCCTAGAAAAGCGGCGCTGAAGGATGAAAGCTGTTCGTGAGTTCTACGAGCAGACGAGATGAGAACAACATCGGCTTATTCAGATGAAAAAAAAACGAGCACGAGAAGCGCGCGGTAGAAGCTATTGAGAGTATTTACTGCAGGACTAATGTGTAGAAGTTTTGCCAACTGATAAAAAGAACGTGTCAAGGCAAGAAGACCGGTATAAAACCTGCAGGGATGAAGAAGGAAACCTTGTAGTAGCGTCACAGTCTATGCTGAGAATATGGAAAATTTTCTGCAGACCGTATAACAGCGACGAAGACCACTATACCACCGTCACACGAAATAGACCAATCAACTTAGACGATGGTAGATTCCTTCCACCATACCAGAATGGAGCAAGGATAGTAATATTTAAGCTGAAATTCAACAAAGCAACTACAATAGTCCTGACGGGACCGGCCGTTGCATTCAAAGCCTCTGGAAGCGACTGGTCAGAATAGTGTATGCCAGATGAATGGAATTTTAGTACGAGTATCACTTACCCGATCTCCAAAAAATGTGACCCCCATAGACAGTATCTGCCGCATTGTGTGAGTATTAGAAACTCCTTCTCAACAATCTGATTGGCCCCTATCAGTGCGGGTTCAGAGTAGGAAAGTTCACATTCGACCAACTCTTCACACTCCGGGAGATCTATCTTTTCATCGATTATAAGGCCACATATGACAACATTTATGTTTTAGTATCCCTGCCGAACTCGTCCGTTTATGCAAATTGACGATTGAGAACGCTCGCTTCCCTAAACTCAAACTTGTTTCAAAATTCTATACAACCACTACCATACGCAGCGGGCTATCGGCGGTGCGTTCCGTAGTATTAAAACGGAAGCTGCAAAAATGGCCTTAATGGAAAATGAGGGAACAAAACATCGACGAGCTTGACAGGATGTCACAATCGACAGCTATAATTTCGAGTTAGTAAAGGACTTTGTCTGCCTTGGATCTGCAATGGATTCTACTGACTACCCCAGTAGAAATACAAAGAAGAATCACTCTTGATAATAGCTGTTTCTTTGGGCTAAAAAGGCAATTGAGTAGAAAGGCCCTATTCCTAAAAACTAAGGCGACTCTATGTATATAAGACTTTGATAATCCCATTCCTACTTTATAGCGCTGAAACATAAATTCTTTCGAAAGACTATGAAGATATCCTCAATCGTTTCGGCACAAAAATTTTTCAAAAAATATCCTGTCCCATCTCCAAGCTTTGGAGGAGAAGATTCAACGACAAACAATGCCAGCTGTACAGCGAAATCAACCTAGACAGCAAACTGCACATCGGTCGCCTGAGATGGATAGGACATGTAGAGCGAATGGACACATACGCTCCGGTCCGTAGTGTCTGCGAATCGAACTCGGTGGGGTAACGCAGTATGACCTTAGATATTACAAGTAGAAGGGGATCTCAACCGACATGGAGTGCGGAACTGGAGGCAGTTAGCCAAATAGAGGTTTGTTAGTTGCGATCAGACCCCAAACTGAACCTAATTAAGTAAGCAAGTTGTATGAATTATTTGAACTATGTACGCTATCGATTTCTGTCTTCCCTTATGTCAAAAGCCAACTCAAGTAAAAATAAGCCTGGAAAATGGAATATATTTCCTTTTAATACTAAAAATATGCTCCAATATACGAACAGTATTTCGTGCAATATTTCGTTGCTCCTTTAATCTTTGGTACACTTTTCTTACATCGCCACTGCAGGGCTCCTTCTTCTTCTTATCCCGATACTAATATCAGCGAGATAATTGATACCATCGAACACCGACATAATGTCTCCTGCTGCTTGTCTAACCGTAACACCCGTCTCGCTATGAATTCTCATCAGTATACCCTCAAAACCATTTTCGGACGTACTCTGAAATATCATGACTCGTTCCTAAGCCGTACAACTCGCTTATGTAATGCTCTGCCGAGCTCTCTATTTCCTAGACATTGTAACTTGCAAACATTCAAAACCAATGCACATTGGTATCTCTTTTTTCTTTGTCCGCGTTGTGAACAAGCATTTTAAGGGTACATTTCAGGGCCTTTAGCGTGCGCTGATTATAAAAAAAAAAAACACCATTATTCAATGGAGCTCGTATTTTTCGTGCGCAGCTCCGTAGAAAAGGATTACGATCATTAGCTGTTGTAAAGGATTGTTAGTGGCGCTGGACAGGAGAAGACAGACGCCACATTAAAGGCAGACATCACTTACCGTGGTGGGGGACCTCAAGCGCCGAGAAAAATTAGTTGCTGCCGGCTGAAAGCTGAAGAAGTTGGTTAGTAAAGGAGCTGGTGCAGGGCGGACTGTATTTCTTTGAGAAGTCAATCAGTTGGTTGTGCCAACTGGCATTAAGCCAAACATGCTCTCCTTTCTTGGCACTGAAAATTATACGATTTATCCCTATCCATTTTAAGCAATTTGGCCATCAAAAAAGCATCGAATTCCAAGTCTTAAAACTAATTTGAGAAGGATTATAAGAATGTTTGTTATTGATACATTCTTCACATCAGAGGGACACAGTGGTTACCTGATCATAAAGCAATCAACGAAATTCGCAATATTGTGCCTGACGGTAAGCACTCCTCCAGGTCTATAGTCGTCCGAATATTCCGAGCACAAGCTCGGGCACTACCTTCTTGCAGACAAGAAATGTCGACAGATGTCTCCACAACAACAAAAAAAATTCTTTGGGGATACTAACCGTTTAAGTGCTGGAATCTCAATAAATTGCCATTAGCTTTGGTAACAGGTTTAAGAACGAAGAAGGGACATGCTGACCAAAAGGCAAAAATAACATATTTAGAAGTTGTTAACCAAACCCAAACTCAGCTCTCGGGCAGAACGAACTTAAGCATTACAAGGTGACATCCGACGGCCTCCTGCCATGCAATTAAAGACTGCGAGAGATGACATGGTAGAGAGCATACACCAACTCATTTGCAACTTGAATCCACATGAAGCAGACCTTCTTAACCGCTCCAACCACAGAGCCGTCAGTCTCCTTAACATCGCGTATACGAGTTTTTTCTCCAGTATTATGTGAACGCATGGAACTAATTGTCAACATTTGATCGGCCGAACTGACTAATTCACACTATGGTCGGTCCCAAAAAAATCTCTAGGTCGATATCCATATACGACGGCCAGGAGACGAGCTACATAGAGGTGTCTAGTTGAATGCAGAATAATGATAGAGAAAGCTCGCTGCTGTTAAGATCGGACTTAATCTCTCCGAGAATTATTCGTCCTAGCAATAATTGATGTGACTATGTATTGTGTGTATTTATCATATTGTCTCCTCCTCTTCCTCGTCCATGCAGCTTCTGTAAAGGCGCCAAGCCTTCTTGCATGCTCACCTATGAGGCAGTGTCCAGTGATGACACCTATGATGGCGCTGAGATGTTTCTTATTTACAAGGATCGGACATTTAGAGCGAGTCAGATCCAGTTTGGCCAGATCTGTTTGGTCGCTAGACATATTGGTCCAACAGTCCACTTAAGGTTTGTTCTTTTATTAGCATCCAGCTTTAATGTTAGGTTGCACGTAGCGATTGGTATACCTATGCTACACTTTTCCGGTAGAATAGGTAAAGTGGTTCCAATTTTGGCCAGTTCATCGGCTCTACAGTTCCCTGGAATGTCTCTGTGGCCCGGCACCCAACAAAGGTGAAGGTAGAACTGCTCTACCATCTCCATAAGAGATGATGGGCATTCAAAGGTAGTTTTAGAATTTAATGAGACCGAGTCCAGAGACTTGATAGCGGCCTGACTATCCGAAAAGATCCTGATATCCTTTGCAGATATCACGTTTTCCTTCAGCCAGGACAGAGCTTCTTTAATCGCCAAAATTTCCGGCTGAAACACGCTACAGTGACTTGGAAGACGGAAAGAGGGGCTTTTCTGAGAAAAGACCGCCACCAACTCCGCTATCGGTTTTAGATTCATCAGTGTAGAGATGGATTGACTTGTCCTCCATGAAAGCATCAAACCAAAGTTCAGGTATGGTATAATCTATGTTCTCTGTGAGGATTCCTAATATATTAAGAATATTAGCGCGGCCAAATGAATTATTTGTCCACTGTTTAGCCGCTTTAAGGCGTCCCCATAGAGGACATTTAATTCATCATCGGTGGTGGCCTTTTTACCGATATAAGCTGGGTAGCACTACATTTAAATTTCTTAATCCCCATTTAGGGCGTCTTTGGAAATCAGGCCATGTGTTAAAGCCTGAAATCGTCCAGCAATTGTTTTGAATAACACTCTAGGAGAATAGAGGTTAAGTTACCAAGGCTCTAGTTTGCAAGAAAAAGATCGCTTAAATGCGGACATAAAAAGGTAAATGTAGCAGAAACTAGTTCTATATAAATTGTGAATATTTCCATGTGAACTAAAACTATCCTGAAGCAATAGTTTACAGAAGGACATATACTCCATTTAAATCGATAGATTGGTTTTTAAGATTACCGAGAACAAACATAGGTAACGTACATACGCATGGAAGTTATACAAAAAATAAGTAAAACTTTGTTAAAGAACGACATTTTTATATAATAGAAGTGGGAACGCTTTTTTCCAGCAAGAAGCCTACCACTTAAAGCATGTAAATATTGTAGACACTGAGGTTTTAAAGCAAACAGAAAAGGGGAAATTAAACTGCGTTTACGTCCGAAAATCCTTACACGGAAATTATCTCGTTTCATGTTTTTCATTTCTCGTTTCGCATTTCTCATTTCTCTTTCATGTTTGCTATTTTTTCTCATTTGTCGTGTCCTTAACATTCATCCATGGAAATGTGGTAAAGACAAAAATACAGGATACTACATATACAAATCCTCTTTTGTTTTTATGGTCCAACATTAAAGCAGGTCCTCGGAGCGCTGAAACCGGATCACAACTTAACATCGGTATCAGTATGCTATGGGGTATGAGCATAAATTAATCCTAACTGTTTGCATAGTATACACATAAACAACAACTCTAAGCCGAAAGGATAACGGGGAAAAGACACCGAATACAGAAACCGGCAAAAGACAGCCATGAGAGGAGGAATTTTCTAATCTGACAAGGAGTAGACTAAGAAGAATGCGCAATAATCAGATTGTGGCGGGTGGTGTTGTGGTATGTAGTAGTGATGTCCTTTTGTGCTTTAATGAGTGCTCTCATTCACATACAAACACACACATCATTGTAGTCATACAAACAATCAAAAAAAAAAAAACAAAAAGACAAAAAAAAAAAAAATGTATGCCCATAAAGCACGTCACTTGAGAAGAAGGCAGCATACGAATTCCTCCCGATTTGGATGGACGGACTTGGTTTTGGTTATAATCGTAGATCCTTGTGGTCGAAGTCTATTAGAAAAAATTAATTAGTTTGTCCTTGATAGTGGGAAGGCATTAGCCTTTTAGTCCTTTGGCAGATATTCTGAGACTCATAAATATACACATCGGATGCTGTGCAGAGTGGATGGATGGAAGAAAAGATCGGCAAAACGGAATAGGGAAGGCGAAATTTCATTAACCTAAGAGAATCATTAAAGGATTTTGCGTAGATTTTCTTTTGGTAATAGCATCCCCTATTGCGGCCATGTAAACATCCTTAATGTCATTTCCCTTCGAATGTAATCATAGAGAATGTATCTCTTCCACTTATGAAGCTGGTCGTCCTTTAGGCAATGGCCTTTTATGTTGGATCCTTGTGTTTGTCATTGACAACGTCACCATCGGCTCTGATATTCTTCTTGGGCTTGGTCCTGTAAGGACTTTGTTTGGTTCGTCGTTCGATTTTAATTGGATAGTGAATGAGGCGACGAGTGTGTTGTAAGTGTTTTGAGAGTATGGTGAGTGCGGTTACGCCATGAGCAATTGTTGACACTACCCTCCAGCGTAACGATATACGATTAATGCTGTTCCGCTAAGATTTTCTTTAAAGATAGTTCGTGTGGTTAAAAAGGACAACTGTAGTGAATCTCATTAAAGGTGAAGAACCAGAACGGAGGTTTTTGATGGAATTCGATTGAAGAGGTAAGTATGTAGGTACAACATCTTTCTTAGTAATATTGGTTAATGAAATTAGTAAGAACGAATGCTCAGACACAAAATAAATTGAGTACACTTTCAAGAATTCTTTCATTTAAAAACAAATATTATGACAGTTCCTTGTCAGCCGACTTTTCCAGTGAAGTCTATTTATAAGAATTTTTTTTCGGTAAAAATCCTCTTAACCCAAATGCTTGTACCGAGAGTGTACTTTGGGTGTTCCAGATTAAATTGCGTGCTAACAAATACTTATACAGGCATTTCTCTGTTACAAGCACCCACCATATTTACGTTACTCCTTGTTTATGTCCAAAGCTCCGATCACCTTGGGAGAAATACTCCCAACTCCATCTCCATCTTCGCGGATTCGGTGAAATTGTTTTTTCCGCCAGAGTCTGTTTTCCAGGAATCATTGAAGATTATTAATTCATAACCCGCAGTGATAAAATGAAAAATACCATAGCACAAGCTATCTAGGAGGTCCACTCAAAAATCAATTCTCCATCATTATGAACAATGACACATCCGCTAAGGCAACATACCCAACATCCTCTAAATACCCCATCTTTTTATCTAGGAGCACACTTCAAATCATTTATTATCCTCCAATGTCGGATTTCTACCTTTGAAGGTAGATATTTTACAACAGCAGCAGAGTACAAGGACATAGCAAAGACCTACGCGACAAAATGAGCATAAGAAGGCCATCGTTGTTTGTCATACACCGCCCGAGGATACTTCTAGCTTCTCCATCAGCTCCTTCCAACACATCCCAGATCAATTTGTCACAGAATAAAAAATGGACGACCTTCCTGTATTTTCTGTGATTCATAACTACCATCACTGCCTCAGCCCAGACCAGATCTTCACTTTGAGAGTTCAGAGTCAGAGTCATCACAGGCAGCAGCAACCTGAACTGAATACGCAATTTGTTGGGCAATTTATTAATATTCCATTAACATACCTGCCCAGCGCACCAGAGTCCTCCTCCCTATATTCGTAGATAGATACTGGCCAACTTGGCGATGGACAGCATTCTCATCTTAGGATTGCACCGTAGGCGATCGACTGTGTGTGCATGGTAGCGCTGGGATACCACCAGAAATCTTCGTGATATGATTTATGTGATTGAGCTCGATTTGAATCAAAAGTCTCTCGGTGGTTTTGTGCCTTGCTCTGGCATATACTCGCACAAGTACTCGTACTACTTCACTGGGAATGAGCACACAACGATAAGTTATTATCCTGTCGGTTAAGTCTCCGTCAGTGATTAGTTTCTTGCAATGTGAGTCTTTACATCCACTACATGGATTCTGGTTTGCCATTGCAATTGATGAGGAATGATTTCTCAGAACTTCCTACAGCCACTGATCTCTGAGACGATTTAGAACTAGTGACGATCTTATGAAGACGAATTGTGACGGGATTGTTGTATAATACATCTCGTTTCAGTCTCAAAGGATCAGGATTGATTACGATCATAACGACGACAATAATAATGATGAAGATCCCAATGATGATGAGGATCGCAGCAGTGTAGTACGAACAAAGTTGAACATCAAATTCAAGTTGATTATCGCGTTAGCGATTTGAACTATGGTGGTTCAGATGATGACGATCATAAGGACTAAGATAATCATTAGAACGATCAAAGCAATATCGATCTGACGGTCATGGTGATGATGAAAATACTTTCGAAGTTATGACAACAACAACGATGAAGATTACACTGATGACGATTACTATGATGTCGATAAAAACGGTTACGATCGCGTCGATGATGATCTCAAGGATGTATTCACAATGATGGCCAAGTCGCCAGCTCATACCGTTACGATCCCTAAATTGGTGATCAAACGATGATGATGATCACAATGATGACGATAACAACAAAGACGATCAGAACAATGACGATCACAGTGATGAGGATTCCTATGATGATAATCAAACGATGACGATCCCAACAATGATGATGAAAACAATGATCACAATGACAGCGAGGAAGATCACAACTTTGAGAATCATTGTGATGGCAAAATAAATAACAACAATCACCGTGTAGCCGTTTATAAAGATCTATAATGATACGAAGGACGACCATAGCGATACGACAAAAATAACGATTACAAGGGTATTCAATTGCGGTCAAGTGTTTTATGAAAACACATGTATCTAACATACACTTCATCCTTTCACCTTCACGAGGTCAAGCTGGGGCCCCTAAAAATAGGGTCTCCAAATTCTGCCGGACGTCCTTGTCGTGTGCAGACAAGAGAAAGGGGGTAGAGTCTTTATTCTAGGGTACTTCTCCTTAATCTGGCGAACGGCGAATCCAATATCTGGTTCAACGGCGCCATGCACAGATCTAGTCAGCTTCAGTTGCTTGGTGCACACCTTTTTTTAGAGCTTCCTCGACTTATTCGGAGCCTGAAGGAGTACCATGGTTGTGTCGGGACCCTGGAGAAAAGGTAGCGATGCAGGCAACATGAATATGACAAGGCGACTCACCTCACCTCAACGAGGTTGCTAACACCGCACTATTTAGCTGGATCCTTTGTTCAAGAGTTTTAAGTACCTGCCCTCCAGATTGGAGCTTGATCGATGATGGTTCACCACTGTGCAAAAAAAAAAAACCAATAGCCTCGTATATGGAAGGATATAATGTTGACGATGCCAGCAAACGAATCAAAGAACAAGAAATTTCAACTTTGCTCACGGTAAGTTAGTAAGCGAAACCGACCATGTGCTGCCAACAACTCGGAAGGCCCTAGACTGCTATAAAGCAAATGCCTTACTACAGCAATTCGAGAAACGAATGGTCTGGGCAAAAATATCTGGATATCTATTACGGCGACTCGACTACTGCCAAGAAGGAAAGTGGGGTTTATTTGGATATGAATTTACTATTCAAAGGGAACTTAGTCAAAAAGTCTTGAACTGCCCCTACAGTTGATTGAAATGACAGTTGTTGCGGTAAATTTTACCACAACAAGCTGGATTCTTTTTCCTTGAAACACTGGCTTCACTCCTTCGAACCTTTCGCTTTTAACAGTTGTTCGTCCAAAATTCTGAGAGAGTGATTGGCAGCCGTGAGCGCATCAGACATCGGTACACTTTCTCAGCATCTTGCAAGGACAACATAAATAGGTACGACGAACAGTCAAAATCTCTAGGAAGAACCCATCAGAGCAGGCGGGCGGCTTGCTACAAGAACCCAAGGGAAGCGCTTTAGGTTTTGTTTGTTTTGCACGGGTCCAACACGAAATAGCCGACCCTTGCCCCAAATGTTGTTTTGTCTCCCCTAATGGGTAGTCTCCAATCTTAAGTAGAGCTAAGGCATCCGCTCCATCCTTCCAGCTCCCAACCCCTTCCCCTTTTGACCCGCCTTGTCTGTTGTGTCCGTTGTCGCTTTGGAGGAACATATTTGCGAAAGGCTCTTGTGGATTCTTCCAATCCCGGACTTCTGCCTTTACGCTACTCGGAAGTGACAATCAGTAGGTCCACCCGGGAAAGACAGAGCCAGGTGGACGGCCTGGAACACTCTGAACATATGGCGGACGGTCATATTATTTGGACTACACACCTAGAACCAGATTCACGGTCTGGAACCCTCTATATGAATGAAACATCTATAACCCGCACAAGTTGCCTAGAGCCAGGCGGACTGTCTGCAACTCCCTGCAACACACACCATACAACAAATCCATAAAAGCACAGGAGCAAACGAAACACAAGACAGAAACAACAAAAAAACAAATTTTACTATGAAAAATAAAACATAATCAGTGTAAAGGGTAGGACGCTATCCGAACGTCATACCTGTACTCATTAGTACTCCCGTAAAAAGAAGGGACACGTGACCCGCAAGAGAAAAAAAATTTTTTTCAATCGTTCGGGAAGACGGACGAAGGCGACCCACTCTGAAGCGGTTTCCATTCCGGTAGCTTTAACTGCCATCCAATTAACCTTGACCAGTAAACTTTTTGATATCACTCAATCGATTGTCCGAGATTCCGATCAATAAAGCACTCGTTATAACGTGACTTTCCACTTTTGTTGTGTTTTTTTTCCATCTTTTTAAGGTTTCGCAATTTCTTTTTAAAAAGATTGCGTAGCGCCTACGGACACGGAGCAGCCGTAAGTGGCAGCACTTAACCTGCTGCCTGTTGCAAATTTCCCTTGGGTTTTCTTTGTTGACAGCCACATTCCGCCATTATCGATCACACCACCACGTGTGTGTTTCGGGCTCGTTTTTTTTTTCCTTGCAAATAAATAGTTTTTTGATTCCTGCCGGCTACCCATTTGTAAATTTAGATTTTGTTCAAACCCCGGGAAAATTAAGAAAAACAACAAAAAAAAAATTGCAACACAGTAAAAGAAATGAATTCTATGACCACCTAAGCCGAAAAGGTGGTGTGGATGTTGGCTGTCAATTACTGTCATTTACTGAATTCAAGCCGGTTGATATTTTTGACAGATGTCATGCAATCTTTGACCATTTTAGTTAAGGAGTCATTAGTTGCCACTCAACAACCCTTTTTTGTTAATCAATCTTATTACGAAAATAGGCGAACTGTAAAAGTAACGTTTCGTAAAATTCGTGAATTTTTCGGTCTACATAATGGCCCTAGTGAGTCCGGAATTCCTGCAATGGTGAAGCGTTTTGAAGAGACTGGTTCAGTATGGAGTCAAACTCAGCATGCTGGGCCAGAATGTACACGCCAAAACATCACCACTGTGAGCGAAAGTGTTCAAAACCAGCCAGGCAGCTCAATTCGTTGCTGAAGTCGCCTCACTTATGGCACTTTACGGCCAATTTTAAAGGGTGATCTTCATTTACACGCCTATAAAATCCAAATTACACAACAATTGAAGCCTTTGGACCATCTACGATGTCGGCGATTTGTTAACTGGATGTTTTATCGTCAGGACAATTTGTTGCCGAATTTGATCTTTTCCGATGAAGTCCATTTTTGGATGGAAGGGTACGTAAATAAACAAAATTGTCGTTTCTCGGGACTGGAAAACCTATACGAGATTCACGAAAAACAATGAATCTCAAAAACGTCACTGTAAGCTGCGAATTATGAGTTGGCGGTATCATTGGCCCATAATTTTTCGAAGATGAAGCTAGAGAGACAGTTACTGTGAATGGAGAACGTTACCGCAACATGTTGGCCAGCTACTTTTTTTTTCCAAAATTGAATGAATTGGGTCTGAACGATGTCTGGTTTCAAAAGGATGGTGTTACCCGCACACACAAGCCATCAAGCATTCAATTTATTGTGTAGGAAAATTGAAGATCGCATTATTTTGGTTAGAAGAGAAATTAATCGGCCTCCAAGGTCATGTAATTTGACACCTTTAGACTTCTTCTTGTGGGGTTATTTGAAGAGCTTACAGCAATAATTTAGGATCTCAAACATAACATCCAAAATGAAATCGCGGCCATGGACCCACTTATTCATCAAAAAGCCATCGATAATTTTGACCTTCGAATGATCGCTTGAAATAGGAACCGTGGTGGCCACATGGACAATGTTTTATTCCATTCATAATTGCCATAGACCGAACTTTATTAATTAATAGCTGTTGGCTCACCCTTATAGCCCCAGCTATGATATACAAATTGTGCTAGAAGATCTTAATGCAAGGCCGGGTAAGAAAGCCGTTTTTAGGCGGATCATCGGAACATACAGCGTAGATAGCACCTCGTGCCACAATAGATTTAGGTTTTTAGAATTTGTATCGGTGCGTAGCCTTTTAGTACCCAGCAGGCGATTCCTTTATCTTAACATCCATAAAGGGTCTTGATTATCCCTTGATTAAGCAAATGTCAACCAGATTGATCACGTTGCGATTGATGATAGACATTCCTCCAGAATTCTGGATGTCCGAAACCTCTGTGTAGCTAACATAGACTCGGGTCATTTAAATCAGGAATATGACAAGGACAACTGGTTCAAGATACACAACCAAAGCTTGACGTTGAGAAGCTGAATCTTTAGCGGTAGCATTCACTTTAAGATCTTTCAAAATCCTAGCTCTAATACACAAACCATAGAACAGAAATGGGAATGTTGTCAAAGAGCATTTACGAAGCTGCTTTTGATGTGATTGGTTTTAAAGCGCTGCCACAAAGAAACGTCTGGGTTGACGACGAATGTAAGCAGGTGCATGCTGCCGTACAGGAAGCATAATAAGGTGTGCTGCATTGAAGGACGAGAGCTGCTAGTTAGCTCTACGAGTAGTAAAGAAGAAAAGAGCGTGATCAAGGAAATGGGGGGACGTTTTTGCAGGTATGACGTTCAAAAGTATTATCAGAGAATAAAAAGTGAACATGCCAGTACTACAAAGCCAGAATGAAAGCCCGCAAAAATAAACATGGACAACTACTCGTAGAGGCGCAGTCGGTAATGAGAATATGGAAATATGGAAAGATCACTTGATCAAACTGTATAAGGGTGATGGTGATAAAAATGCCGAACCATTTAACATGGACGAAGACGACAGAGAATCCTGGTCCCGTTACAGAAGACAGAATCAAGCCAGCAATATCGAAGCTTAAGCCTAATTAAAGTGCTGGAGCAGACGAAATATGTACTGAGCAATATATAGCAGCTGGAAATGATCTGTTTTGAAACATGTACCAGCTCATATGTAAGATATGGGCGGTTCCCAATCAATATGCGGAGAAACCTTGTTGACTGCGGCAACTATAAAGGACTATGTCTCCTAAACATCGCGTTTGCATCAAATGTAGGTAGAAACATTTTTTGCATCAATGCACCCGGTTTCGTGATCTCACGGTCCCAGCGCGTTTCAACTGCGTTAATTCCAACAAAATCTGCATCAATTGCCTTCGCGTTAAGGACAGTCTTGTATATAGAGTGCACATTTTCGAATTGTAAGACGTGCGGCTTAAAACATAATACGATGCTCCATCATGAAACCGTGTCACAGCCACAATGCCAACCAAACACTTCAAATGGGGCTTCAGGAGGTCTGTCAATTAAAAGATTCATGATAAAATGAATTATATTTATGACGCAGCGACATCTCTGAAAAAAAATAAAAAAGAGAAGAAAGTTTAGCCCATGGATATCTTCTGAATTAAAAGTAAAATCTAAAAAAAGGGACGAACTTTACAGAAAGTGGAAAAACAATAGACTAAACAAAGCATATGAACAAGAATATAAGACCTTCAGAAACAGACTGAACAAGGAAATAACGGCCCAAAAATCAATTTTTTATAAATCCAAGTTCAACCAAATAAGATCTGACCCCAGAAAAACATGGGGCTTAGTAAATGAGATATTGGGAAGGAAAGAAACCTAGTTTGGATGAAGCAATAATAAAGAATTTCACGGGTAAAATATGAATAATTTAACTAATGCGTGT
Source organism: Volucella zonaria (assembly GCA_963966105.1). Lineage (NCBI taxonomy): Eukaryota > Metazoa > Arthropoda > Insecta > Diptera > Syrphidae > Volucella > Volucella zonaria. The sequence goes on from OZ014532.1 coordinate 188,663,313, forward strand.
GCAAACAACTTCAGCACACAAATAAAAGATATTGTGCATCATTGTGACTCGGTTACATCGACACACACAAAATCAAGATTAACCAGCACAATTTATATTCAAGAAATAGATTTCTTTGAAATTCGAAGAATAATTAATCTATTGAGTGAAAACAAGTCGCCAGGTATTGATGGAATACGAGCTATTGATATAAAAAGGCACACGGACATATTTACACCATTATTGTGTAAATTAATTAACTTAAGTATTGCACAAGAACAAATCCCTACAATCTTAAAAACTGCTGTAATCAGACCGATATACAAAGGAGGTACAAAAAGCGAACTTAAAAATTATCGGACAATATCAATATTGCCAGTAATAAGAAAGTGCATGAAAGAGGTGATAACAAATAGGCTGCAAGGCTTTATCGCAAAAAATTCGCTGATACACGCAAGTCAGTACGGCTTCCAGAAAAATAAAAGCACTGGTAAGCTGTTAGGAGAATTTGCAAATTGCGTCAACCAAAGTCTAAATAAAAGTCATCATGTTTTAATATTGTATAATTCGTGGATTTCAGTAAAGCATTCGATACACTGAACCATGATAAACTAGTAGAAGTACTGGAAAATATTGGCATACGAGGACCGATGGCAGATTGGCTACGTGTATATCTGACTAACAGGCAATTTTGCGTAAAAATAAACAATGCATACAGCCAAAATGAAAACATTCACTATGGAGTCCCGCAAGGATCAAAACTGGGTCCAATCCTCTTCATATTGTACACCAATGAACTGTTACGAGTTTTCAAGAAGGCCATTCCATTTACAATGCAGACGATACGGCGATAGTGGTGCGTCACAGATCCTTACATACGGCAACAGAAATTTTGCAGGAGGAGTTTGACAACGCGGTAAATCAATGCTTCAAAACAAAAGTGATGCATATACGAAACCCGCAATTCAGGGCTACACAATTGCAAATCCACTTCAAAAATGAATCCTGCAACAGTTCGGTTAATTGTCCTATCGACACAGTTGAAAGATACAAATATCTGGGAGTTACGATCGACAACAACTTTTTGTGGGATAAGCACATAGATGAATTGCGAGTGAGCCTCAGAACAGCTTTATATGCACTAAGCCATCTAAAATACCATGCCACAACGGCCGTATTAAGACAAGCTTACTTTGCCCTTGTGGAATCTAAACTTAGGTATGGTATACTTGCATGGGGCAATGCATCAGCAACACATATGCAGAAAATTCAAAAACTCCCAAACTCAGCACTGAAGAAGATAGGCGTATATAACCAGCTCAATATTCCGGAACAAAGGCGTTTTAAAGTTCTTCGAGTAGAAGATATCTTCAAGATGACTCTTATACTGGAGTACTATGATAACAACAGATTCATAACACCAATTCAACATGGAATCAACACAAGAATACGGACTCAAGGTATGCTTCACGAACCCCGATTCTACAATAACTACGGGAGAAGACAGCTGGAATGCAGAGTACCTGAAGTTCTAAACACAATTCCCCAAGAACTAAAAAATATACAAAATATTAAAAGTAGAAAAAAAATTATAAAAAATTTTTTCTTGAATTCGAACTTACTCGTAAATAGATAAATTTCAAACTTAATTCACTTACTAAATTATCTTATTAATTATCAGTTTTTTTTTCCTTAAAGATCTAATTATTATTAAAAACAATGTTACCTACGGCCATAATCTTGGTCAAGGATAGGAACGATAATCTACAGCCGTGTAGTGCTCTTCTTGACTCAGGGTAACAAGCGGCTTTAATTTCGGAATAATCGTTTATACAACGGATCGGGTTAAAACGTGGACCTGCAAGAATTCCCATTTTTGGTATAGGGCAATGTAAAGGTGGTAATGGTACTAAAGGCCAAGTCGAACTCTTTATATCAACAAATGTTAACACCAATTGCTTCTCGGTGCAAACACATCGCCAATAAGATCTTTTCTGTCGTTTTATGTGAGCGTTTCAAACCATTCATGAACAATCTGATTGGTCCACTGCAGTGCGGTTTGAGGCCAAGGACATCGTTTACCTTGGCTCAGCAGTTACAAGAAGCAACGAAATCAGCTCAAAATCAGGCGCAGTATTAATATTGCTAATCTCTGTTTCTGTTGACTCAGGGAGCAGTAACAGAGACCAAGCGACCTCAACCCACTTGGAGTGCGGCACTGGAGGCAGCTTTCGAGCTTGTTGGTTGGGATCCAGGTTCACTCTCGACTGTAGCATCCTCTAAGTAGACTACAAAGTTTGTAGTGTTGACCTTTGTAATCTCGATGATTATGATTTTTGCGCTGAGAATCGCAACGACGGGGATGAGATGTGAGATGATGGTGATATGGCAATGGCAATACTCATATTGCACACATTCAAGATGATGATCACAACCGAAACGTTGATATTATTAATAGGATCATAGGGATTACTAATGCTGCTAATTCTAATAAGAGTAGCAATATGGTAATCCATATAATAGTGATGAACATGACAAAATTGATGATAAGAATGATTAACGCTTCCTCTATTGACTTGGAAAACACTGTTCTAGTCGTTGTTCTTACCTCATTTATCCCATACCACCCTGATCTCAGTGTAGTTTCGGTATTCTGTTTGTCGATAACACAGTATGACATCACGTTCCCAGGAAAAGAATTATCAGAAATTATCTCGATGAGCACCCACAATGAAATTACACCCTCTGCTCACGTGCATCCATATCCATACTTGCCAATTCCATTGCAATGCAATAAAATCTGACCTCATATCTCTGCTCTAAGGCTGCACGCAAGCGTCACACAGAGAGCAAATATTCGTATCCAAGTCCTAAACTCCTTAGGCCACACAATTCCCTTCATGTCCAACGTTCAATCCAAGAACCAAAACATTGTCTTCTTAATCTGGAAATTTATGTAAACATTCTTCGTTGCAAAACACCTGAACCTGCTGCATAGCCAACCAGAGATGCTCACGAAATTCCAAGCTAGCAACGAGGGGGTAACTTTGGAACCACTCCGAGCAACGACCATGACGGTGCGACAAAAAAGGCTATCACAGTGCAAGAATTGCAATTCACTATGTCGTCGTCGGCGTTGTTGTCGTCCTCGTCGTCGTCGTCGCCGTCATCGTTGCATTTATTGTTGTTTTGTAACGATGTTCGTCGGAACACTCTCATAGCTCTTAAGCCACACGAGTGTGAGGACTAAATTTCTGGCAACCTCGTCCGATCTAGTACGAAAGGATTCAACAGCACTTGAGAATTACATTCCGCTTATGCTGTGCGGTACATGAGGCCGGCATACATCCGCGTATGTATGTATGTATGTACATATATCCTAGTGGCTTTGCACCGGATCAACTGGAAATGATCGAGACCTTACTCATATCGCGGGAGGTGGCTTTTTCGCCGGTGTATGCTATAGAGCCGGGTGCATTGCACAATAAAGTCGTGCAATTAATACATGATCCTGAATAGATTGCATTCGCACGACTTTTAAGTGGTACACGTGTTTCTGGTATCATATACGTGGGTCCAAGTAGTGTGTGCTTGTTCTAAAGATATTGAAGGAGGAAGCATCTTGGTTCTTGCCACTGAAGGAAGAGGATTGCATGCTGTGTTCATGGTTTCATGAGTTTGCAGTTTTAAATTCTTAGTTCGGTTCGGAAAGTGATTACGACCGAATTGGTGGGAGGGCGGAGGGGAAAATTGTTGTACTTAACCGCTGGTCATGACAGGGAAGAACTGAATGTGTAAGGCTGAGAACAGCGTTGGAGTATGACTACGATCGCAATCACGATGACCAATTTGGATGCGCTGTAGTATCTTATAGACAATATTAGGTGCCAATTCATCTATTGCTTCATGATTACAAAATTATTGAGGAGTGAAATCGCTTCGGCAAGAGATACGATGAAGATTCGAATAAAAGGAATCCCTTGCAATCAGATCATTTAGTCTCCGACTAATTGTATGGTCTATGTAAACTTTACCAATTTTGTCTCATGTATTTGGTGGTCGTAGTTCCACGAAAACAAGGAAGGAAATTCTTCATGAAAAGCTGAATTTGAAGGACCTAAATTGTAACGAAGCTGATCATATGAGCGAGGATCATCGTAATGCTCTCCTTTTTTCTGTAGTTTCATACACTGTTCTGCTGTTTAAAATACTGTTACGAGTACTTGCTGACAAGTAACAACCGCGACTGCAACATAAGGGAAGATGTCATCCTGATCCAAGGAGCTAGCAGTTAATAATCTTGTGATAGGACTTCACGGTTTGAAGCTCATCGTTTTAGAGGTACTTCAAAGTAATAGCAGGATCTCTTCCCTCGTTTAACCACTGGGACGCTATAATCTGAATTTTAAGTAGCATGAGGGCTAACAACAGTATTCAACTTTCGTTCTCTTATTTAAAGAATCTAAGAATAATTTTAGTATTAGCTGCAAAAACTAAAGTTTTCAGGAAGCAATTGCTCTTCCTTTTAGATAGCTGTCATAAAATGGGTCAATGCTTCAAAGCAATCTACGTGTCCCAGTTGCAGCTTATTGGATTATAACCAACGTAGTTATAAAAAGACTGTCATGAACCTCCTTGAGCTTGTATTCGCACTCTAGCATGTATCCTATTCCCTGACAATTTATGATGAGTAAATTGTAACTTGTCTTTGAAGAAAAATCCTGTCAGTCACACTTTCTTTTTACTATAGAGCATGAAGAATGATGCATTGTTGTGGGCCCAAAACAGGTTGTTGTGTAAAACTGCACCTCGTCAAGCAGGAGTACGAGTCGGTCTTTTTCATCGGCAGTGAGTGTGCTTTTGACTACGAAGTTTTGAGGACATACAGTGCCGTTCGAAAAATTTTGATCACAATTTTTTTTTCGAATCTTGTCCAATTTGTTGCAATAACTACATATTTTTTAATGGGGATTTGTTTTATTATGCGGGTTCAATCGTTTCATGATACATTTAGAGTGTTAAAATTGTTCGCACACGGTCACGGGAGCAAAAAGTTGGTAGGCCCAAAAAAGAGTTTTTTTAGGTACCTGCCTCAATTTTAGGGATCAAAGAAAAATGCTCTATTAGTGCAGTGTTTTTGTTTTTTTATTGCTTCTCAAAAACATACTCTATCTATCTAATTAGTACTTTGTTGGACTTCTTCTTACTTTTATTACAGCTGCACATCGGCGAGACCTTGACTCAGATAGGTTTTCCCATGTGGAAGCAGGTATGGTGTTGCAGGTCGGGATAAGTAAATTTTTTAGGTTTTCAATTGACTCTGGACGATTCTTCGCAACCTTAAGTTTCATTATTGACCAGATATTCTCAATTGGATTGAGATCTGGACTGTAGGGAGTTCAACTTAATATATCGACATTATTATCTTCGAAGTACTTTTTAACCTAAGAAATAAAAAAAAATGCAAATATTATTTTTAGTCATAAAAGTTCTAACTGTCTTATTAAAAAAAATCACAAGTTCATACTTACAATTTTGGCTGTATGACAAGAAGCAATGTCCTGTTGAAAAATGAATCCGCAAGTGTCTCCGAAAAGTTCTAGCGTAGAGGGCTCTAATACATTTTCCAGAACACGTACATAGGTAAACTTATGCAGTGATTTTCGATTCTAGGAAGACCATTCTACCTTTTTCATCTCCAGAGAAGCATCCATCACACCGTCAGTTTTGGGGGGCATCCGTAAGATGCATTCAGAGCTCTGTCTTTCTTTTGGTTCTCTTCACCCAAGAATCCTCCCATTTCCAACATGCAGCTTAAACTTTGATTCGCCGTTCCATATGTTACATATGTTCCATATGTTTCGAGTCCAATTAAGATGCTCTTTTGCCCAGAGCAATCGTCTTTCTCTGACTCTTTTTGGAAAATCCATCTTCAGAACTAGTTGAAATGCTCTAAGTCCAGCTTTCTCGAGTCTAGCTTTTCCTCACTGAGCTTGACGAAATTATTTTTCCTGTAGGTCGATACAGATCGTTTAAAGATCCACCGAAGTCTTGAACCGATGCCGATGGCTGTACAGCGCCAAAATACGATCTTCCACTGGGGTCGTCTTTTTTGGCCTCTCTGAGCATTTCTTTCCGCTGGTAGTCCCCGTCATACAGTATTTTTTTTAATTCCATGCCACAGTTTGTTGAGCAACATTTAACATTCCAGAAATTTCACGTGATATCAAATTGAGACGTGACAGACACAACATATTAGTTTTGTACTCCGAACTGATTTTTCCCATTTTTTTTCACTAAATTACTTCGGTTCGTTTCGGACTGCTATCACGAGCTAAATGCACCTCTTATTCATAATAACATCAACGTTTATGCACTATTTGAACGACATTTTGCTACCTAGTGCAAAAAAACCAGGTAGCTCTCATAAATTCCAAGAACTGCGCCTGAAAATGGTAGTAAAATGTTTGACCAAAATTTTTTCGAACGTCACTGTACTAGTATGCAACGTGGCCAGTCTTAGTTAAAACTTCACTCAATCTACTCTGATTCCCAGTTGAAGAGCGGAAAATCAGATCGCCGATCAACTGGCTATGCACAAGGGCAGGCTTCTAGGGACCTGAATTTGTGTTCAGACTGAATGCTTCGTCCCTCATGGATCTCTTATGAGCACAATTGTATGTGCCATGTGTTTCCAGTTTACAGGCAGACAAAATGAATATATCCGGGGTCATTTAGAAATCACTGAGATTTTGGGGAAGCACTATAACTTAGAATAGCACTTAAGAGTCCTAGGGATGTGTGACACCATCTCTTGCAACGATGAACACACCGCTGAGCTCTTCATCTGCGTGTAACAGGTGGTACGAAAAGCCTAAAACCACAATTTCTTTTGGAAAAATTCAACTTCATTCATCAATTCTGGCTCAGTTGTAAATACCCAACGTGAATTTCGTGGTGATGTTGGTCGTCGCACGCAATTCGTCGCACCGTGGACAAGTTTAAGTGTGAGTACACTTTTTTGGATCCTAAGCCACCAACCAAACAGAGATTGTGGTGAAATGAAGATAACATAGCCGCCAGTTTCAAAGAAGACCCAGAAACGTCGATTCGGCGCCGCCCAGTTGAATTGGGCATCGCCAAAGAATCAACCAGGCTTATTTTACTGTTCGATTCGAGCCTACATCCATTTAAGATTACGCTGACGCAACAATTGAAGCCGGACGGCCAAGACAACGCCGTGTGTTAGCTAATTTGGCGCTGGAAATGTTGGCCGGATATTCGGATTTTGGCTAAAAAATCATCTTCTCGGACGAGGCTCATTTTTGGTCCAGCTGCTATGTCAACAAGCAAAATTTCCGTTATTTGACCGATGACAATGATTGATTGTTTGGTGCGGTTCATGGCATGGCGGCATCATCGGACCTTATTTCTTTCGAAATAAGAAGGAGACACGGTTACTGTTACGATTTTTACCGACTTTCACTATATATCTGAGCTATGGTTCCTACAAGACGGCGCTACATGCCATACAAGCGACGCAACGTGCGAAGTTGTGAAGGGGAAATTAGGCGACTGTGTCATACACAAAGAGTACCAGGACGCGCAGAGTTTTTTATGGAGAGATACACCAAAGGAACCAATCAGAGATCATATGATGACGGCTATCATGTTTGGACCTAAGTGCTCACCTTGTTCAGCACAATTCGTGAGGGATCAGAACGCTTTAGATTTTAAGGAGAATTCGCTGAGGCCATAAGTGTCTCCGAGAAGGTAGTGTGGATTCGCAATCAGGGGGTTTTGAAATAAAGAAATTTGTCTCGAATTCAAAGGTTGTCTGTCAAAAGTTTCAGAATGGTCAAGAGAGGGTATCTATTTTTAACCTTGAAAAAGGTGATACTGTAAGTTTCAAGAAGGTAATATGCATGTATTGGGACATCGCAAGAGACGTTTTTCGATTTGTAATGGGTTTTGGTAAGATTGATCCCGTACTGTTGAAGGGCGAAAAGACACCAAAAAACGTGAAACTCTTAGTATAGCAATGTCTTTTCACCCCTTTGTCTTCCAACGACTTATGGGTGGATTGGTTGCACAAGCTAAAGGAGGTGGAAGCTATAAACATTCCTCAATGCTATAGCGCAATTTTAGCTGAGACTCTGGACGAGCTTCATGTATTTGCCGACGCTAGCGAAACGGCTTACGCCTCCTTTGCCTACTGGAGAATTTCTGTGCTCGGAAGTAAGGCCAAATTAGCTTTTGTAGTGGGTAAAACAAAATACGCGCCGCTTAAGTTAACGCCCGTTCCGCACTTAAAGTTGCCAGCAACTTTTTTAGCAACACGACTTAGTCAAATGATACTGTCGATGCATAACATAAGGTCAACCAAGGTGGTAATGTAGAGCGATTCAAGTACGATGCTATCTTGGGTGGCGTCCGATTACAGACGTTGTAAGCCTATGTGGCACATAGAGTAAATGAAATATTAGAAGGTAGTGAGATAATAGAATGGAGATACCCTTAACCCAGCGGAATTTGTTACGCGATTGGAACACGGGAAGCGTGTGTTATTCTGGAGAGGTGGTCCCTTTTCATGTTTCATCCGATTAAAAATGGTCATACGCTTTCGAATAAACTGTGTGTTAGCTCAATACGATCGGGATTTGCTGTCTTCACTGAAGATTACCACGCACTATGTACCAATGGTGAAGTAGATAAAAGCAGCAAGCTATGGAAGTTGACGCCATAGATCCTGTGTAATTTGTGTGAATGGACGAATAAATAATGCTGTACCAATTTCTCTTCATACCCGCAGGCCGATGGTACTCCCAAAGAATCATCATGTAACGGATCTTGTCGTAAATTATTATCATCGTTTCTGGAACCACTAAAGCAAGAATACGATTATCGCAGAAATCTGACGACGATACTGGATACCCCATATCCGAGTTGTAGTTCGACTTATTGCGAATGCATGTCCAGTTTGTTAAATATCAAAGGCGAAGCCAGTTACGCCATTGATTCTGGTAGTCAACGGCCGAAACACTGAAAAGCGCTGTTTTCAGTTGCTTATCAACGCGAGTAATACGAGTACACTTGGAAATAGCAAAAGTTCTATCTACAGAAACATGTTTGATGTGTATTCGAAATTTTACCAGTCGTCGGGGGACTCCAGTGCGCATTCGCTCCGACAACGGAACCAACTTTGTTGGAGCTGATCGAAAGCTGCAGCGATAGCTGAAGGAATTTGATTAAGAAAGGATAGTGGATGATCTAGCAAATAGAAGGATTCAACTGCCCCTTGAACCCACAAATTGGGGGTTGCTGGCAACGCTTGGTACAAAGTATTAAAAGGGCGATAGGACATACATTGTTTAGTGAAAAGCTTCAAGAGCACGGATTATTCTTGACCGTTGACTCATATTCCATTAGATGCACCCACTGAAGAACCTTTAACTCCTAATCATTTTCTCATAGGTACATCCAATCCTGAACAGACCCCTCACTCACATGAAGAAGAACTGTTCGTGAGAAGGAGGCACAACAGTCCCAAGGCACAACAAAAGCGGAGCAGCTTTTGGAAGAAGTGGCTGTCGGAGTACCTTCCAAATGTATGCCAATAAATGACTGAGTAGTGTGCATTCCCGCCGAGATCGGACATAACCAAACCCTTAGCAATTCGAACGCCATCAAATCATGGGTTGTAAGACTGCCACATCTCTAAACGACAAGCCATAAACACTGTCGAAAAATAAAAAAATTAAAGTGATTCTGGGAAAACCCTATTACATGACTTAATTAGGATACTAGTAACTGCACTTTTTTGCCTTACTTAAATGACCCGTTACAAAACTAGTTCGTTATTAGAGTGAAGCGTAGTTTGCGTTTTGTGGTTGACCTATGCAGTAGTGATTCGGGTGCATTTTTAGAGTAGTTTTATTATAAAATACATTTTTTGTTGGTGTACGTTACTATATTTTAGAAGGGTTTTTTTTCATTATCATTATAATTCAATGTGGCCAAGATAAATTAATATTTGCAATCAAATAATATGAAATTAGTAAAAAAAGGACCTTTTGTTTAGGTACGAAAAAATATTAAGCAATGGTTGTTATATAGAAAAAATCTTTATTGATTAGGCTTAATGATCAGTTTTAATTGCTTGACTTAAAGTAATTATTTGTATTCGAATATGTTATTATTATTCAAAATAAGTTATTTCGTTTCAGGAACTTCTCATACATTATTATTTATTACAAGGCAAGAACTTTTAAATATAATGCATAATTCTGGGGAGAGTAGTTTCGAGCAATAATATATATATTTGATTAAAGAGCTAGAAAAACGAACAAATTGCCAGGCCAAAAATCTCAAACAGAAATTGAGTAGTTTCAAGTTTCAATATAGGTCAAGATGGATAAAAGCGAGGACAATAGAAGAAAAATTTAATAAACATAATAAAGAGTGGCTTCTGACATCACTTTCTTTCTCATGCGTTGTGCCAAAAGCTAAACGCGGCCGACCGGTTATTTCATTTGGAAATTCCTCGGAAAATAGCAAACGTGCTAAAACCAAGCAACTGCTTGAAGTAACTTCAACCCCAGAATTAGCTTACGCTAATGAATTTACAAGCTGAAGGTCATACACAAGCTTCAAAACTTTTAAAAGATATTTCTAAATATCCTGAACATGCTACGTGTTATCAAGAAGCTCACCAAAAAACCTTAAATCCACAATATCTATTGTCAGCTGAAGATGCACTATACGTCCTGATAGAAGCTAAACTTTCCCGTGAACAGTATGACGTGATAAGAAGTGCTCCAGAAAAATTTCCATCTAACAAATTAATACCGGAAGCTAAAAAGCTATGCTACCCAGCAGACATTACTGCAAATGAATCGGGTGCTTCCGTCAGATTGCAATCTCTATTAGATCATACGATAATGCGTTTATATCAAACACTGGATGCTGTGCCTTATATCTAAATGTGGATTTGATGGGTCATTGGGACAGAGCTCTTACAAACAAGCCTTTCAAGACTCTGAAGCTAGTGATTCAGCTGTTTTTATCATATGTCTTGTACCGCTTCGATTAATGGCTAAAGATGTAATTATATGGTAAGCCCAAGTCCTGCATCTACAAGATATTGTAGGCCAATAAGTATTGAATTTCGGAAGGAATCTATTGATGTGTGTATTCAGGAAAATAGAAAAATAGAAAATCAGCTATCAAATCTTCAAGAAAGCATTATTAATATTGGTGCAAACACATTAAAAATTCGCCATGAATTAATTTTATCAATGGTAGACGGGAAGGTGTGTAGTGCCCTTAGAGAAACTACCTCAACAATGAAATGTGTTTTGTGTGGTGCAACATCAAAACAATTTAATAAAATAGATGAAATGGTTTCAAGGGAAGTGAACACAGAAAATTTGAGATTTGGGCTTTCTGTTTTGCATGGTTGGATTCGATTCTTCGAATGTCTATTACATTTGGCATACAAGCTGCCTATAGCAAAATGGCGAATTCGTGGGAACCAAGACAAACAAATCATTTCAGAAAATAAAGCTCGGATACAGAAAGAGTTTAGAGAAAAGTTTGGCCTTATTGTAGACAAACCAAAACCCGGTTTTGGCAGTAGAAACGATGGAAACACCGCCAGACGTTTTTTCCAAAATCCTGAGTTGTCCGCAAAAATTACAAATATAGACATTAACTTTGTAAAAAAGTTTCACATTATTTTGATCACGATATCAAGTGGACTTGATGTACTCGTAGATCCTGAAAAGTACAGGCTGTTTGTACATGATACTGCCAGGTATTTTGTGTCTTTATACCCATGGTACAATATGCCACTTACTTTGCATAAGTATTTGATTCACGGCCCAGAAATAATAGCCTTTGCACTTCTTCCTATCGGATAAGTAACGGAGGAATCACAGGAGACAAGAAACAAGGACTTTAAGTGCTACAGAAAGCATAATTCCAGAAAATGTAGCAGAGAAAAATCTAACAGGGATATTTTCAATTTTTTTTTACTGAGCTCTGATTCAGTTATCACTAGTAGGCAAAAGCCTGTCACAGATAAAGTTAAAAATATTCCCAGAGAAGCATTCTTAATGTTAAAAGTTCCATTTTTAAATAAATCAGATGATAATGCAACAGTTGATGATGATGAAGATGATGAAGATGATGGTGCTTTAGTGTATCTTCAATAATTAACTGTTTTGAACATTAAACGTATTGAAGAAAGTGAGGAGCACTTATAATTGTTATATTGAGCGTTACCCGATGAATTCAGTGCGTATTATGTGACATATTTACAATGCAAAAGTTCTCTTTAAGTAAATAAAATTCTTTGATGTGTTTATTTGATTTTTCAACAATAAGAATATTGTTTCTTACCAACATTTTTATTTTTTGATTAATATATATGCCTATGAAATCATTCGATCCACTTCAGAAGGTTTAACATTTCTGGTTTATTTGATGGCAGGTATGAGAGTACCCTGCCCCAGCGTGTGTCGCTGATATACAGAACTTCTAATTCGGAGGACTAAGATGATGTTCTACAAAATGTGTGTGGTATTAGTTCTTCTCAAAGGTAGTGTTAAAAGAAGCAAAAAGTTAGTTGTCTGCATACTAAGTCCAAAAAGCGTAACGAAGGCCTACGTAGAATACCACAATGGCAGTGCTCTCGTCAGAGGGTCTACAACCCCCAGCCCTTCCTCTCGACCGATCTGAGATATCAGAATCTAAGCGTACAGAAACTACGATCAGACATATAAAGATTCGTGAACCATTTAGTAAAGTCAGTGTATCAATAAAATTTTTAGAATACCTTTGGTTTTAGTTTAGTTTTAAGTGCATTTTATTTCATTAATCATTAACTCTTACATACTAACAAAAAATGCTTAAATGCTAGCTTAAAATTACTTAACAAACTTATACTAACTTACTGGCCCCACACAGGCACTCTAAGCTACTCTAAATTCTTATATCTATGTCTTTCGACTTTGTTTACATTTTATTTCTTAATACTTATTTTCTATGCTTAAGGCTAAGAAAAGGATTTAACAAAAAACTTAGCATATGGACATAATTTTTTATTTTTTATAAAAACTTAATATCTACTTTAAAATAAACCTTAGTCTACCTAACCTACATACACAATACGCACATACATACATATAGACATTATACACAATGACATACATATACTAGTATATACCTTTATATATACTAATATATATATATATTTCTTAAGTGCTAACCTAAACCTATGCAAGCTGGTCATCGCTATTTACAGAGCAAATAGATTGGTCAGCTCTGCCTCATTAGTGAGGCTGGTCCGTAATTGACGGAAACGAAGACGAAACATCTTCTCCATCATTCAACCACCAGAAATGCTGGTGCTGCTGAACGACATCCCTCTTATCGCGATTCCTCACCGCCCTACTGAACCTGAGACGATTCACACTGCCATGTGCGTCGTCTCTATTGTATTTGAGCCGCCTGTCCCCAATTTTCCGAGCGACATGGAAGATTAACGGGACCGCTGATCTATCCTGGATCAACGCTATCTGATTTAAGTGCTTACGGTGGAACGAAGCCATTAGAGCGCACACTCTCGTGCTAAAGGTACTTGGGGTAGTAAGCCCCAAATATCAGGTTATTCGTCGAATTCATTGCTCTTGCAATGTGCCTTCGAGTCAGCTTAATTACGAAGTTGTCCACTAGTATTAGGTTCGCTCTGTTGTAAAGGACCTCATTACGATAAAATTTTTTGTACTCCGACTCTGGTGTTCTGTACAAGCGAAGGCAAGCCCTAAGGCAAGCCCTCTCAAACACCCGAATCTTTTCCATTAAGCCTGCTCGCACATTGAACCACACGGGACAACCAAATACCAGCATGGGCCTGATAAGGGCCATGTAGCAGATTACCTTTACCCTCGCATCGAGTTGGCTGCTATAAAACAGTCTCTTTGTAAGAGCAAAAGCTCCTTTGGTTCTGGCCAGAGCAGCATCTACATTTTTGTCAAAATACAGAAACTGATCTAACCAGATCCCAAGGTATCTGACTACATTTCGACTAGTAAGTGGCTGTCCGTGTTGTCCAATGATCGAGAACTTTCGCCAATTTTTTCTAGTATCCCTAGAGGCCCCAGACAAAGGCGTCCTAAAGAGAATGGTTTCCGACTTCTGAAAGTCATCACAAAATCGTCTTATCTTGTCGAAGTCACGCTGCAAGAAAGTATTAATAACCTCGATTTTTGGACCTGTTCTGTACGCTATCAAATCGTCTGCGTACGCAATAGTATGGGGAAGTGAACCTATCAAGTCGCTTGTATAAATGTTGAATAGGATCGGCGAATTGACCGCGCCTTGCTGAAGACCATTTTTAATTTGAAATATTCCATCAGAAGTCATATCGCCATTTTTCACGATGAACTGTCTGTTGGTTAGCATATTAAAAAGAATGTACAAGAGTGGTTTACTGATCCCCAGCCTAGTCAGCTCATAGAAAAGCCCTCTAACCATACAGTGTCGAAGGCCTTCTCCAAGTCAACAAGGCAGGCACCAGTGCATTGGTTTTTGCCTTTGTTCCATTGGATATCGGACACCAGTTTAGACGCGGCATGTGAGATATCATGTCCCGCCTTAAAACCGAATTGATTATCCGGAACTATATGTTTGTCCTCAACCCACCTAGACAGAGCTCTATTGATTACTTTTTCAAACACCTTACTCATATTCGGAAGGAGACTTATCGAACGGAGATTCGCCGGATTGGATATATCCTTTCCCTTTTTGGGGATAGGTTGCACCACCGCCGTTTTCCAATGCGCTGGATAATGTGCATTATTCATTGCATTATTAAACAGGGTGGTGTAAATGTCCACCGCATCTAGAGGAAGATGTCGAAGCACGATGTTCGGAATACCATCGGTCCCCACTGATTTCTTAGCCCTGATTGTGTCGAAGATCTCATGGAGCTCTTCCTTCGAAATGAACGGGGGTAGGTCACCTTCTCTGGTAATGACATTGTTTGCCATATTTTCGTCGCTGAACCGAGTGAAACCAGAGCCCTCGGATCGCCAGTTCTCTATTTCATTTCGAATGTAGAGGTCGTGCACCAAGACGCGATTGTCCAGGTCATAATTAGGTTCAATGGTATCATTGGCCTTGTATATTTCCTGGAAAGTCGCTCCTATGGCCTCAACCTTCTCCTGTGGATCCTCGATCACAAAGAAGTCGTCATCATCAGCGGCCTCATTTGGATCAATACCTGCTATTGTCAGTAACCGTTCGTTGTCTGTTGTCCGGGCTATTTTAAGACACTTAAGGTCGTTTTGATTTTTTCTCCGAAATAGTTCATTTATTTGCGGGAAAATATTCGGGTTGCTGGTGTTTGCAGCCCGAACCCTGTTGTTCCAATACAAACTTACAGAAATTCTCTAATTTTCTTTTATTAACGTTTGAATAGATTTAATCGACGCCTTAAGTGTCCTAATCTCCGGGTCTTGTCTGTCAGTTAATTGTCTGTACAAGTTTTTGAGTCTTGACAGAAGTCTACTTTTCTGTCTGTGCAGTGCGTCAATAGTAGGATTGCGGAACAGGTCTTCGTTAGTCGTACGTCGATACTACGGTATTGTAGCGTCCATAGTTTGTTTAATTGTCTCGTCCATTTGTTTTAGGTAATTGTCGATCTCCTTGTTTGACAAATTCCTATTGGACGGTGGGTGGAGCGTATTCGAGGAGAGCGCACTTGTCATGGTTGCGGAGAAGCGTGTCCATCGAGTCTTACTGTAGTTGTAAGAATATCTTTGGACAAACTCCTCCAATTCCGCCATTTCGTTGGGAACTGTAATTTCGGTGCTAAAACCGCAATGGTCACTGTCATACACGAATGTGCGCAGACAGTTTAGCGTTTGTAAATTCGTACCTGTTAGTCGTATACGTTCGTCATACAGCAGTAGATCCAAATAAGACCCGCCTCTGGGAAACGACGGGTTATCCGTCGCTTTAAGACCGAGTCTGTACATGACATCGTGCTGACCCCACCAATCGAGTAGTAGGTTCCCTCTAGTATTTGGTAAATTATTTCCCCAATCTCTGTGTTTAGCGTTGAAGTCCCCGCCGATTATAAAATAATTCTCCCCCGATTCCAGCCTCAGAAGTCGAAAAAGCGTGTCGAGCTCTGTAATGAATAAAGTGGATTGTGGAGCCTCAGGTGCATAAACAGAGGCCAAGTACAGCCGCTTTGCACCGCGGAGCGGTGGACCGCCTACGACTCCCGGAACCTGCGCAACACTCTCTTGCACACTCTGTGAAATTTTGTACCTTGTTCAATGAAGATCGCGACACCGCCTCTACGTTTGGATCGGGGCCGGTTTCTTCTTCTAACAACATAATTATTGTACTCCAGTTTGTGCTTATCGGTTAGCTTGGTTTCGCTAGCGAAAAGCACATCAGGAGTTTGGTCTTTTAGCAATTTAAACATCGCGGCTCTTCGTTCGATCCTAATCAGTGAATTAACTTTCACCGCAAGGACCTTCAAAGTTTGCTCCACCATGTGCGTACCCATTACGACATGTGTTGCGTTAGGCCCTGCAGCAGCGCGTAGATCTGGTCCACCCGCTTGGCCTGCTCTTGCATCTGCTTTTGCAGCTGAGCCATCTGCCCTTGGATTGCGAGCAAGATGGCCAGCATGTTAGGTGCAGCTTCCGTTGTTCTCGGCATTGGCGCCGGAGAAGCAACAGTCGCTTGCTGTACCGTAGCCCCCCTATCTGCCGCCAGTTGGGCGTAGGAAATTTGGGACGTGACGGCTGGTGTTTGAAACCTAGCAGGTGAACGTTTGACCTCCACCTTCTGCTGTTGAGCCATTTTTGATTTTTTAATGTCAGCAAACTTAGACAACCCCGATAGTTTGCGGTGTGTCCTACGTTCCCACATAACACGCACGCGACTCTTTTTAGAATACCTTCATTCCATAATAATGCCCAGATCCTGTTGGAAATCCCTCTCTCCTAGAACGCTTTCAGTTACAGTTACGCACATACATATGTTCATGAGTTATTGTGTCAAAAAGATAAGTTCTTCCTAAATGCACCCTGTTTAGCAGAACGACTTGAAGCTGAATCCGCTTATACAATTCAGCTCCAAACAGGACCTCTAACTAAAGCCCCAATTATTTGTTTTCCTTTTTTTTTAAAGGGGGAAAAACACAGAAATTCCGTCAAATGTTCTCATTCCTCTTAGCACAAGTCAACTCCAGGAAACAAACATTTAACCCGAATATGGTCTTGGCTTGGTGTATAGCATTGTGTGGCATATAGCAACACTACATTGTTCCTATAGCAAGAGCTGGAAGGAGTAGCAGAAGAGAAAACCAGATACACTGGGACCTTATACCTTATACGAGCACCTTACTGAAAAGAACCAGGTTAATTAGGCATTGAGAATAAAATTGTAATTAAAAGCGAAAGGAAGATACTCGCAACTCAGGACGGCGCCAGGATACATTTTAAGTAGGTGGGGAAAGAAAGTAAATCATATTTACCTTCCTCCATCATACGATGAATGCACTTTGACAGTTGGATGTATCCTTCCCTTCTCGTTCGTCACATGGAAAAGAAAAAAAAAATAGCATTTGGAAAAATGTGGAAAAGTTTATCCTCAGGTTTAACGAAGGTCCTTGCTCCGTATGTTCTCAGAAAGTACTTCTTCCCCAACCATCAGACGGATGAGGATGACGATAACGCACCAAGGGAGTTGGAACACGAAATCGTCATCAATTCCAACGACTACTCGTTACTCGTTTATGAAGGAATACTAAACGAAAGGGGAAAGCAGACAAAAAAAGCATAACTTGCCGCCTCAGGCCAATTGAGGTCTTTCTTCGTTCGAATTCAGCATTAGGTAGCGTCATTGTGTCTAGGAAATGCGTTGGCAGGATTCGGGCCGTAAAACTTAAGAGTTTTACGAAGGGGACCTAAATGAAAACATGGGCGTGGCAGGTGAATGAATAGAATCGTGTCTGCCAAAAGTCACAGCGGGTGTAAGCGCAAGTGTTTGTCCTAAACGTATGTGTGACATGGAGAGAGAATATTGGCAGGAAACCCGTCCCAACTCAGCAGGGGTATCGTTCTAGGCTCCTTAACATTTGCTCTATATATGGAGGAAACATAAGTTGTAGAACTCCGAATAGAAAAAGCTTCGCCAGTATCCTGCTGCACTTCGCAAAAATGTTGTTTGGGGTGAATTTTGTGGCGAAAACTCTCTAAAGGACTAGTACGAATAGACGGAAGCGTTGGGTTAAAGACTGCAGCAGAATGTTGAAGGACTAATTTACCAAGTACGTATGAAGAGAGTACTGACAGAAGTTTTTTTCTCAGCAAGAATGAGGTCAACTACTACTTAAGAGGTTTCGCAGAGTTAACTGACTCGAAAGAATGATAAATTGCAAATACCAGTTGACATATGAATATGGAAAGTGGAACGCTAAACAGAGTAGTTGATGGAAGTTTTGTTTACAGTTTTTTGGAAGTACTTATGTTACTGCAATTTACTGCAGGAAATTTACTTGAGATGCTTGTTCATATCAAGGATTTCATTATATTACAATGGCAGCAACGACAAAAATGCCTTAAGTGCATGCAGTGGACTAGATCTTGAGAAGGAAGTTAAGATGAGATATTCACGTCGACCACCCTCATATGTACTCGTATATGTAAATCCTTGAATAACTATTTCCGTAAACCATGAACTATTAGGATGAATTTTTTAACCCGCTTTTAGACTATCAGAGAGCTAAGATTGGACACGTCAAATTTGGCATTTGTTCTGACAGATTTCCAGTCCAGCTGGAGTTCAATCGAAGAAGAACTTCTTTTTCTTCTTAGGTGCCGCTACAGTTTGGGGTGAACCCGTCGGTTGAGGTCCCTTTCTCCTTCGTTGTCCTTCCGAGTTAGATTCAAAGACTCTGCGAGCCGGACCATTGTTCTCGATTCGCTCTACATGTCCTAGCCATCACAGGTCGATGTCGCTGTACAGCCCGTATAGTTAGTCGTTGAATATTGTCCTCCAAGGCCCGTTAATGTACACGGGACCGAATATTTTCCGAAGGATTTTCTCTCAAAACGATTGAGGATGTCTTCATCCGCTTTCTATAGGCTTCATGCTTCTGCGGCATAAAGTAGATGATAAAGGTCTTATACAGAGTCGCCTTAGCTTTTCGGAATAAGGCCTTACTACTCAATTACCTTCTTAGCCCAAAAAACAGCGATCAGCAAGAGTGATTCTTCGTTTTATTTCTGTTGGCAGAATTTATTACAGAGCCAAGGTAGACAAAGTCTACTGGCGTTTTGTCCAATTCGTCAATGTTGAGTGTCTCTCTTCCTATTGATAACATATACTCGTACTAGGTTTTGGCCTCATTTATAACTAAACCCATTTTGGCTGCTTGCGTTTCAATGATAGCCAACGCTGGGTTCTTCCAATTATGTCGATATCATCGGAGTACGCTAGCAGTTGCAGGGACTTTTGAAAAATTGTATCTCCAGTGTTCGCATGTATGTTCCACACAATTCCTTCAGGTATGACGTTAAAGAAGCTACATAACAGCGCATCAACTTGTATAAAACCTTTTTTGACATCAAAGGTCTTGGTTATGTCCTTTCCGACCCGGATGGAGCAGAGAGCGTTCACAGTCGTCATTCTGCATCGGAGGACGGGTTTGTCAGGGACAGGTGTTCCTTTATATAGCTCGTGTCTATAAATGCTGTCGTATGTGGCCTTACAATTAATTAAAAGATCTTTTATACCGATTTGTAATTTGTGGGCTTTTCCAGGATCTGCCGGAGTATGAAGATTTGGTCGATTGTGGACTTTCTTGGTCTGAAACAACAGCACTGATAAATGCCAATCAAGTTGTTGAGGAAGGGTTTTAGATGCACACACAATATGGTAGAAAATTTCCTGTATGCGATGTTGAGGATACTTAATGCGTCTGTATTTGATGAAATTGAGGGGGTCTACTCCTTTTTCGTAGATCCAACAAACGATACTAAGGTTCTATTCATCAGGAATACCATATACCTTTCCGACCAGATCTTAGAAATGAGTTGGTGTACTCTCCACAAAGTTACTTCTTACAGCTTTGATAACCTCGGCCGGTAAGCCGTCAGGTCCAGCTATTTTGTTGGATTTCAGCTTAGATATTGCTATCCTTACATCATTTTGGTCAGGTGCACGAAAATTTTGGTTATCATCACCAAAGTTAAATGCTCTATTCTGCCTGACGGTGGGGTGTTGGGTTTTGTTGCAGTTATGCATATACTCGGCTTAAAATTTTTTTCCATATTCTTAGCACCGATTGCAACTCTACTACAATGCTTCATTCTTTATTTCTGAAGGCTTCTCTGCAGGTGTTTTTGCCTTGACCCTGTTGGTGAGACTTCCGTTCGTTATTCCTGGAGTACTACCTCTCAATATAATGGATCACGTGCTTCGTTGCAGCCCGCTTTTACGCTTTTTGTTTAGTTGCATATGGTTCCGGCACTGTTCATCAAATCAGAGATTTCTTGATGGTGGTCTGGTAAAACTCAGCACACCAGTTGCGGATTTTCTTATGCCACATTGACAGCATTGCCACTGGTCTTCGGTAATTGATGCTGGCGGGATAAGAGTTTTAGTTTTGTAGAATTGATTTCTGTATACGCGTTCGGCGAAAATTCTGGCGGTCAGTTGTGATGGCTGCTTACCAACGCTTTATACAAGGCGGCGCGAAAATTATCATCCGCTGTGATGGAATTTTTTTTGTGAATGAAAAACGTTGGTCCTGATTTTGGATTATGTTTATTTGATGTCTTAAATTTTTTTTTCATTAAATCGAGAATATTCTCTTTGAGCGCTTCAAGAGTCTGAGGCTTGTTGACGTAGACTACTGACTTCAGAAAACCCCACAAAAAGAAGTCTGGAACGTTTAAATCAGGCGATCTTGCCGGCCAGTGCAAATCGCCAAAACGAGAGTTTTGTAAAGACCGCCGATTGATGCAAGATTCCATGGCACGTCATCTGGTCGATACTCTGAGGTGCTCTGTGATATCTTCAACCAAAGCTGCGATATTCTCATCAGAATGGCTGCTCCGAGGCCGGCCAGACCTGGCAGCATTTCGTGTTGTCCCATACTCTTCTACGCAAGTGACTAAACGTCGTAGTGTTTGCTCAGTTGATGTCGGGCGACCGGGAAATCTGCGCCGATATTCAGGCTGCGCCAACACCACCGAAGAATTATTCCGCAAAAAAATCGTAACAATTATTTCGCGTTCTTTAGGAGTATAGCGATTCATGTCTTGTTGACGTGTATTTTGGTTCTGTTAACTTCACAAATGTCAAAATAGAATTGACATTTGCCGCCACTTGCAATTTAGCTGTAATCTTTATTCTGGCTTTTATTAAAAACCACGTCCTCCAGGTTGGGGTTTGCGTATGGTAGTTACTTCCCCACCGTGGAAAAATAACCCCCCACAGAGATAACTAACAGCCGCGGATATAGACAGATATATTGTTATAACGACGGCCCCAGCAAACGTATTAAGGACAATGAAGTTCGACTTTGCACATGAAATATTAGCACCCTTAATAGACCACGTGCTGTCGAAAAACTTGCGGAGACCCTAGAAAAGCGGATATTATCACACTGGGATGAGATGCGCCGGGAAAAAATATGATGAAAAATTACGACATGTATTAGGGCGACTACTACAAAGAAGGAAGAATACACTTATTGGACGTGCATATGACATTCGAGGGAGATGTCCAAGTCTTAAGCTTTCGCCATGTAAGCAAATGTCTCATAGCAACCCACAGTAAGGCGAAATTCGGAAATATTAGCCTGATTTGTGTTCATGCGCTAGATTAAGATTTACATTGTTGTGGGAGGTGGTATAAAAAATCGAAGATCAGTGCGGGCGCAGATGGGCCAATTGTGATATCCTCCATTTAGAGCTCATCCATATTGCCGCAGTCTGTTAGGAAGGAGACTACGTCTTTAGGTGAGCTGGCAGCTATATCCGCCGTTTCAAAGTGGAATTTACCTGTCGTATGTGTTCTGCTGTTTCCACGTCCTCGTTGCACGGCCTGCACGTATTGTCTTGGGATAAAGTTTTTGGCTTGTGTGTTTCCTTTGGTTTCTCTCCAGAAATGAAGCCTCCTTTAATCTTACCAGGTTTTAATATTACCTCGATGGTGTTTATTCAATGGTCTGGGCATCATTAATTGAGATGCAGATCCTTCCTGGCTAGTTCGTCCGGTTTTTCATAGCCTTCATGTCCGCTGTATCCTGGCACCCATATCAGATGAACCACGGAGATTAAAGCGGAAAGCATCACAGATATTGTCTAGTGCCATAGATAGGACACTAAAATTTTGCAAGGCGATTTTACCAACAGCCTAGGTAAGAAACCCGTCTTTGAGCTGCTCATCGAAAGGCACAGCCTCCATGACACCACTTACGATAATGTGGTGGAGCAGCGTTCTGGCTAGAGAAAGGTAACCGCACCTCAACATCCATAAAGGGAAATGACTATTCCCTGATCAATCAGCTATCAATCAAATTAACCATTTTTCGAGCGATACCTGACACTTCTCTAGCATCCTGGATGTCCAAACTTTCCGAGCAGCCAAATTAACTCTGATTATTACCTCGTTACACCCAAGGTACTAATGTGGATGTCAAAAGGACTCAAGTGTGACCACTAAAGTTCGACATTTAAAAAATGAAGTCTCGAAGGAACGAATCATTGCCAATCGCATTTGCCTCAAACTCTTTCAAAATCCTATTCCCTTTGTCCTAGCCGTAGAACAGAAGAGAATACTGCCAACGTATTATCAGGAAAGCTGCTTCTGACACAATGAAACCTCTGGTTTGACAATGACTGAAATCGACGGAGAATATGTGGAGATGTTGCTGCAGAAATAACATCATTAGAAACTTATGCAAGGGCTATAAGGCAGAATGGAAATCTTCAAAAATGAAAATGGACAACTGTCGAAAACAGTCGCACGCTGTGAATGTGGAAAGACAACTTATCGGAACTGTATAGCGGCGATGATGACCGAAATACCATTGACAGGCAGAGTGAATCATGAATCATGAACCATGAACCATTCACCCTGAGCAAAAACGATAGAGTCTCGTCCCCCTGACCGAAATGAAGTTAAGGTAGTAAGTATCGAAGCTTAAGTCTAATAAAGCTGCTGGCGCAGACGGACTTCCTTCTGAGCTTTTTGATGCAGCTGAAGATGACCTGATTGGGAACATGCACCAGGTCGTCAGTAAGATCTGGTTAGAGCAAAGCATGTCCAAATGGAAAAAGGTCTTTCTCCCGTATTATGTGATCGTCTGAAGCCATTAATAAACAATCAGGTTGGTCTGTACCAGGCCGGATTCAGGTCAGAAAAGTCTACCATTGATCAAATATTCACACAACAGCAGATTTTGAAAAAAAAAAAACCGTGAATTTCGGATCGACCCTTACCATCTCTTTGACGATTTCAAAGCCGCATATCACAGCGTGCATACAGACGAGCTATACAGCGCCAGTTTTGACATCCGTGCCAAATTTGTAAGGTTATGCAGAATGACTGGTAATGAATTTACCGACACCATCAAGGGTTTAGATACTTTTTTGACATTCGTACAATTACTTGAGTACTCCGTTGACGAATACAGCGAGCCGTCAATGAAGCACTCGTGAGTATTTAAGCGGAAGCAACCAAGACAGATCTGATGGTAAACGAGGGCAAAACGTAGAATATGCTGCAATCAGAAAACGACGCACGCCACCGACACAACGGCTGGTCTAGAGCGTCACCATTGCGAGTCATTACTTCGAGGTAGTTTATCTGGCTTGTAAAAGTAATTCCTCCATATTTTCAGCACTGACTATGCAGTCTTCTACTATTTTCATCGTCGTCTTCACAGGTAAAGGTTCAACTGCTCTGACAAGATATTTAAATTTTCTGACTAGATGTCGAAATCTCATTGCTATAGCAGCATCTTTCAATATCCACAACTTTGAGGTCTTCAAGTTCATTTTATTTTTCTTCGGAGAAGATTGGGTTCACCTTTTAACCTGTGCTAGTACGTGTGTTTAATAGCTTTCAGCTCTGGCCTTCCTACGCAGTAATGAATGACATGCCTCCTGATTTTGCAGCCAGTCACTCAGCATTGCACCACAGGTTTTCTTTTTGTGGAAGCCTGGTAACATTGAGAAAAAACTAGTAGGATGTAATAGAGCGAATTATAGCACATCAGAGGCGGCACCTCTGTTGGTTTGTTGGCAGATATTCCACTGATTTTAGGAGCAAATCTCAGGACAGGACATGACCCCTGACCGGCAAATGGCAGTGCCCTGCAATTGGAGCCCTCCGAGTATTTGCTTACAATAAGGTAGTGATACGAGGCAGTTTTGGCGCCTCGAGACGTTCGGACATCCCTTTAGGAATATCGAGATGCAGGAACTGCGTGCTCGTCTCTAAGCAAAGTCAATAAGCTTGAATCCATTTTCGAAGGTGGTGTCGTGCAATATTTACCAACTGTGTTAATAAAGATGTCCTCCTTTCCATTGTTGCGGTGAAATTGTCTTTCTTTCTACTCATACTGATACCATACCACTGGGTCACGTGCCTGAAACTCAAGACTTAAGCCTGCCTTTAATGACAAAGCCGTTCCTTCCCACGTACGGATGACGATATATGGCGCTTAAACCTGCTTCATTGCAGTCCCGAGTTAATGCAGGTGGTCTGTTCATGTTGCCCACTATCGAAAATCGTTTATTTTCTTCTAAACAATAAATTCGTACATATTTTGTACACTGCCGGAGAGTTAACCCGCCAAGTAATATTTTATCTGGAAGGCAGGGCCCTTTGTGGCATCCCTCAAATAAAATCTGTCGACTTCATTGGTGTCAGTAGCACAGAGCGAGGTACTTAATATCTATTTCAGAAGCCTTGGGCGGACTTTTCGAAAGCTCTCACAGACCTGGGTTTTAAATTCGACAAAGTAAGACTGAAAGTGTTTCGCCAGGAAGGTTAGATGCAGGCAACGCAGTTGATTCTATTTGAGGGATTTTTCCGCTTTCCTTTTCCAACGTTGAGTACTGGCCTACTTACAATCTTAACCTATGTTTACAATATAAGGACTTCTACATACTGTTTCAATGGCTCACCATGAGGAGGTTAAGCGATAACTTGAGGAATACATGAAAAGTGGCTTAACCCATGTTTCAGACCGTCAGTAGTTTCGCCATCAATCATTTTTTAAGCCAGTATCCGCACTTAACATTAAATTGACTCCTTTTAGCGATCAAACTTGCTGTTCATATAACATCTTGGTTATAACCGTATGTACCATATGTAAACGACAGAGAACACTGCTGTTGCACTTCAACAAAATTAGTTTCCATGGCAAGTATGCATCAACTTTCCAACCTAATTAGAAGCTTGGATGAAGACTGGCACCTGTATTCGTTGGCTTCATAGTACAATCTACTCACTTGCGCCTTAAAGTTGAAAATCATGGCATGGTGCAAGATTTTAATCCCAGTTATTTACAAAATCTTACAAAACACCGAACTTGGCACAAGAAATTTAAAGCTGAATTTTGTACTACTTAATTTGCAATCTACGAGTGCCTACATTTACCTGTCCTTCATGGAAATAACTTTGCCTTTGATTTAATATCACAATCGAAGTTACGACTGAATGAAATGAATATTCCATTCTCTCAAATCTAAATTTACCATCTGTTGCTCATTAATCATGTCATCCAGACACAAAAGCGACACAGTGGCCTTTGTAAATGGATCCCGGCGAACCCAGTCTTGTGTGCCTCAATTAAATGATTGGGGTCACTCAATTAAATCCATCTGATTGCCCAAATAATTCTTTTTCCACCCTCTCAACTTGACTGTCCCAAATTGACAAAAACCAGCAACTGGCGGCTGAATCATAAAAGCTATCATATGTTCGCAAAAAAAAAAAAAACGAAAAAATTAAATACACCATGCCTACGCTTTTCTTACTGGCGTTGGTATCCAGTGGATCCACACTCCCTATGTAGGATTGGGGCTACATACGTATATATGTACTGCTCCTAATAATTCCCATCGCATTGTGCTCCATAAATTAAGTGAAAAACACTCATAACTCTCCAGCTTCACATGTTCCCAATTAATCACCCGAACTTAACAAGGCGCACATAAAGAAGACACACACACCATGGACCAGATGCAGATGCAGATACAACTCCAGATCCGGGATCACACTCACTATCTTACTTACTTTGCATTCATTTGCTTAATAATTTCGATGCGCTAATTATTATTGCCCACTTGAGTGCCACTACTCTGGAGTTGGACTGATTTAGACTACTCCTACAGCAACAACAACGACACTTTATGACAATGAAGCTATCTCTGGAGCTCTGGAGGGCTGGAGTTGTGGACTCGAAAGGAAAAGTATACAAATCGGAATAGCAACTGGAAAATTGAAAGTAGACGAAAAAGCATGGAAATGGAAAAGTAGAAGAAGATGTTGAAGATGAAGCATTTTTGTATTTTCATTCTCTGTGAATTGTCACAAAGAGAGTTGGATAGAGCGATCCGGACGCAGGCATGAAGGAGTTGGGGACGAAAGGACTTTTTCGCCATATCATACAGTCGAATATTTAGTTGCGCTTGGTGGAGGAGACCAAAGCCCAGAGCAAGACCAAGACCAAGCCCTAACCGAAGATCGACTTCGACTACAGAAGCATTGTGATTGTGAACCCTCACCAGTACTGGGTGCCGGCATCAGTGCTAGCACCAGAACCAGCACCAGCAGGAGCACAAATATCATCCAAGCAGGGGGCAAAGTGTCACCAGCAAAAGATGAATTTATCACCAGCAAAAGTCGACAGCAGTGACAACAGAGAAACAGTGGAAGGAAATCCAACAAAAGTTCCAAACGAACAAGCAGAGTACTGCCATCCGGTTGCTTCTGAACGTTAGTCCGAGTAGTGGAGGGCTTCGGGAAGGACAGAGCGACAGAGCCCTTTAAATTAAATGCGAATGTAAAAAAGACTGTGGACTGCTGCAATTGGAAACTGCAACATTGCTGCCTCAATTATTATTCCAACAGTGGGTTGTGTGGGTGGAAATGAGAATGGTCATACAACATAGTTGATGCTTCTCCAGCTGCAGCTGTGGAATGATGATTGTGTGCTTTTCTAGTCCATGATTACTTTTCAAGGTCCATGCAATGTTTTGTATAACAAAAGTTCTTTCTGTTTTTCTCCGTCCATTCTACGAGTATGATGTTGAATTGTTGCATGCGGGTTATCTTTAAAGCTGTGGTCGAACAAATGAATTTAAAGATGACATTTTGCAGAGTTGGTACTGGGAAATTATTATTTGGTTTTTACCAAGGAGTTTAACGGCGCTTTAGGACAATAACATTTAAAATCCACTTACCAACGTATAACTTAGGTAAGGTATAACATAAAACACGGTCTTTGGTTCAACACAGAGAAGTTTCTCATTCATAGTGGGTACTGCAGGGCTTTCACTCAAGTTTTCAAGGAGATCAATTCTTTGATCAATCGTAATAAAATAATAACGATCAGCCATCGGAAGATTTAGGTAAGTCAGAAGGTCGACCTATTTAAGGAAGACTCTCAAACTATCAGCCTATAACAAAGGCTTTGTATAAGGAAACAAACCAGGCATGACAGACCTTCAGCGCTCAAAACCTACTACAGTTGGGTTCAACGAGCTCCCGTAGTCCTTAAGAAAATGTCAATTTATATATTAAAAGCCAGCGAGTTCATAAGTATTCCAACGGTCAACTGAAAGAGTGTCGTTAGAACCGTCAAACAAAAGTATGGCCTCTGGTAACTATCAAATTATTGCCAAAATAAAGGAACACTTCTGTGGAAATGACTCCCCTTTGGTACACATAATTAAGGGAATAAGCCCTAAAGATAATATACTTCGTTGAGGTTATTGCTCTAGTATTGCGTTTTCGAGTCAGATCATTGACAAAACTATCCCTATCATTTATAACATTCGATCTGTAGTAGTAAACCATATTACTTAGGATGATATTTTATTTACTTTGATTCTTCTTTCTTTAATCGCCAAAATTCCCGCCTGGAACACGATACAGTGATTTGGAAGACGGAAAGATAGGCTTCTCGGTTCTAGATCCATCTGTGTAGATATGGATTGACTTGTCCTCTATGAAAGCATCTTCTTCCCAGAAGGATCTAGAGGGGAAGCTTGCATGGAAGTTTTTGTCAAACCAAAGTTCATGGTGTAATCGACGTTTTCTGTGAGGATCCCTACTGCATTAACTATGCTGGCGCGGCCAAATAAATTATTTGTCCACTGACTAGTCGCTTTAAAGCGAATAGCTGCAGTCGCAGCTACTTGCCTGCTGAAAATATCGAGGGGTGTCAAATGAAACAGAATGTCTAATGCCGCAGATGCTGACACATCTTTTAGCAAAAGCCTCACCCAGTTTGGAGTTAATTATCCTGCTTTTTAGCATAAGACTGATCAACTCCCCAAGTGAGTAGTCTATCTCCAGAGTTGACAGCGCAGTCGTGATTGCGGATATGTTGACATTTTTAAAGGCACCCTCTATGTCCGGGAAAGCAGCCATTGTGTACTCTTTATATTGTAGGGATCGTTTGATCTGGCTATTCAGTGAATGCAGAGCCGTTTCCAACGACTTTCCTTTACAGAAGGCATGTTGAGCCATTGACAGAAGTCTTGGATCGATTTTAGCTCGTATATGGATAGCAATCAGTATTCAGAAGGAAAAATAATAGACTTACAGGTCTGAGGTCCTTTGGGACGCCATGAAACCATTTTCCGGCTTTGGGAATGAAAACTACATTGACTTCTCTCCATGACAGTGGAATGTGGATCAGTTCCACACAGCACCTCATGATATTCTCTAGTGTAGGCAGGATAATATCTGAGGACCTGTGGAGCTCAGCTGGTATTATACTGTCCGGACCAGCAGACTTGTATGGTTTGAAGCAGTTTGTCAGACCATAAATTTTGGCTCCGGTTGCAGTAGGCCTGTTTGCGTTGCTATTGGCCGCGAATTGAGAGCTACCTGGAAAGTGGGTGTACGGTAGCTGGTTGAGTGATTCATCACTTGAGGTTGTCCAAGAGCCATCTGTTTTTTTTTCAAACAGCTACGCATCATTGGATGTGTAGAGAGGATTTTTCTTAGCCGCGATGCATCAAAGGTTTCCGTGATTTTGTCACAGAAAGACCTCAAGAATTGTCGCTTTGCCTTCCTCAGATTCTTTGTATGAGTCCCAGTCAGTCAATTTTCTTGTGCTTTTTGCTACGTTGAAAAGTTTTCTGCAAGTGGTTATGATCAGTCCCAGTGCTGATGTCCATCAAAGTGGCTTTTTCCTGCCTCTAGGTTGAATAAGGACTCTAAGGAAGCTGCCATAGCCTGATTGGGAGCCAGAGTGAATTCCCTGACTTTCATGTCAAGCTCATTGGTGTCACGCGGGGGACTTGATAGTTCAGAGGAAGCGTTTCTGACAGTATTTTCCTGTATTTTGGCTAATCAGTTTTCCGATGATTGCGGGTTGCTGGTTGGCTGGGGGAGCATCACTCAGGCTGAATTGGATGTATCTGTGGTCTGAAAAAGAGTTTTCAGACGATACCATCCAGTTTGTTAGTATTTGAGTGATGTTGTCGGAGACAATAGTGATATCTAGCAATGGATTCTAATTATAAAAGTGGAATTGTTGCCAATGTTGCAAATAAAGAGGTTAGTACTTAAAATATAGTCAAAAAGTGACTCACCTCTATCGTTGATGACTTTCCTCATCATCCGATGATGAGGAAAGTTTTTTGCCTTCCAGCCGCCAGTACTACCCTTTCTAGATTATCACCAGCTTGAGGGCCCACATGATCGTGTCCAAGGTATGCCGATGCCTGCCAGTAGGAGCCTTTGGCAGTCTCTAGTCTGGTAACGGTAAGTTGGGGTCGCTGAGATTAGTAAGTAAAAATGTATTAAAGCTACGTTTCACTAATATACAAGTTCTGATCTTACCTTTGTCTCTCGTATGAAGTGGAGCGTATACAGGTGTCCCAAGTCCACGAACCACGCCTTCTTCAATCTATGGTTCCTGGACTAGGATAGTGTCTTCTGCGTTTTTGAAAAGACGCAGAATGAGTGCGTCCGAAACCTTTTTTGAGTGATGGAGATTAATCTGGAGAAACTGTATCATTACTACAGTTTTCCAGAGCACCACGGTGCTGTTGAGGTCCTCCGGTTCTGAAGATGTGGCCAAGAGCTCATCTTCTTCCTCTGATTGTATAGGACTTCTTTTTGCTTCGTCATCGGTTTCCATTTCCGACAGGGTGTCAGAAGAGGAGACCCACGGCTTAATTGTCACCTCGGATAGTTTGGACTCGTCGCTATCCATTTCTGGAAAGGATATCGACGCTGCAAGATCTGAGATTGTGTTTGATGGTGTCTCCATTAAAGGAGGAGGAGGAGATTGCTTATCAGCATCCAGCTCATCGTTTTTGTAGACCATTAGGTGTATAGACTCGAATCCGAACCGAATCATGCCTTTTGTCTGCGCTTGAGGGTTAAGGACTCCTTATTGATCACGATCTATAAGAGCCCTCTAGTTCCTCCAGTTTCCCGACTTTCCAGTCTTGAGTCGGAAAGGTCGGGTTACTGAGGCTGATGATTTCCAGAATGCTTTCTGGAGAGGAGGGTTCAGCTGGGATCCAGGTACGTGCTCGAGATTTGCTAGGGATGTCCTCCTTAAATACGACCTCGAGTGGCCTTGGTGCCAGCTAGCGTCGCTTGTGATGGGAGGAGGTCCGCATGATGGCCAAGAAGTTGCTCGACAGCTTCAGCTGGACCAGCTGCCAGCGTTCAGGTATTGTAGAACCGCCGGTATCATTGCTATCGATTCTTGCGTCGTTTAGGACTTCGCTGAATGACCTCAGAGATGAGTTGTTGGATGGCCCAGGGGTTTTGGTGCTGTGGGTTTTGGGCGTCTTGGGAACCGGCACGGTTTCCTCCAACGACCTCTGGCGCTTGGAGGAGTCTTTAGATATTTTGAGAGCGGTGAAGCAGTGGGTAATCCGTCTTTTAGGATGTTGCTAGCCCACTAAATCTTGCTTTTTATGTCCGCACTTCTTACAACCTCCGAAATAGATCCGAAGGTTGCTTGCCGATGCAGCTGAGCGCCAGATTCCTACTTGGGGAGAGGAGTTTTGGTAGCAGCTTGGCTACCACATGGCAGTCCGTGGCCTGCCACATACTACTGTTGCTAGGGGTGGAGGAAGTGATAGGACCATGGCTTGCCACAGTCCCAAGACTCTCTGAAGATCTCTTTTTTGGCTCGTTGCGCTTGCCTTTAGAGGCTGGTGCAGCATTGCCTGCCACAGTTTTACCTCCTCTCGAAAATACAGGAGTCTTGCCGGTAGTCGGTGCAGTCACCGTTTTGCCACCCGGTATTAAAGGAGTACCGGCCACGGGTTTGTTTTGTTTAAGTTTTCCATGATGTGGTCCCACGAGTAGTGGAGAAATGATGGTCCATCTGTACGGAGATCCGATGTACACAGATTAGGCAGGTAGTCCGGAAGTCGCCAGGTATCCGAATACTCCGTTTGCGACTCAGCTATTTTTGGAGATGCTGGGCTCTCAGCCACGTTGATCTTTGGCACGGGTCGTATGACATTTTGATTCAGCCCAGTGAAAAAAGTAGAGGTTGGTGGGAAGGGAAGGGGCATCCTTTCGTTTCAGGACTCATCTGGAGAATTTCTCGAGATTCATTGACCCTATTCAGCCTCTACAACTTGACAAGTTCGATGCTCGCGATAGAGGATCATGGACATTAACATTAGGTTCCAATGTTTTATTTCATATTGAATTTGTATACCTCTAAAAAGAACACCCTGCGCAATAATCTTTTACCTTTGTAAACTCGATTTATTTTACATTTTTCCTACAAAAAAAAAATCACAAAAAGGCATATTTTTACGGCCTCTAGAGTGGCCTAGCTCCTTTACCAGATCCCAAAGTATCGTAGAGATCAAATACAAAAGCGTCCTGAAATGATCACTAGCGCCCAGTCATCGCAATATCGTTTAATCTTAATGTCATAGAAGTCACTTTACGGATCGTCTGCGATCAAATTTACTGCGTACACTATGGTATCATTTATAATTCAACAGGCCTGAGTCAACCCCAAACGACTTTATTCAGTTTAATACGAAGTGGGCTTAAACTAAAACTAAAGGACACCGAAGATTAGGCTAAGTAGAGTTGATAATTGAGGACGTTTTTAAAGGTGCTTCTGCTGCAATGGAAATCGAACACATAGCGAGTTCGTTGGTTATTTGGGCAAAAAAGGGTAACCGATCATTGCTTGGGATGCTATTAAAAAAATCTGATTAAGCAGTGAGGAGAATTCGATGGTACCGGTTAGGACCTCGTGTATCAAAAGAATATCGGCGGATTCACGACGATTTCCCAGAGATAAAAAGCCCAACAATTTGAGTCGGCCATCATAGGGCGGAGGGATCTAGTGGTCAGCCGCGCAAAGCTAATCGTAGGAATCTACGTGGACAGCTTCGATACGTAGAATATGGTTTTCATTGTAAGGGGACCATGTCTGACTAGCATATTGGAGAAGTGGCCAAACAAAGTGATATACAGGGATACAGGGGTCAGAAAACTTGTTGGACCCCCGTTCAACAAAGCCAAGCTCGGATGTAGCTCTGCTAATCATGGATTCAATGTGGGTCCTTGCCCTGGCATTTCTTTATGTTGAACTCAAGAAAGTTTTGGTGTCACTACATTGATAACCTATTAAGATACGACTTGTAGGAATTGAGAAGCAGAAAATCTGCAAATTTGTCTATAGATTTTCATATCATTAGCATAGACAGATACATATGTGTGAGCTCTTTATACTAGTACTAACTCCCGCGTAAATTGTAGCAATTGCAGCAGCAGCGAAAACAAGAGTGGCGGCAGCAAGGGCAGTGGCATTTACATCAACGATGTCCTCACCAAATATACCCTGGCTTTTTTTATGCTGGCGAAAGAGGCGAAGAAGAAGAACGGGCGCAAATATTTATGGTACAAAGAAAACCAAATACTTTTAAGAAAGGTTAAAAGTGGGAAAATTATCGCTATTAAGTCTTTCGATGATATCGCGCTAATGTAGCGTTTTTTTTCTTTTTATCACTTTACTACAAATCAATAGCGAAAGTGGTAATTTTGCCGATTTCCCTTCTTTTGAACTTTTTTTTAAGTCATGTAGTGAACTATTATTTACAAAAAGTTTTATTGTCAAAACAAACAGAATATTAGAAGCTTGAAAGATCTTTGAATCTCTTGTGTGTCGTCTTCACTCTTTTGAATGCTTTCCTGATTTTGTTTTTGTAATTGAGATTTAGATATACTAGATGGAGTGAAAAGTGACCTCCTTGGGAATTAAAAAAAAAAAAATTTAAATGTTTTTTTATATTATTCAATATAGTCCTCTTTTAGTTTGATACACTTATTCCAGCGATTTTCCAACTTCTTGATCCCACCCGAAAAGTAATTTTCCGGAAGGTCTGCAAAAGACTCCTCCGTGGCGTCGATGATTTCCTCGCGTGAGCTGAATTTTTTATTGATGAGCCATCTTTCGAAGTTTGCGAAGAGATAATAGTCCGAGGGATCCAAATCCAGTTACCAATCGACGCCAAAAGTCCGCCCGATTCCGCACCAGCAAGTCCAAACACTCTTTCGAAGTGCTCTCGCCTTAGTGTTTTTGGTCATTCGCGGCATCCAGCGGCAGGATAACTTTTTCATATGCAGAATATTGCCCAAAATATGGCGTGTGCGCTCTGTACTAATCTTTGTGGTATCTGCTAGCTGGCGCACTTCACTGTATTTTTTTGACATTGTCCTCTGTAACCGCATCGGAAAGCCTGCCGCTGTGGACTGGATCGGTAGTGGAGTTTCGGCCAGAATGAAACTCTCGAAACCAATATTTGACGGTGTAATCTGACGGAGCATTAGCCCCATAATATCTATCCAACTTTTCTTTTGTTTCTTTCGCCGTCTTGCCTCTCAAAAAATAATATTTTATCAGAGAACGAACATCGTTTTTGTCCATACTCACCATGTATCGCACAGAAATTTGGCATGTCTGCCTAAATATGAACGGACTTCAAGGCACCATAACCTTTTTTGCAGTAGCAGCGCATTCTGGCGGTCAAGGATGTCACTTTTCACTCCATCTAGTATTGTACAATATAAATTTGAAATTAACGACTGTATATAATTTGCCCGGTTATAAGCTTTTTGCAAATACTTACAAAAACTATGCATGCAGTTTTGGTTGCGTTATAAAATACTATTTTATCAATGAAGTGTTGAAACGGCGGCTCAAGCCCATCGGGAGCTCAAAAAAGTTTATGGAGATGCTGCTCTAAGTGAAATAACGTACCGTGATTGGTTCCGTCGCTTCAAAGACGGTGATTTCGATGTTGACGACCGTCCGTGTGAAGAAAGGCCAAAATCCTTCAAAGACGCTGAATTGGAGGCACTGCTCGATGAGGATCCATGCCAAACGCAAGAAGAGCTTGGGAATGATTAGAAAAAAAGAAACTTGGGTTCCTTAAGATTTGAAGCCAAGGGACTTTGAGCGTCGTTTTTTCACCTGTGAACAACTGCTCCAGCGTCAAAAAAGGAAGGGTTTTCGTCATTGCACCGTGACGGGTGATGAAAACTGGATTCATTACAGCAACTCAAAGAGAAGAAAGTCATGGGGACTGCCCGGTCATGCTTCTACGTCGTCGGCTCGGCCGAATATTCACGCTGCGAAGGTTATGCTGTGTATTTGGCGGGATCAGGTCGGTGTTGTTTATTATGAATTATTGAAAACCAATAAACCAGCAGTGGGAATGGTAGAACCGATCTGGAAACGCCATATTCCCCAGATATTGCGCTGTTCGATTATTACTTGTTCTGTTCGATGGCACATGGTCTGACTGATCAGCAGTTCCGCTCATATGAAGACATCAAAAAATGACTTGATTCGTGGATAGCCTCAAAAGATAAACACTTTTACTTACCGTAGCGGTATTCGAGCTCTGACAGAAAGATGGGAAAAAGTTGTAGCTAGCAATAAGAAATATTGTAATACTTTGATTGATGACTCATGTGTAACCATTTTTCACAATAAAGTTTCATTTTCATCAAAACTTAGTTGCGCATCTAATAGTAAGACCAAAAAAATCTGCTAGAGGGCTAAAACCGTTGCTTATTGAACAAAATTAGAGGCCAACAAAAATAAACTAAGATTAAAATGTTTACGGCATCCAAAAAACCATATTTCACGAGACAATTACATAAGTCTGTGCGCTCAACTAAAAAATGAAATTGAAAGTTGTCGAGATACTACAAAAATAAATTGTATTGTACATATATATATGGCAAGGGGTAATCTCAGAGGTGAAAGGCAGGTAGTAAACAACATTCTGAATAAAACTTTCTTACTTACTGCATTTGCGGACGATGTGGCACGTGCTTATGGGTCAGAGAGTCTTTTGAATCTGGTTTCTGATATGATCTGGGATCTGAATTTATTGGGAATCTGATTTGTTGACCACAACTTGGTTATAAGCTCGAAAATAAAAATGATGTTTTCCAAT
This sequence comes from Volucella zonaria, assembly GCA_963966105.1. Taxonomy (NCBI): domain Eukaryota; kingdom Metazoa; phylum Arthropoda; class Insecta; order Diptera; family Syrphidae; genus Volucella; species Volucella zonaria. Next base: position 188,699,045 of record OZ014532.1, read on the forward strand.
TTATCGTCGGAAAGTTATAGCGGAACGAAGTTTTAGTTTCACTCAGCCGAAAGTGAAAGGTTTAAGCCCGTTGTAACCATAATAATCCTTTTTGCATCAGTATAATTTGCAGCGACACATGTTTTCAAATTGAAAAGATTGATGAATTTAAATATTTGGGACTTAACATTGATACCAGAAGGTTTTTATTTACCCACACGGAATCTTTGAGGCAATACTTTCGGTCCATAGTAAGAAAATTTTTGAAAATAATTTACTACGGAATTTTTCATTCCAAACAAGAACGCAAATGAACTTTTTAATAGCGTTTTTCCAAGTTAGATTTGAATCGAGAAATCAGATCAGGATGAAAAGTTCATCGTGTTTGAAAAAAATTAACTTATGTGCTCAGAAAATAGCTTGCCTCTGCCCCCATGTCAATACGTCTATCAGACAGGTAAATCGACGGAAGGTGCTCTGATGAAGCTGACAGTTTCAGCTGTAAAGAAATTGCCCTTTGCGCATTTCTTGACACAAAGGATGCTTTCGCCAATACTGGATATGACTCCATAACAAATGATTTGCTCCATAGAAACACCGGTTAACCTACCATTAACTGAGTCAAAGCGATACTTGAAAGCCTGAAGATTACTACTTCATCCAGGTCGACTTCGGTATCAATATCAGCTGTAAGGGGCTGCCCGCATGGAAGAGTACTATCGGCCTTCCTGTGCTATTAACAAATTAAGCAACTTAGGCTACAATACAATTGGTTATGCCGATTACGAAGTTATGACGTATGCAAAACGCCCTTAAGACAGTCATAAACTGGTGCACCACAGAGAATCTCGCCATAAACCCAAATAAGACTGTCATAATTCCTTTCATTAGCAGAAAACCAAACATAAACTTAGGTACAGTTTCACGTATCATTAAGTGAATTGACGAGGTCAAATATCTGGGAATAATCCTAGACAAAAGACTCAGCTGGAACTCTCACTTAAAAAACAAAATAACTCAAGCAACCAACAATTTTTGGGCCTGCAGTCGCATGTATGGCAGCACATGGGGGATCTCTCCAAAGATCATTTACTGGATTTACACAATCATAGTCAGGCCCATCATAACATACGCTTCTATTGTATGGTGGACTAAAGTCACACAAAAGACCACCATTTTACAGCTCAATAGAGTACAGCATCTTGCATTTCCGGAGCCTTTCGGATATGTCCCACAGCTGCGATAGAAGCAATAATAGGACTAACGCCCTTACAAACACAGAGGCATTATGCAGCACTGGTATGCAATCTGGTACAAATTAAAGAGTTAAGTTTTCGCGACCACCTGGACCTAAGGACCCTGCTCTCCGAAATACTGGAACTCGATGTGATCTGCGCGTTAATGGACCGCCTTAAAAAACCATTCTGCTTCAATAAAAGCATCTCCGCGGAGATTCCCAGCAAAGCAGCATGGGTTAGCAATAATTCACTAAACAGCCAAAATAGCATAAAGTGGCATTCGGATGATTCTAAAATCAAATCGGGAGTGGGAACTGGAATACACTGACCTAAGTCCCAGTATATTTCAGGCAGAACTCCACCCATTCAAGTATGTGCCAACCATATTGACAATTCTGGTATTAAAGGCACAAACATCCATATATTCACGGATAGTCATGCAGCTACAAATGCCATTGACTCCAAATCAGTCAACAACAACAGTCAGGAACAAAACCAAACTGTGGCAAGTTCCTAGTCATGAGGGCATTGATGGGAATGAAAACGCTGACAAACTGGCCAGAAAGCGGTTAGAAACTCCCTTTAATAGACCTCAACCCTTCTATCGCACTGCTAAATCAGCAGCCAATTTAGCTATTAATAGCTGGGAGCAGGTGAGATGCATCTCATATTAGGAGAATAGCTCAGGTCTAAGACAGACCAAACGCGCCATCCTGCCATTCAACAAAAAATGTAAATACTTAGATGTCTATGTAAATCTAAGGTGGCACGATATCACCTCAACAAAATGAATCTAGTCGACTCTCCGGACTGCCGACTTTGTCTTGAAGACGACGAAACAGCTGAACACATATTTTATGTGAATGTCCAGCCCTCGGTGGAACTAGACGGAAGATTTTCTTCAGAGAAAAATTCGGCTCCAACAAACTAACGGATTCCTCTGCTAGTAGTGTTATCAACTTCATTCCGAAGGTAGAAAACCTACTAGCCTAACTACAGTGCAAGAGATCTTTTAGGTCAAAGTACTTTCTTTTATTCGTTCCTGTATCCTCTTGAGGGTCCTAGGGCCTACGCGTCATCGAGTTCGGTTTCTGGAAATGTGCCTCAGCTCTCCCCAGCTTTTTCCCAGTTGCCTTGCTTCCTTCTCAACACTTCTGCACCACGTACTCCTAAGATAGCCGCGCATCCTGGCATCGCATTACATCGCTTGGTTAGCTATGGACCTGTCACCCTTTCGGAGAGTGTGACCAATCCACTGCATCTTTCGTCATGGTTGTGCCTATAGGTTCATGGTCCGTTTTCTGATAAAGCTGTTCGTTAGAGATACGGTTTGGCCAGGATATCCTTAATATGTAGCGTAGGCACCTCTTTACAAACATTTGCATCCATATAGTAGCACGGACTCAACGTTGGAACGGAACATCCGTAGCTTGGTGTTCAAGCTAATTGCATTACTTCGCCAAACTGTCGATAGCATCCCAAACGCAGATTTTTCTTTCCCTATGCCAGTTCAGTTCCGCCATCGGTTGAGACAATACTCCCAGGGTATTGGAAACTCTCTACTCTCTCAATCGTCTGTCCAGCAATACATATGTGAGTTGATGAGTTTGGTCTTAGGCTGATCATTTTTGTCTTTGCCGAGTTCATTTTCTGCCCAACGACGTCTACTTCCCTCTCCATATTTGCTGTCATTTGGTGAAGGTCCATTATTCTGTGAGACGGAAGGCATACATCGTCGGCGTAGTCAAGGTGTTTGAGTTCAGATGTAAGAGTCTGACGAATTGCTCTATTTCCTGTTAACAAGGCCGCATTCGGCACATCGCTAATCCGCTAATCACCAAGTATGGTGAAACTATACAGCCTTGCCTAACCCCGCTTCGGACTTCAAACTCCTCAGACAGTCTTCCTCTGTGTAAGACTGACATGTGGACCCATCATATATAGTTTTGGCAATTGCTATTAATTTATCAGGAGTGCCTCTCCTGAGCAAGGCACGACAGATAAATTCCCGATTGACACTATCAAATGCCTTTTCAAAATCGATGAACAGCAGGTGAAGTGGTGATCGGTACTCAATACACTGCTCGATGATGATCCGCAAGGTGTTGATGTGAAACTTGCTAGTTCGGCGTCGAGTGTGTCTTCGAGGTGGTCTTTGATTCACTCCAGGATGATTTTAGCCATTATCTTGGCCACAACAGGCAGCACGCAGATATCTCTTCAGTTTTCGCACTGCATTAGATTGCCTTTTTTAGGGAGCTTGACGATCTTTCCCTTTTTCCACTCATCCGGAAAAGTCTCGGCTTCCCATGTTCTCCTGACAAGTGGGAACAGTAGCTCAGCTGATGCCGTCGGCGCAGCTAGATACAGCTGCGCAGGTATGTCGTCAAGTCCTACCGCCTCATTGGTTTTCAGTGCTTTGATCGCGGCAATAACCTCTTCCTTACTTTGGGTTGTGGTGTGAATTCGGGAATTTCTTTCTATGGACACTTCAGTCTGACTTGGGTGCATATTGCTGGCGAATACTCGGTTTAGATCCGAAGCAAAATGTTCCTTCCATCTCTTCAGTTGATCCTCATCAGATATTAGCAACGAACCGTCTAAGCCTTTCACTGGGTGCAGAGTTGAGATTGGGCCACCTATAAGCTTTGGTGATTCTGTAAACGGTTCTACTGTCACACCTCGCTGCTGCTTCTTCTGATTGTGTGGCCAGCGCATTGATATAATTGCGCTTGACACTTCTCACGCTACGCTGCACTTCTCTCATCTTCATGCGATATCTGGACTCTAGCTCGATCCTCCCTGCTGCTGGAGCTGCTGCAATTCGAGATCTTAGTTGTTTTTGTTCGTTGATCCTTCCCCAGGTATCCTCGGATGGTCACGCCCTATGGTTTCCCTGCGATCGACCGACAATCCTTTCAGCACCTGATGTGAAAACAATTTTCACAACACACCAATGGTCTTGGATGGTGGCGGGCAGTGAGCTGATGATTGTTTCCACTCCTCGTGAGAGATGGCCCCTTAGTTCTTGGCACTCTGTGGGAACTCTTAGTCGGTCTACGTTGAACCTAGATCTTCGAACGGCAGCAGTGCGTAATTGGACAGTAGCTATCATAAGATGGCGATCTCGCCTGTTTCGGACGCCTAGAAGATTACTTCAAAAACAGCGACTGATGGCAAAATGGTCGATTTGGTTGGAGGTTGCTCGCCTGTCAGTTGACACCCAACTGATTTTATGGCAAGCCTTGTGCTCAAACATGGTGCCACCTACGACAAGACGATTGGCATTGCAAAAGTCAACAAATATTTCTCTGTTGTCATTGCGGTTGGCTAATCCGCGCCTCCCATAAAATGTTTGAGCCCTTCGTTGTCGCTGCCCATGGCATTAAGGTCCGCCATCACAATGACAATGTCACCGTTGGGTGTTGCATTATAAACAGCTCCCAACTGATTGTAGACGGTCTAATTTTCTTCCTCAGACGAACCATCCGTGGGGCCGTAACACTATATAATAGTGACGCGACGTACTCTCGCCCGGAATCTAGCCGTTAAAATCCTATCACCGTGCGGCTTCCAGGAGATTAGGCCTCTGCGTGCTGTAGGTGTTAGCAGCAGTCCAACTCCATATCCAAGGGGGTTTCCGGTTGGCCTTCTGGAGTAGAGTAATACTGTGTTACGCGTTGGGGATTCATACTCACCCGCATCTAACCATCTTATCTCGCTTACTCCCAATAGGTCCAGTTTATATCGCTTAAACTCATGCTCTAATTTAAAGATTCTGGCGTTCTGAGGTCCTTCACTCTAAGAGTTAAGGAGCGTCTTCAAATTCCAGAAACCAATCTTAGCCTGGGTACGATAGCCATAGGTCGCCAGCGTGTTATCAATCCTTATCCGAGGCATTAAGTCGGTTTCCGTAGCGGGCTGGTTTCGGTAACGCGGATTGCTGGCCCTCGTTACCTAGTCTAGAGAATCTCGCACTTGCAATTTTGGCCTATAAATCCTTATAAACGTAGTTGCCCGAGGACCACCTCGAGGAGGTAAAGCAAGAACTACGTTACCTACAAAGGCCTTGCTAAAATTAATGGTAATCACATCCACTTCTATCCCTTGCTCTGTGGCACGCAATGTTCTAGAAATGAACTCAATAAGGTTGGTAGTGGTTAATCTGCCTTTAAGAATTCCATGTTGGTTTGGTACAAAGATAAATGATGTTCTGAAGGATCTCAGCAATGCGTCGGTAGTTTATAATATCCTGTTTGAGTCCCTTTTTATGAATATGGATTTTTGCTTTTCCAGAGGCGTGGAAAAACCCCTGGGGGATCAAAAGAGCTGAAAATTCTTATGAGTGGTTGAATAGGATTGTTGGCACAGTTTTTCAGAAAAAATCCGGGCATACCATCGGGACCAGTAGAAAAATCATCTTTAAGTTTGTTAATCTTGTGTAGTAACTGTGCTGGTGTTACAATATTTCGTTAGACATTAGAGATATCTGAATGCAGTTACTCAGGTAACCGAAGTATTCGGGATCCGGGTGGAAAAGGATTCACTAAAAAAATTAGCGAAATACTCGTAATTGACGATGGTTGTTGGATCAGATGGAGAATTTGATACAAGACGGACAGGTATCGGATTTTTTTCCATAAAGTAGTCTTTGGGGTTAGAAATGAGGGTGGATGTTACAGCGAATATCACGGAGTTCGGGGAAGTGGTTAGTGAGTTTGTAGGTAATTCCTATAGTCAAATTCAGAACCAGATTTAAAGGACACTTGACATTACTCATTTCTCTTGTTGCGAAGTGCACGTATTGTAGATCTTTGTTATACTAAGGAGGAAGTGACGAAGGATTTCTCATTCGTTGGCAAAAGACCGCCTGCGCAATACAGTGGAAGACCTTTTGTAGAAGATTTCTACGACGGAATCAACAGAGCAGTTTATGTCGGGTATGAAACTACAGCAAACCCTATTGAGAAGGTTGTTGAGTTTAGTGTAATTTGTTTTACGGAAGTGGAAGTGGAAGGTAGTTTCTAAGGGGGTACTGTTCTTGTCATATAAGAAAATAACAAGCAGGATAGGGTGCAGACGCTTTTATTTGGAACGATCAAGTTTACACTCACGGACAATACAATTTATAGCATCAGATGTAAAGATCAAGTCGAGTTGTCTACCCACGCAATTAGAAATACAATTTTTTTGAAAAAAAGCCTGAGATGGAAAGGCAGTCAGTAAAGAGGATTTCTTTCTCTTAAAGAGCATTTGATGCGACGAGATAAGATTCATCACCCGACTGAGTCAGACTACAGTCGTCAACAATATTAAAAAGGTAGTCAACCACAGTAATTGCAAGCTGGTAGCCGTGTTGTTTGGTAGAGTATATGTAATCCGTACTTGGAGACAATAACTTCAATATCAGTGAATTCGAATTCAGCTGTTACTGACTTTTTATTAGTTGAGGGTTAACACGATCGTGAAATGCAAGAAAGACCCCTCGTCCTATAGATGAATCATCATTCTCACTGCCGTCATCACGAAATACTATGAATTCTGGTGCCAACCGTTCCTAATCTTTGATATCAGATATTAGACTCGTTTCGGTCAAATTAAAAATATCATATGGAAGCTTTTGTAAGTTAAGTTAGACAGAAGTTATTTTCGTTGGTAGCCTGCTTGCATTTCGATGTCGGGTAGTTGCTTAGTAAGCTTAGCAGTGGTGAGAATTATAGGGTCGAAGATTGGAGAAGCAAAAGTTTCAGAGGCGATGGACGTGTACAGGTCCTCAGCTGAGGAGGACGGGGGAGGATTGAGGATATGAGGATGGAATTGGAAGACAACTTGGCAGCGGTTTGGCTTGGGAATGAGATTGAAGTATATATTTCGTGGAAAGGTGAGTTTTGTGAAAGTTTATTGAGTGAATAGGGGATGGGAAAGTGAGGAATCGGGTCTGTGGACAAAACGAGGGAAATGTTTCCACCTTAAGACTCCAGTTAGAGTCTCGATGAGAAGTCAAGGATTGTTTATAGAGTTCGGGATTGTGCAGTAGACTTATGACTAAGCTTATTTTTAGTTTTAATACTGGACTTAGAGTTAGGATTAACACTTGGCTTGTGGAGCTCTTTAGTTCTCTTTTGCTTTCCAATTATTTTTCTTAGCTTAAATTCGCCAAGTTGAGTGGTTTTTGAGGAGGGGTTGCAAGGAAACCACTCGTATTACGACGAAATGTTAAATTTGAATCGATAAGACTTTGAGGTTTGGCCGAGGTGATTTTTTGGCAGTTAAATTTACGCTTAAAAAAGACGTTAAGTCAGTTTGCGTCGATGTGATTTAATGCACTTTCGATTGCAAAGATGATATAGTCAGGTGTGCTGTAGGTATTTAGCGATATAGTTATGTATATGATCCAACAAGATCGCATGTGTACATGTAGAATGGGATCGGTGAATTATCTGATACTCCAGCAGAAGTCGTCTGTCTACTGGTGAGCATATTGAAAATAATGTAAAACACTGTCTTCGTTATGCAGAGCCTGTTCACCTTGAAGAAGAGTCCCTGTATCAATACAGCCAAAGGCTTTCTCAAAGTCAATCAGCCAGAAACCTGTTCATTGTTCCTCGCTTTTATTTCACTGGATAGCAGATATCAGTTAAGATGCGACAACAGGATTTCATTTGGCGCCTTAAAACCGAATTGATTATCCGAAACAATATTTTTGTCCTCAATCCACTTAGTCAGGACTGTACCTATCTCTTTTCGAATACTTTATTCATATTTGGAAGGAGACTTATCGACCGAAGATACGCTGGATTGGACGTGTCTTAATCCCTTTTGGATTAATTGGTATCTTAAGTACTATTAAACAAGGTACTGTAGATGTTCACCGCTTCTATTGGGAGATGTAGAAGCACAATGCTAGGTATGCCATCGGTTCGTGTTGATTTACGTCGAAGACCGCACCTAGCTCTGCTTTCGAAATCAACAGGGGTAGCCTTCTCTCGACGGCGACTACATTATTTTCCATATTTTTGTCGTTGAACTCAGTGTAACCACTGAGAGCTTCTGCAGGATCCATATCTGTTGTGAGCAGTACTTAGTCACAGTCCATCAATTAATAAGTCTATATGCAAGGAAGAGGCTCCGAAATATTTTATTTATTTACGAGAATATATTGCGTTTAGCCCGAATTTTATTGTTTCAAAGGCTTTTAGTCTCGACAGCAGTCTACTTTTTTCTGTCAATCGTTGTTTTTATTGTCATTCTTTTGTTTGAGGTGTCTGGCTCGTTAGTAGTAAGGTGGTTCGTGGCTCAGATGCATTCGCGTGTTGAACAATAGAAGATCTAGATAGCCGTGTCAGAAAAACGACGAGCTATCAGTCTTAGGAATCAAAAAAGTGCCTCGATCTAAGGTAAACTAAGTAGTTTTAGGTACATAGACAGAGACCATATACAACCGCTTTCCGCTACGGAGAGGGGTGTACGAGTACACGATGCAGCCTTCATACTCGTATGAAGGTTTCTTTTTGTGGAGTTGGTTCGGTTTCTTCTTACTATTGTGTATCTTCTGTGTCTCATTTTCGCTAACCGAAAGCACAGCAGGACGTTAATCTGTAAGCAACTTCAACAATGTGTCTTTCCGATGGAATGTAATCCGTGGATTTGAATTCAACGCAGGAATCTTTAGATATGTTCGTACCAATAACGACTGAAGATGCACTAGACTCGGTAGCAGCCCTTAGATTTTTTCAAGGATTTTCAACGTAAAAGAATCACGTTATCTGAAAAAATATAAAATATAAACGATCTTCTGAATAAAACATACATATAAGTAATACTTTAAGCATGACCTAAAGATAGACGTAGACAATTTTAAATCAAAGGATATGAAGCCATATTTGGCAGCAGGTTCGAAATGCGTAATTTGCATGATATGGCTTCTAATATCGATTAAGTCTCACCGACTTTGGGATGGTCAACTCAATAACGTTTTGAAAATTTGCCCATGAGAACCTAACACTCTTCCAATCAATTAACCATAAAGAGATTGTTCCAGTATTTTAAATTGCTGAACGTCCGAAGGAGCTAGCAGTGATGTGGACCACTACAGAGTTGTACTCGCAATTCGGATATTTCGAACAGCATTACGTCTAATAATTCTATAAGGCAGTTAAACGTAAAACGACTGCAATCCATGGAAGCCGTCACAGCTTTTATCGTGTTTTCATCGCTGCCATGAAATGCCATGAAAATGTCAAGCAAATTAGACGAGAACCCAAAACTATAGATACGAAATCTAATGTTTGATAAGCAGCCCATTCTGAGAGTGTGAGGACACTACTTCTATACGCTCCTATGAGACAGAACAAACAATTTAACTCTTACAATGAGCTAGGATTCCTGTCACTAACCCGAAAAAATTTATTAATTTGCACATAAAGTCCGCTTCAAATTCCTTGCTGCGGGTCAAGTGATGGCGAATGTCAGAAAACCTCGGATGCTTAAGTTTAGCCAGCTAGATCTGAGCTCTGACTAATATCTTAGCTGGTCTTCCGGCATCCACTAATGAAACAAGTGTACTTGGCAATTGGTTATATTGAATCCGGATATCAAGGCCAGTACACCTTCAGGAAAATACTGTGAGATAGTTTGACGCAAGAAAGTTGTAATCAAGATGAAAGATGACTAAGCGCTTTGGTGAAAAGGTGCTTGCAGTACCTGCAGAGTAAGCCAACAGCTAGCGTGGAATTTTTTATTAAATTAATTTATTATGGACTCAATGTAGAATGTTATTGATTAATAAAGGTCGGTCAATAGCAATTATGAATGAACACAACATCGTTCAACTTTTTGAAGTATAAGTGGATCAATGACCGCAATTTCAGTTTGGATGTTGTGTTTCAGATCCGAAATTGTCGTTGGGTTATTGGCATAGCCCTTACTCTTCAAATAATCCCACAGGTAGAAGTCTAAATGTCAAATTGCATGACATTTGAGGCCGATCAACTTGTCCTCTAACCGAAATAATGCGATCTTCAAATTTCGTACGCAATAAATTGACTGACTGATGGCTTGTGTGGGTGGTAGTACCATTCTGTTGAAGCCAGAGATCGTCCAGACTGAATTCATTCAATTTTGGAAAAAAAAATAGCAGATTAACATCTTCCAAAAAGTACGAGCCAATGATGCCGCCAACCCATAATCCTCACCATACAGTGACGTTTCGATGACAAATTGTCCTGGCGATCCAGCATCCTGTTAACATATCGGCGGCATTGTAGATGATTCAAAGGCTTCAATTGTTGTGTAATTTGGTTTTTATAGTCGTACAAATGAAGGTCAACTTTTAAAATCCGCCGTAAGGTTCCATAAGTGAGACCCAATTGTTGACTTCGGCGACGAATTGAGCTGCCTGGCTGGTTTTGAACGCTTTCACTCACAGTGGTGATGTTTTGGCATGTACGTACTGGCGGACCATCCTGATATGGAGTTCGATCCGATGCCGAACCAGTTTCTTCCAAACGCTTCTCCATTGCACGAATTCCGAGCTCACTACGGCGATTATGTTGACCCAAAAATTCACGAATTTTATGAAATGTTACTTTTACAGATTGGCTATTTTCGTAATAAGATTGATTAACAAAAATGCGTAGTTGCGTGGTTAATGACTCCTCGACAAAAATTGCCAAAGATTGCATAATATCTGTCAAAAATATCAACTGTCTTGAATTCAGAAAATGAGAGTAATTGATAGCCAACATCCACACCATCTGTCGGCTCACTCGAATACCAGCAGCATGACACAGGGGTATGGCAGACACTCACAGTGGTAGTGTTTCGTTGTGTCGTCATCATTCTCACAACAGCGTCAGAGGACGCTGCTTCATTTATGTTCAGCACACTTTAATGATTAGTTAAAACGTAGGGCCCCATACGACGGCAGAAAACACTCTGCAGTATTTCCTTTTGTTTCCTTTTGAGGGACAATAGGAAAGTCATTGACCTCTTAGAGACATCGGAAAGCATTTGTTTCTTCTGCTAATGATCTGGAGAGTCATGACGTCTACAATTATGCTCACAGGAAACCGAGCTATGAATTGGAGATATAAATAACGGTGGGACGGGTCCTGAAAAGCTCTCATCTGAAGCTTGCATAGCAAATTCACTGGCGAATAGTGAAAACAGGACGTCGCCGTTTGGCTAACCCACGCTATTATATGTATACTTTCCGCAATCAGCACTTCATTGTGGCATAGCTGGTTATATCCCATCGGTGCCTGGCGATTTGAATCTCACTTGCAACCGCGTTTATAGGAGCTGGTTACGAGTTATCTCTGATTAGGTTACCTTTAAGTGAGCCTTTGCTTTGACTCAACGTTGGCGCCTGCAGCTTTCTACGAGTATTTTGATCTTTTCGGAAATTTTTTTTAAGAGACACTCTTCGAAATCCGATTAATAACGAGTCCAGACTTCCTACAAGTTAATTTTAGGTGACTTGTTTGGAAGGATTCGAGTTTCCTTCCTACAGGATTATTTCCTTGGTAGACATGTCAGCTCAAAACCCTAATGAGGGCGTCGATCAGGTTCTGAACAGCTTCCACTACCTTTTGTTTTATTCTGAATTAAGAAGAGCGCTAAAAAAGCTTGTAATCTTCTCCTTAAAGCATGTGAATTTGGTTTTCAACAAGACCAGGATCTCGCATCCTTGAAACTTCACTCTTGCAACTTTCTTCGAAGGAAAACGAGCGATTTCTAAAAATTTCAAAAGATAACATGGACATGTAAGAGGAACATAACTCGAAGCAAAGTCTGCAAGGGCAACCATTGAACATGGTAAGAATGACGCTGTCGGCTCTAAGAATTTGGAAGGGAAATTTCTGTTGACTATTAAACGATCCAACCTACACTATGAGCGGAATAAACTATTCCACCGGGAAGTTGATCGCGTTAACTTGCGTTCACCCGGCCAATGGAAGTGCGGAAATATGCAATATGCAAACCCAAAAATATAAAGAACCTGCAGAAAGCTATAGCTTTGCCACCGAACACTTTAAATCAGGAGGAAACTAACAAGGAACTACGACCAGCTTATTAGTAAGATTTAATCGAAGGATGAATGGTATCTCAGAATCCAATAAATTATTTGAAAAGTTGTAAACGCAGCTGACGACATCATTTCATCACTCTCACAAAACGAAAAATAGTTTGTGAGAATAGAATGAGAGGTGACTCCCGACCTTTCAAACAATTTCTTCATTTTCTCCATTTGAAGGAAGATAATTCGAAAATAGCTTTCCACCCTCGATTCAGATTTTTTTTTTTGAGTTACGAGTAGAGCTACTTCCATTGCCATTCATAACCCCGAACCTACTGGCACCAGGCAGCAGCCCCATCAAAGAACTAACCTTCATCATCTACCTCATGTTGACATGCAGTCTTCGCGATTTCATCATGTCAAAACAAAATGTCAAAATTTTCATTTTAAATAATAAATATGTACGATGCGCAATGAATAACTTTGTGTAAGCAAAACTCTTGCTACTGCGACTACATTAAGACATTCCAACCAGATTCCCATTCACTTCGCCAAAGATTCATTGCTCCACAGCCATGGTCGACAACGTCAAATTCACATCCATTACCACAGCCACAGCTGAATATGTAAACAAGATTATGCAAATGCCCCAAATGGCGAATTCCCATCAATCAATTGCGAACAATATTCCCCGACAAGAACAAGATATCCGTATCGTCCCACCACACCCGGTGCCATAGCGCATGCCGCTTACAAAAGCCCGCCACAATAAATTACAGATTCGGCCAAATTTAACAAATTCAACAAAACCGCTAATTTCAATTAAATTAAGCGATAGAAATGTCTATCAACAGACTGCTGAATACGAACACAACAGATACGAATACACAGGCACTGCCTGCGGATGTGGTGGATAAAAAATTCAACCGCCATTAATCATGAATCGCGCCACAAAAGACAACAAATTGTCGCACCGCGTTTACACTGCCGCTAAATGAAAGCCAAAAAGACGCAAGCTGTCACTTGACGTTCATATTTTATTCAGCTTGTCGTCGCTGAAGCAACAGCTATTCAGCCAGTCGGCTCTGCAAGTGGATATGGAAAAGATCAGCATCGGGAAGTGGTAGCACAATCAGAGGCATCCGCAACACCCAACCAAGCAGACAATTCGACAAACAGACACACACTCAGTCGTCGGTGGGTTGTAATTAAAAATGCAAAATTGTATGAAATTTTGACATCGTACGAATATTCGGAGTCAGAGACAGAGTCAGAGATTTTGGATTCTGAATAACATTCAGCTCTGCCAGCTAAGCCGCCAAATTTATATTCAAATAGGAGAAGATGACGCGCGGCATTCACTTTATTTCACTGACTTGTCGGCGTCCTGTCATAAATAACACCTTCTTTGGCCCCGAAAGGGGAATCGGGCTGAGCGCGATTTTTTCTTAAATTATTTTCTTTTTTTTTTTTGTGCCGTGGACACGCCAAAACGATAAACGATAAAAACGTCCCAAATCAATAGGAGGTGGGGATATTTATGTGAAATTATGGCGCGCATAAATCGCGATTATCTTACGGTAATAACTAAATTTCGCTCGGGGGGTGTTTGATCTTATCGCCGACATCTCGAGTAAGGTGAGAGAATGTGTCATGTTGGCCTGCAGTCTCCGAAAGATGACAGTTGAAAATCTTGAACGTACTCGTATGCAAATGAGGGACGTTTCCTGTGTTGTTCTTGACCATAAAATGGGCGGTTGAAACGGCTATCGTTTTGTTCGAGATATAACAACGACCACGACCACGACCACGACCACGACCACGACCACGAAAACGAAAACGACAGCGACAGCGGCAGCGACGACTGGCGAGTGACTTTATTTGCGTTGGCCGCTGTTTTTGGATGGAGATAAATTGCAATTTGCTGGAGATTATCTCTTGGTTATGGCCGGATGGAGGTGTTATTCGTCGTTTTAGCCAATAACTTTAAGCAGATGATGATTGTTTGTGGTGTGACAATCGAACAAGAAGGTGCCATTTACAGAAAATGAACATCGTACCGTCAACTGTTTAATTGGCAGTAACACTACAATCATGAGGTAGCTTAAAACGAACCAAAGCCTTATTCGAACAAAGAGGATGAAATGAGAAAAGATTTGGTAACGAGGAAGCTATTAAAATACATTTTAGTTGTTAGACCGTCGCACCAAGTGGGCGACGCGACGGAGAATCTTCTGTGCTCCATTGGCTATTGGGATTTTCTTCAAATGACCTGTTTTGCCTTGGCTATAAGACTTTTTTGAGTGAAGACAATGACAGTGACATTGTATTGTACGTCGCTTCAATGAATCGAAGGTTATTTGTGTGATCCTCAGTAGTAGACTTTTCTCGGTTTAAGCAATTGAAAGATTTGGCGGCTTTTTGCTGAAAAGAAAACTCTATGATGTTGCCAATGGCGCTCCTCATCACCGAGGCCTTTGAGTCATCTCAACTGCCTTACTTTTATTTGTAGAGCAATATATGAATGTACTTCCAACCTGCATGTAACAAGGAGTATCAGAGATAGAACGGGACCCTAGGCGGATCAGCATCTTATTTATATAATCAAGCCTAAAACCGTCTTAAGCCATTTGGGATTAAAGGTTCCAAAACGTAATTTCTAACTTGTTTAAGGAGAAATTCAGTGATCACAATTTTAAACTGGGCCAGTCCAGTCTATGCAAATTTGCATAGACTTTGGTTCCAGTCTTCAGTGAAACTTGCCATAAAGCCAGTGTAGACTTGGACTCGTAGACCATACATTTTGTGTCGATCTGACAATTTATCAGAATTTCCATAATTGTTGAAAGATAGATCGGGACAGAAAAGATTATTTCATTCCAGCACCAGTAGGATTGGTGCAAAAACTAACAAAAGAACTTTTGCTACTACACGAGAGTGAAAGTGGATTGGCTTCATTGAAAATTGGACAGTCTGGAAGACGAATGAAGACATGGTACAACTTAAAAAAGTTGGCTGCGAAGAACTAGTCCATTGTACCCCTAGTAAGTTGCTTTTTATGAAATCTTTCAGTCTTTCGGAAAAAGATGAGTAGGCGAGTTACGTCTCAGAGACCACTCCCTTTTAATCCCGTTAGTCTCCCCACCTCCTCTAGCCAATCTAACCAATGATAAAGGCATTGAATGGCAGTAACTACCACCTCCCCCTTTTCCCGTTACTTCGCCATCTTCCCAATTTAACCAATGATAAAGGCTTTGAATGGAAGGAACCGCCACCTCCCCCTTTATCCCGTTACTTCGCCATCATCCCAATCCCACCATGCAAATATGCATTACGTCTGTTCACTCAGGTAAATGATCACGCATACCCCACATGCACACTTTGCACTCAATAGTGCACGATCAGTGCATACGCTTGGAATCAAGTGACAAGCCAACAACAGACAAATTCCTTTCCCACAAAAAGTACATGCGCTTGGAATCAAGTGACAAGCCAAGAGCATACAAATTCCTTTCCCACAAAAATATGATGACGTTTGCAAGATTGTAGCTATAAGTATACGTAGAAACTAATTGTTAGCTTAGTTTTTAAGTGGAAGTTAAGAGTGAATAAAGTTTTTTTTTTAAAGCAAACCCGTGTTTGCACCTATAACTGGCGCAGTCGGTCCTCCGTTCAAGGAGAAATAAATTAAACTCCGTTCAAGGAGAAAGAAATGAAACTCCGATAAAGGAGAAATAATTAAAAAAAGGTGAAAAGATCCGTTTAAGGACAAAAACGCCGCTAAAAGTGAAATAATTAGAAAAAAAGGTGAAAAGATCCGTTTAAGGACAAAAACGCCGCTAAAAGTGAAATAATTAGAAAAAAAGGTGGAAAGATCCGTTTAAGGACAAAAACGCCGCTAAAAGTGAAAAAAAGAATATACAACAAAGTGAAAAGATTTGTTTAAAGAACATTATTAGTACAGAAAAGGTGAAAAATCCATGTAGAGGAAAAAAAAAAAAAACGAGTTTATTTAGAAAAAAAAAAAGTGAAAAAAAAAATTTTTTTTTTTTTTTTTTTTTTTTTTTCCCCCTCTGCAAAAAAAATTGAAGAAACAATATATAATAAAATACAAGTAAGAAAATAAAAAGAAAATAAATTATTGAACAAAAATAAAAGTGAACAAACAAAACAAAAAAAATAACAGAGTGAATGTGAATACAAAAATAAAAAAATAAAAAAGAGGACAATAATAACAATAAATCTAAAAAGTGAGAAGCCCTGGACAAATTAAGGAAAATACACCGACGGATGCTGCTTGAACAGAGAAGAAATTTGGAAATGGCGACACAGGAACCAGCATCAGTAAGCCCCCTAACTTTAAGCATTGATCCAATTAAGTATTTAAGCAATTTACCTCCTTATGATGGTAATAGGAATAATCTTCATAGTTTCATTGATCTAGTAGATAGGATTTTTCCAACTCTTAGTAAATATGACGAGACAAGCCAGCTTATTTTTTTTGATCTTATAAAAAGTAAATTAGTAGGCAAAGCTAGAGAGGCAATTGAAATAAACAACAGTGTCAAGAACTGGCATGAAACAAAGAAAATATTCTTCCAGTACTTCGGGGATAGGAAATCAGTAGAACAGCTTTACGATGATTTAAGGGGGATACAATTCAAGAAAAATTGTCAGGAATTCTATAATGATATAAAAGTAGTCCTTAGACGTTTTAATAACAAAACAAAAATAGATAGAAGTGCCAATAGTTCGGAACTGGAACAAAACTGCAAAGCCGCTTTGAACATTTATATTAGCAAATTACCAGAGCCCATGAAAGGACTACTATATTGTAGGAATCCTAGTAACTTAGAAGAGGCGATGCAAATTCTGCACGAGACAGGATATGCATATTACGGTCAGGACTATAAACAAACTAGTTATAAAAATAACAAGCGACAAACAGACAACCAAGAAGAGAGTCACCAATCTCGGGAGAATAGGTCAGGAAATTTTAGGAAAAATAACAAACCACAAAATAGCAATGATTTCGGTAATTATAATCAAAGGAATAGTATTAATAATAGTAATAATAATAATAATACCTCTGGCATGTCCAGGAATAATACCAATAGAAATTTCAGAACAAATCAGGGTAATTCTAGGAATAACGAAGATGCTGTCGAACCCATGGACACTCTTTCAGCTGTGAGTAGGCAAATACATAATCTAGAAGAAAAATCGGATTTTCAGGAAGGCAATCTTCCCGAAAATTACCCTATATAGTTGTCAAAACCCACAGCTATGATCTAAGAATACTAATTGACACCGGTTCGGAAATTAGCATTCTTAGAAAAGGGATATGCCACCCCAAATGGCAAATTAAGTTACAAAAACCAGTCAAAATTTTGACTACAAGTACACCATTACATATAAATTCAAAAGTTAGAATTCCTTTATTTAAGGAATTCGAAAAACCAAATAGAACCGCGGAATTCCTGGAATTCAATTTTCACGATACTTTCGATGGTTTACTCGGAAATAACATTCTATTGCCATTAGAAGTAATGCTCGATCTCAAGAGTAGGCTTCTAATTGTTGATGAAACAAAAATCCCGATATATTTCAGTAAGGCTGAAGAAGAAGTAACAAATGAAGTTTACAAAAAACAAATTCCAGCTTTGGAAATATATCACACCGAAACCAGGAAAGATCCGATCTCTGAACAAATTAGAATCGATCACCTGAATGAGGAAGAGAAAAGGGGAATCACTCGCCTCGTCTCTCAATACTCATCAATTTTCTATCAAGACGGTAGCGATTTGACGTTCACTAATGCGATTAAGCATCATATAAAAACGTTCAATGAAATACCAATATACACAAAAACATATAGATACCCGGAGGTACACAAAAATGAAGTGAAAAGACAAATAAATGAAATGCTCCGGCAGGGTATTATACGCCCAAGCAAGTCGCCCTACTCGGCACCAATCTGGATCGTTCCAAAAAAGAGGGACGCATCTGGGAAGGAAAAATGGAGGATGGTCATCGATTACAGGAAACTCAACGAAGTTTCTATCGACGACAAATTCCCCATCCCAAACATGGACGACATCTTTGATAAATTGGGAAAATCCAATTATTTTACGACACTGGACCTTGCCAAAGGTTTCCACCAGATAGAAATAAATGAAACTGACATAATGAAAACGGCGTTCTCAACGAGCGACGGCCATTACGAATTTATTCGAATGCCGTTTGGCTTAAAAAACGCACCATCCACCTTTCAGCGCTTAATGAATGACGTTCTAGCAGAATTCATTGGGAAAGTTTGCCTCGTATACATGGATGACATCATCGTGTTTTCTACCAGTCTTGAGGAACACCTTACATATCTCAAGAAAATTTTTCAAAGATTAAAAGAAGTCAATCTCAAAGTCCAACTCGACAAAAGTGAGTTTTTAAAAAAAGAAACTGAATTCTTAGGCCACATAGTAACAACCGAAGGCATTAAACCGAACCCTAACAAAATAATGGCCATAAAAAACTATACAATCCCAAAAACAACAAAGCAAATCAAATCCTTTTTAGGCATTACTGGGTACTACAGAAAGTTCATTAAAGATTATTCAAAGGTGGCAAAACCTATGACAGCTTTCCTCAAAAAAGACGCAAAAATTGATGTGAATAATCCCGAATATATTGAGAGCTTTGAAAATTTGAAAGCGTTAATAACTTCAGATCCCATCCTGAAGTACCCAAATTTTAACAAAAAATTTACACTTACAACAGACGCATCCAACCATGCTTTGGGAGCCGTACTGACACAAGAAAACCATCCAGTAAGCTACGCTAGCCGTACATTAAATGATCATGAGACTAGGTACTCCACCATAGAAAAGGAGTTGTTGGCCATTGTATGGGCCACGAAATATTTTAGGCCTTATCTCTATGGCAGGAAGTTTACTATAAGAACAGACCACCGACCATTAGTCTGGCTCAGTTCATTGAAAGAACCAAACGCTAAGCTTCAAAGATGGAAAATCAAATTAGGAGAGTATAACTTCGACATTGAGTATGTAAAAGGTAAAGACAACCAAGTTGCAGATGGATTGTCAAGGATAGAAATTCATTACAGCGAAAATGTAACGAATTTGGAAAACCTCAGCAAAGACAACAAAACCACAAGTGCAGAAAACATAAATCTCGATGACCAATCTGTCATAGCCACAATCCATAGCGCTAACGAAGATAGTAGCGACTACATCCCGATTGTCGAGACACCAGTTAATATTTACAAATCTCAAATCATTTTGAATAACTCAGACTCGATAAATACACATAAAATATATACAGAATTTGGCAAAAGAAGACTTGTTATAGAATTAAAAGAGTTCAAAGAAAGTTACGTTTTAGATATTTTGAAAAAATTTATTCCATCTAAAGGAATAGTAGCTATATATTCAAATTACGACCATTTATTTGCAAAGTTTCAAGACACATATATTAAATATTTCAGTAAAAATCGATTAATTAAAACAATAAAATGCAGTAAATTTCTAGGAGACCTCAACGACGAAGAAAAAGTAGCAAAAGTAATTATAAACACGCATAAGCTTTTGAACCATAGAGGCATTAACGAAACATATGCGGAAATCAAAGACATATATTATGCTCCGAATCTTAAGGATAAAATCCAGAGATATATAAACAATTGCGAAATATGTAACAAGGCCAAATACGAACGACTTCCGAATAAAATACCTCTAAAATTAACTGCTACTCCAGAAAAACCTAACCAGATTTTACACATCGACATTTGGTATGCAAATATTAATCTCATGTTTGTTACTATGATAGATAAATTTTCCAAGCATGTGACAGTCCAAGAAATAAAACATAGAACTTGGATATCTCTTTTAAATACCCTAAAATATAGATTTGCTAACTTTGGCATTCCGAAAAGAATAATAACCGATGGCGAATCCGGTTTCTCATCTATTATTATTAAAGAATTCCTTAAAGAGAACAATGTAGAATTGCATATTACAACTCCTTACAATAAAACAGGAAACTCAGATGTAGAAAGGTTTCACTCGACGTTAAACGAACATATTAGAACTTTTGCAGCAGATAAAGACAATAAAGATACACTCCGAAATAGAATCTTAGAAGCAGTTAAAATTTATAACAATACTATTCACTCTACAACCAAACAGAGACCAAACAATTTCCTTAACGGAACTCTAACCCAGGAAGATTTTCCCAAAATTATAGAAATAGTTAAGAAGAATAAAGAAAAGTACACAAATAAACTCAATAAAGATAGGAAAGACATAGACTTAACAAAAGAAAAGCATACATTTTTGAAGAATAGAGGTTACAATAAGCTTAAACCAATACATAAGAAAACAGACCTAGACATTTTAGACAAAAACCACGTTGTGGATGAAAAAGGTAGCAAGTTTTACAAGACGCAAATTAAACGCAAATACAAATATGAAAATTCAGATTAAAATAACAATATATTTAATATTTCAGAAAATATTTTTAATTTATATTACAATGACCATCATATATGGACAAAAAATTGACGTACAAGACTTAAGAAATGGACAAGGATACGTGACAATAAGAGACGAACAGCTTCAAGTAATAAAAGGCTACACGAAACTACTTCACTGTGTTAACCTAACATCATGGACAGAAAACTTAGACATTATTGAACACAACATTAACAAATTAAATAATAAAAATGAATACCCGGCCTTAATGCATAGCTTTAAACTTTTGGCACAAGAGATAGAAAATATTTCATATAGGAATAGGCATAAAGTCAGAAGGGGATTAGTCAATATTGTCGGAAAAGGTTTAAAATACCTGGTAGGAACAATGGACTCTGAAGATGAACAAGAAATAAGAAAGAGTCTGGAAGCCAACGAAAGAAGTAGTCAGAATTTAATTAATGGACTAAATGAACAAATCAACATTAATTACCATTTCAATGAAGCTATAGAAAACATTACAAGACATATTAATAGACAGCAATTAGAAATCAAAGGACAGTTAAAAAATTTAGGAAATGCAATCAACAGAGAGTTCTCAGAAATCGCACACATGCAGCAGGCATTTCAAATACAATATGACATACAGCTCCTAAGGGAACAGGTAGGAAAAGTCAAAGAAAATTTGCTGGCAAGTCAATTAGGAATCTTAGGAAGTGATCTATTACTTCCAGAAGAGATTAGGAAATTTAACATAACAATTGTAAAATTAACAAATATAAAGAGTTCTGTTATAATATATGATAGTGAAATAATATTCGTTGTAATGATACCCCAATACTCAAATGTAAAATTTTACAGAATAATAATAGAACCAATACCAAACAAAAATAAACTAGAACTTATTTCGCCTTTCAACACATTTATAACAAATAATGAGAATAATTACCAAGATGTAAATGGAACAATCCATATTAAGAATTTAAAACCAATAAAAGACAGTTGTATTGCAAATCTGTTCAAACAAAATGCGTCATGTAGCTTTAAGGAAAGCAAAGATGTAGTAATTAAACAGTTAAGTAATAATATTATAATAACTAAAAATATTCCATATACACACTTAAAACATAATTGTCATAAATTTAGCATAAGTCTCATAGGCAATAATATAATACGATTTGAAAATTGTGAAATTGAAATAAATAGCATTAAATATGAGAATTTTATAACATATGATAATTTTGTTATACCAAATTTTAATAATGTAACAATTGAAAATATTGCAGTAAACGTTTCCACACAAGAATTACATATAAAAAATGTAGAAAACCGAAAATTAATAGAAGAATTAAAAAACAGAAAAACAATTTATGAATATGCAAACTCTGTAATAATATTTATAATCATAATTGCACTCGTAATCATTATTTTTAAAGGGAAAAATAAGGATCACACAAATGTTAAAATAAAAGTTCAGAACACTGATTCTTCGGAGCAGAATCGTATGCGGGGAGGAGTTACGTCTCAGAGACCACTCCCTTTTAATCCCGTTAGTCTCCCCACCTCCTCTAGCCAATCTAACCAATGATAAAGGCATTGAATGGCAGTAACTACCACCTCCCCCTTTTCCCGTTACTTCGCCATCTTCCCAATTTAACCAATGATAAAGGCTTTGAATGGAAGGAACCGCCACCTCCCCCTTTATCCCGTTACTTCGCCATCATCCCAATCCCACCATGCAAATATGCATTACGTCTGTTCACTCAGGTAAATGATCACGCATACCCCACATGCACACTTTGCACTCAATAGTGCACGATCAGTGCATACGCTTGGAATCA
Organism: Volucella zonaria; assembly: GCA_963966105.1. Taxonomy (NCBI): domain Eukaryota; kingdom Metazoa; phylum Arthropoda; class Insecta; order Diptera; family Syrphidae; genus Volucella; species Volucella zonaria. The sequence goes on from OZ014532.1 coordinate 188,721,612, forward strand.
AGTGACAAGCCAACAACAGACAAATTCCTTTCCCACAAAAAGTACATGCGCTTGGAATCAAGTGACAAGCCAAGAGCATACAAATTCCTTTCCCACAAAAATATGATGACGTTTGCAAAATTGTAGCTATAAGTATACGTAGAAACTAATTGTTAGCTTAGTTTTTAAGTGGAAGTTAAGAGTGAATAAAGTTTTTTTTTTAAAGCAAACCCGTGTTTGCACCTATAACTGGCGCTTCAGAGATAAAGAGCTTACAGTACCAGCACCCACCATGCCAACGCCGAGTGCCTGCGGCCTGATGGGAAGGTAAACCCGACAGAGGTCGGGAGGCATTCGTTTGGTCTGCCGGAAACCTGGGGAGTCATGCTATCTGAAATTGTGCTCATATGAAACCCAACTGTCAATGGAAGTCCTAAAGGAGGACACAGACACACCCAACGTAGGTTCGGCTCCTAAAAATCTGTCCTATGAGCCTTGGTTAGAAACTTTATTTCCCGTGAAATGGAACCCAGACACGACTCAGTGAATGCAGCCTTCCGACATGGCTGAACGTCTTGCATTTTCGAACGTGTTTGGTAGTCGCTACAGATGCAAATGCTTCGCTACCTCCACCAATTCTTCACAACATATTGTATCAGGATTGCGTATATCTCCGCTTGGAAGACAGACGCAAGTTCACTCCTCCGAACGAGGAGTGAAAGCTAACGTTGTCATCCTCCAGAAAGACACCAGCGCCACATCCTCTATCGCTTTTGGGCCCATCCGTAAGGGCACGACTACATTCCTTTCCTGACGCAAATTCTGGCCGAAGCCAGAAGTCGAAGCCGAATCATCAGGATTTCTGGTGTCATTGCGTCAGATGTCATGTCCATAAGACAAGAGTCGACAGACTACCGGCGCGCAAGGTCATCAACATCAACATTATCCTGTCCATGTTGTACCAAAGACCAATTCTATTTAAAGTCCATCACACGAATATCCAGGGGTGGAAGATTTATTAATGCGTCTAGAGCGGGATTAGCCATCAGAGACAGACCGTTCTTTGGATACTGGTAAAAGCAGCAATGACATATTTTCGTGAAAGCTATTCCACTGGACAACAGACACATAGGATAGATCCAGATCCAAAAGATCCTTCTCGGTCAGACAAGACATCTTCCTCCTTCTCCTAAAGAGAAAAACCTCAGTTTTGACAGGATTGACTGAAAGTCAATCGTCGACAACGTCTAGGGCTGCCTGCGCTTTAGAACAGACAGTCGTTAGATATGATCCAACAAACAGTTATCGGGTAATGTTTGTGGATAAACGTCAGAACTATTGAGCGCGTTATACAATGAATCTACCAACATTCAGCATTGCAGTGGAGACAGAAGACCGTCTTGCGGGAAATCCCTGTTCGTTCTCGCCAAACATATATTGGCCGCAGTCAGCATCCGCAATCAGTGTCCTATTCACCAGCATTGATTTTGTCAACAAAACTTGAGATTCGTCTACGCCGTGTTGTCGGACCGAGCTACATACACATGCCGTCAGCAGTTATGTTGTCGAAAGCACCCTCAGTGTCGAAGAATATGCACAGTGCGTACTTCATCTTGTCGAGTCTTTCAATTCTGCTCACCAAATTTTTAAGCGCACTCCCGCAAGATCTTCCGCCTTGTTAAGCATGTTGCATCGCAGACAGAGGATGCAGTCGCAAAGCACACAGATCTCGACCGTTCCCTCTATATTCTTTAACATGAAGCAAGTCAGACCCATATGTCTGAAATTCTGGGCGAGCGTGTAGTCCTCTACTCTCGCTGTTTGTAAATGTTTCGGTTTGTATTCTAGAGCCAAGTTAGCAGTGAGGCTTCTCCTCAGAGTTGCCAGCAGCTGATCTATACCTTTTTGTAACATAACTGGGTACACGAGCCATCGGTGCCAGGCGACTTGTAGCCATTAAAGGAAGCAATAACATATTTAATGGCCTCATAGATGACCACAACCGATAGGATGTAGATGGTACGGTGTATAGGAGCTAATTGTGAGCTGGTTCTGATTAGGCTACGTGAGAAGTGAGCCTCAAGCATGAGGCGGACAGTTTCTACTTTCGACCCAGTGTAGGTCATATGATTTTCTGAGTGGTTCCAGCCTGGATGATCTTCCCCTTTGGGGACTTTGACTGGTGTCATCAACAGTTTATATATTTTCGCAAAAGCCTCGAAATCCAGTTAAGTTTCTTTTATTCTCTCTGCTTCGATATGTAAACATTCCAGTCTTCTTCCAAATTAGTCTTAAGTGACCTGTTAAGAAGTTCTCTGGTTTCTTTACGAAGACGCTGCTGATCTGCGTTCCACCTAGGATTGCTTTCAGGCTGCATATGCTACATTAAAACACCTGGTGAGGGTATCGATCACATTCTGAACAGCTTCCTCTAGCTTTTGTTTTGTCATAAGATTAAGGGGAGCACTCTTCTTGCCGAGTTCCTTCTTATATCGTGTTCAGCGGATTTTCTGCGGATTCCTCCTCATCAACAAGGTCGAGGCCTCACATCCATTTAGGTGTACCTATAGTCTAACATGGACATCTACGATAGTGCTTTCCAACCAATATTCCTTTTAGAATATTTGCTTACGCTCGTAGCAAAAGTTGGCTGAGAATCAAAATTGTTGACAACCAGGTCAGAAGATAGTATGAGATCCAGGAGGTGATTACCTCTCACGTTCCATTTGCTACTGCCTCAAAAAGTATTCTGAGCATTATTACCACTGCATATGATAAGTCCCACTTCCTGGAGTGACAGTATTGAAAGAGTTTAAACTCCGCAAATTGGGTGTTGAAATCCATGAACCTGGTCAAGAAATTAACCGAAAAATTATTTTGGCCGATGAAGCACCATTCGGGCTTACGAAAATCCAAGAAAGAATGCCAGAAAGTACCTCGTTACATTCGATTTCTGTGCAGGAGGGATCGATGGACCTCATTTCAAAATACAGCGTGTTTGTCACCGGAACTAAAAGTATGTACTCGGTGCCGGTCAAGTTGCGAAAGCATTCCTCTTTACCGAAAAAAGTTTTCTGGATGTTATATCTCAAAGCGGTTATTTGAATTGGCCGCTGAGAGCTTGCGATTAAAACCGTGAGCCTTCTTCTTTATTATCATGTGAGAGAGAAGGTATATGTACCTAGCAATTGTAGCATTCAAAACCAACATCCATGCTGTTATCGATGAAATAGAGCTGCAAATACGCGAAAACTAATGTTGAACAAGATTATCAAAAGGCCCTGAATACGCAACAGAGGACCGGGTCTTTGCTATTGTTGTCAGTATTAATTGCAAAATTTTAAAATAAAATAGTGCTTTCTTGTTAAATCAAAATAAAGCATCTACGAGTAATTGGAACACTCATGATGGAAAGTACGCCAGCTTAATAAAAAAATCTGAGAGATCTACCTTCAGATTTAGTGTTAGGCAGTAAGCTTTGAACTAGGTTAACGACATTGCGAATCTACTACGGCTTAGAAGTTGTACTTAAGCTCACGATATAGGCAGCGGGCCCCCTCTGAAATTAGGCGCTATTTCTGTTTTATGAAAGACCCATCTCTCATTCCTACATGCAGCGCATGTAATACAAGGCTTTCAGCAGATACTTGGAGATTGGTCGGATTAAAATTGATTGAACTTGAATTCCAGTATCCAACAGCTTATTGGAAAGTCCGATAGGCATAAACAGATTGTAGCAAACAGATCTTGCTTCTACGAAGAAGCTTATCGATCGACACATGATCAAATGACATCGCACGAAAAGGATAAAATGTATTGTGGTGATATCGGATCAGGACTAGCACCAGAGATAAGGTAGCACTTCGTTAGAGTTCTTAGAATTGTTTTACACAGAAGAGATATTCTTGACACTATTTATAAGAGTGCATCTGAAGGTGGAGAACCTCGAGATCTGCTCGAAATTCCGTCTTACACTCACGACATCTTACGAGGTAAGCATATGACATTTACCCTGTAATGCAAGACATGCATAGTGGAATCAAAATTAAACCCTTCTATTGGAATTGGATGAATGGAACCACTTCAGTTCAATTCAGAAATACAACTACCTGCTGGCATTAAATACTACCTGGCATTAAGAACTAGACCGTTAAACATTTCAGTTGGTAGCTGTAACATGGAAAGTATTCCTTCTTAGCCGAATCTGCTCCTGCAAATAATGAATTGCTTAAACCAACAACCACCTTGCTCTGACCGTTTCCTGATTTAATGGCCAATCTTTATAAATCCTGGCAGATGTAAACACAACCTCATATGGTGTCACAGAAAAAATGCGACTTTCTACTTTTGACATGAAAACCACCCATCGCCAACCTGCAAATCCCACAAGTCACAGGTATCAGCGTCAAAATATTGCAATTAAGGTATAAGTCAGACGCTGTAGCGTTTGCCCGCTTTTGACATTTGCTACAACTGACAGACTGACAAAATGTATGCAAAAGAGCAACCCAACTTCAACTGCTTAATCGACAACTTAATCCATCGGTGTCACCGTGTCATGATTATTCTCTACGTCCAGTTGCATAGCTGGAGTACGGCTGCTGGAAAGTTCAATCAATCTTTCAAGCCACAAACGCGGATAGGCACATTCATATACGAGTACTCATAGACTTCCTATTTCATTTGTCTCCTTGTTTGCCTCACCTTAATGCCAGCGCCAGTTGTATACTCGTATTTGTAATAATTGCAAAACGTGAGATTTGCCAAAATTGATTCGGCTACAGATTCCTGCTTCGACTTGGATGCGGCACACTGCGAATCTAATGCTAAGCGCGTAATATTCACCTCACAACCGTGAGTTGATTTATTTCCGATTTTATGCTCCATGGTGTGGTGCGGCTGCTGGTGCCCGTGTCGGTGTCGGTGCTAGTTGATCATGCGCATTGCACAATAGTCTACGTTTACGTTTATAGGTCCAACTGACTTGGCCTAAACGGCTGTAACGACGACGATGACGACTCCTACTTGGAAACATATGGGCTGCCAAAGGTTATCACTTTAGCTGCTTGATTGAAGTCAAGGAGGTGAGAATTTATTATTGAAGTCTGGGCCAGGTGGAGTAGAACTAGTACCCAGGTATCCGTTCAACTTTTGTAGCGGAAGAGTGTGCTCTGTGTAGTGGTGGCGATAATTACCTCATTTGGAACGAGTAATTGAAGTGGAGGTGCGAATTGCCAATTGTGAAACACAGAGTTCGATGATTTTTCGGCTCTGATATGGGCGGGTGTAAAATTTATTAGATTGCCTCGGATTGCCTTGGATTGGCTTGGATTGGCTTGGATTGGATTGACTTTTTGAGGTACAAGAGGTGTGTGTACATTTGAACTACTAGCATTTTCGTTTAGAGTCGGTTATAGCATGGATAACGTGGGTAAAAAGTCGTGTGGTTGCTTTAGACGATTTGTTAAAAACGGCAGTGAATGTAGTGGCTGTGGCTTCTATGGCTATGTAACTGACTCTTGGAGTAGTCGACCTTCCTTCAGGCGCGAACGACGGTGATTAAGTGATGGAGGAGTCGGAGGTCACGGGTATTGTGTGGAATTGGTAAAATGGGTAAACTTACTTTCAAGTATCTATAATACTTTTTGGCAATTTCACGAGTACACTACAGACAATTAGGACCGTGAGAGATGTATACACACGGATATTAATGACTTAGGCTGTTAACAAGAAAGGTCTGCATGGAAATAAATAGATGGAGGGGTATATTACCTTATTGCTATATAGATCTGACTATCCAATATGTTACGAGTTTTTAGCAGATGGGAATTTATTCAGAAGAATTGCTCATCAACCGCTAGTTGAACATTGAAATCATTTTTAAATATTTCAGCACTTCAAGGGCTACTCCATTTACTACAGCGATGTCTTTAGAGTGAATGGCTCTAGAGTTGGCTTGCAGTTAACTCAACTCAGAAAGTTGTAATGGGTTCAGCATGGTTGTCAACTCGGATTCCGGCTAAAAATTTGCCACAAGAGAATTAAATTAGTTTGGAGGTACTAAGAGGCGGAGGCATAAACCCGAGGCGAATGGAAATATTCATGTCAGTGCTCGACGGTTAACGGGGGCGAGCAGTATAGCCCCTTTAAGAAGTAAACTAAGTATAGCAAGCTGGAACGTCACCTTGGTGACGGCCAAATGTTTCGAGCTAGAAAACATACTACGGCAACGTAAGATGGAATTATACGCAATCAAGAAACCTATTGCCGAAATGTAAAAAAAATTTCCCGATACTTGGACTCGCAAACGAAAGTGTACTCATGGAATTGAGTATCATATCGAAAGCTCCTAGACAAGATCGCAAAAATCTGTTGCCGGCTAATGGTCATAAAACTGATGATAGAATACGAAACTCGGAATACTCATCGCAAGTAGGCAATGAGCTATCGGATAAATAAATATTTAGGAGCGACTTCAATTGCCTCTTAAATACAATAGGATATCGAACATGTAAATGCTTTTCGCTCGTAGGCAAGTTGGGGGATTGACTTACGAAAACCAAAACTGCTATGGGGGAAATGGTTTCGGAACTAATTACTCAGCCGGAGAAAATATGCAAACATGCTAAACTCACGCAAACCACATGATATTACAATACTCAATACCTTATTGATTATTTAGGCCACCCATTCAACCCAGATAGATAACGATGATGCCTCGGAAAAGCCCAAAAAGACGACTAAAAGATTCACATTCTTGGCTGAACCACATCTTTATCGTTTTTTTCCGACGGACTTTTTTCGTGAAGATTAAAACGTAAATCGCCATCACTCGAGAAAACTAACTGGTGCAACATCAGAAAAGGACGCCCTTGGCATTTAATTTGCAAGAATGGCTCAAAAATGCCATAAACCGAGAGAAAGGAGATGTTATCTAGCGGCTTATGAACGGGAGAACATGAATAGAAGAAACATAACATAACATAAGGTAAACCATTTAATCCTCTAAAATTTGATGCACAATGAAGAAATAGCTTGCAAGACATTCAATCGCCGAAATTTATTAGACGAACAGGGGCGCATTCTAAAGAGAAACGAACAAAATTCTGTCCAAACGACCGACCTTGGCAGGGATGCCAAAACTAGACATTGCACTGTATAGCTCATCTCCACAGATGCTGTCATACGTGGACTTAAAATCGATAAATAGGTGTTGTGTTTCGATTTGAAGCTCATGTGGTTTTTCCAAGACCTGCCGTAGTGTGAATATTTGGTAGATGGTGGACCTTACTGGCTTAAAGCCACATTGACATCGACCAATAAGGTTATTGACGAACGGCTGCAGGCATTAACACAATACGGCAGACAGGATCTTGTAGGCGATGTTAAGAGTGGTGCCTCTGTAGTTGGCGTTGTTGAGCGAGTTTCATTTCTACATAGAGGATCGGACAAACAATGATGAGGTTCCATTCATCGGACACACTTTTGTGGGCACACATATTTTACAGATGAGTTGGTGTATTACCATGTCATTGCCTGTCAGTTTAAAGACCTCGGCAGACAAGGCGTCTGCTCCAGCAACATTATTGGATTTAAGCTTAAATATGGCTATCTTCACTTCATCCGTGACGGGTGGACGGAATTGTAGGTCCACATCGTTCAGGTTAAAAGGTTCATTCTGTTTGGCAAGTGCATTTGATTCGTCATCGCCGTTATACAGTCTACATAAATGCTATTTCCAAATCCTCAGCATCGACTGCGCCTCTACTGCTATGTTCCCCTGTTCGTTTCTACAGAGATTCCACGACCGAGTATTTCCCATGCTCCTTCTTGTTCCTGCTGAGAAGTCGGTGTTCGTCTCTCCTCTTCTGCTCGCAGAGCTCGTCAATACCTCTAGTCCTTATATGCTGGGTCGCTTTGTATGCACTTTGTTTAGCTGCATATACTTGCTTATTCGTTGCCAAACCGGGCGGCATCTCTAATGGTTTTTTGGCTATGTTGCCACTGATCATTAATGCTTGACGCTGGCGGCAAAGGACTACTTAAGAGATTAAGGGACTGCAGCCGTCCGACGGTGAACTTTCTCACAGTATTAGCTTGCCTTACGATGTGGGTGGCCGTGGCTCAAGTGGTAGTGTATTGGCTTCCAAATCGGACGGTTCGGGAATCAATACCAGCCGCGGCCGAAAGACATTCTTTTTTTCAGGCAACTTCCACTAAGAATTTAGTCTCCCCATTAAACGTTGGATGCCACCCGTGGACCGAAATATCTGCTGAGCCCACAAATCTCTCTATCTATCTCTGTCCCATTTTATCAAAAACTTAACACGTGCTCTGGCATTTTAAATGCAGTCATACTTACCTGAGTGTCAAGTTCTTTAAAAAAAAAATAAAAACATATTCGGGATATCCGCAACGGTACCTTTTCTACAATAAGCTAATGGTCCGAGTAAATGCTGGCCACTCGGAAGGTTTGGACATCCATATACTGGAGGATCGTAATATAGTCAATCTGGTTGAAGGTTCGTGAATCAGGAGATTTCCAAGCTTCCTTATGAATATCGAGGTGCGGTAACTGCGTGCTAGCTGCGAGAATGTTTCGACCAACCGCAAAGTTGATTAGCCTGAATACATTATCGGAGGTGGTGTCATGCAGGCTATACTTTCTCTTCTCTCTTCCTAGCTTTGTATTAAAGTCGTCGAGGACAATTTGAATGCCATAACTAGGGCACTACTCGTAAGTCAAGAGTTCGTAGAAGCTATCTTTGGTGTCTTCATCTCTCTTCTCTGTAGAGGCGTGCGCGCATATAACCGTACTGTTGGTAAATTTAGCCTTAATACAGACTGGTACGAGGCACTCGTCAACATGCAATAATAACAAATCAGCATATAAGTAAGCACTGCTTTTGAAGTCAATAACAATCGCCGTAGTAAATGTCGAAGGTTTTCATCCTCTTTTCGTCCGGTCCATCCCATAGCATTTTTTGGATGGCGGTAACACCTGCTTTGCAGCAATCCAGGGTTTCCGATAGTTGACTTAACAGTCCACGTACAGATCCGAAGTTCGTTCTCCTTATTTAATTTGCAAGGGTTGTCAACAGTAGATCCGTCGGTATCAGGGGCTTTTTGTTGCCTCGTAATAATGAATTTTTTTAAAGCCCGGGCAGTTACCCCGGCAGAACAACCCCCAACACTTAAGCCCAATTCCAATATAGATACCCCCATGATGAGAGTTCGGTTAGACCGAATCCAGTAACCCGTTCGGGGATGTGAGTGCCGTGGCCCCATTAAAGTGTCATCTGCTACCATCATATACCACGACCCTGACTTAGTCTCGTAAATCCTTACTGACCTTAACTCCAAATATGTCACAGTAGCCTGGATAAGGTCAAATTCCATCACCGTTGATTCCATCTGGGGAATTCATCCGCTGTCCCATTTATAGTGCTGCTAGTTTTGCCTGCTCGTCAGCACTCGCGGTTATAATTTTGACAAATCGAGTTTGGATGGACATCGACCAGAACCCGATGAATACCACTTGGAGGTAAATAAGCACAATTGATGGGTAGAAATAGTGGGCATCGCTAAGTCGACACCTCTCAGTGCCTATCCTATTTCTACAGCACCCTACATATTGGGTGAGTTAACGATGTCAGTTTTGGTTTAGTACACGTGACTGTACGACGTATCGCAGTATGTTTAATAAGGCTGACGATGAACTCCTACGGAAGGACAATGCTGATCGATTGATGTGATGCGTCATCTTACTAAAAACTATACTTTATAAGTCATCTTAAAGGACTTGCGTGATAAATGCAGCAGCATCCCAACTAAGACTCTTCTTCCTCAAGGATTTGACTAAGGCAATAATGAAAAAAATAATTTTTTTTAAAGTACCTACCTTGGTACTTGACACGTCCTTCATTCATGTGGTATGCTTTGCTATTGAATATTTGAGGAAGCACTTTCTACTGTGTGGATGTACTTTCTAGGCTGGAGTCAGAAGATTATGTGGACGTGGGCGATAGTCCTAGATCACTCTTTTTATCGTTGCCATTTTACATTTTCAATGTCAATATATATCTGCTACAAGAATCCGTCAAAATGATTACATATTCAGGATTTTTGACGATCTTTTACTCATCCTGCGAACTTCACTTTTACTGACTCGGATGGCAAGCACATATAGAGAGTGCGGTTGCCAATGCTACGGCAGACGTAGAATCGATTCTGACAACATTGAGGGCAGTTTCAGGTTGTCGTTTATCACTCAAAAAAATCACAGGGACATTCGGGAAAGCTATAAAACCAACTCAATAATATTGGTGAAACCTTAGACATCAACTAGTTCTAAATGGGTCTTCAACAGATGTGCCAAACTAGTTCAATAAGAATTCTCTGGACTCAACCGTGTAATCTTTTGTTGTACATAATATTTGTGTTCCTTATTGTCTGCCATTTAATCATGGAAAGGTATTCGTTTTTACAACGTTTACAAGTCGTCAACATTCTTTATCCGAATTCGCTGTCAGTTACGCTGCCATCCCTATAAGCGAGCAATTGAGCGTTGACTGAAAGAAACTCGATTCGACTTACATATGCACTCCACTGCCTTGTCAGTGAGATACCGAAACGCCAGAAATGAAAAGAATATTGCAGCTGTACCTGAATCCGCAAGTCGAGAGCCCGTGGCATATTTGACGATAGCACTTGGCTATAAGTCCATCGTGTACATCGAGCTTTTACTAATTTTTCTGTACTGAAGGTGAAAGGGGATCCGAATTTTCACTAAAAAGCAGTCCTCAGTGACGAGACAAATTGAAGGATTTGATGAAACAAACAGTCGGAGGTATTCAAACAGCAGCTACTGTATACCATAACATTGACCATTCGGTGTAGCTTTCATGCCGAAGGTACGTTTCTGCAATATTTCTTCCGAGATGATGCTGGCAATTCGGTTACAGTCCGTGGAGGCCGCTATCGCTCCATGTTAACCAATGTTTTTTGAATAAATTGAAACTGGAATGCTTGGAGGATATGGGGTTGTAACAGAACCATTTGACACATTTCGCGAGGTAGAATCCATTTATTAATGACGAAGCCCAGCGATCGTCTTATGGTCAGAAATGGTTCTGACTTTTATAGCTACGAATTTGATCTACTATGCCAACAAACCAAAACCTGTAGATGACTACGAGGCTAACGATTTCTGCTATATAAAATTTCTGGAGTATCGAGCCGGGTCCAGCGCATTTACAATTCCGTGGATTATTACCTCAGAAACACGTCTTTTTATTTGAAAAACAAAATGTGGCCCGCTTATTATCCTCAAGGTAGATACAGTTGAAGAGACCAAGGACAGGTGGTGCGTATAAACCATCTAATCAGATGAATCTGGTTATATATCTCCGAATATGTGAGACATCCTGTTAAAATTTGACACCCGAAATTAAACACAGACCGTCTTAACTTAACTAGGTTTATTCAATAATAAAAAGTAACAAGAACAGCGAGCGAAATGATTGCATGCGTGGCCTTATATACGATCATGCGAGTAAGTTAAAAAAAAACAAATACAAAGTAATACATAAGTGTAAGAATAATATGCATGTGATTGTAAATAACGTCGATCAAAGAATTCATTTTAACACTCTTCCTATCAACGAATTTTCAATTCTCAAATTAAATTTGATTTTAATAAAAATGTCAGAATCCTAAAATTTTTATACAATTATCATGCTTAATTTTAGATAAACCTTTTGTTAAAATATTTGCTGCCATTCTATTCGTAGGTATAAAATCCACTTTAATTCTTCCTTCCTTCTGCATGTCACGAGTATAGTGGTACCTAATGTCCATATGCTATGACCTTTCATGACGAACTGAATCATCGGTTAGTTTGATTGCGCTTTGGTTGTCACAGAAAATTGTTGATGGACTTTCAGTAAGATGTGTAGCACCCACCTCATTCAGCATCTGTCTCTCATGAACAATTTCTTTCGTCACCTCCGAAAGAGCCATGTACTCAGCTTCCATGGTGCTGAGCGCTACTGACTTTTGTTTTCGGGACTTCCAGCTGACGGGTCCGTTTGCTAGCACAGTTGCATATCCGGTACACGATTTTCGATCATCCCGATCACTGCCCCAGTCTGAATCCACGTAAGCATAGAGTGGCACATTTGTCTTCTCATAGAGTGTTTTGTAGTTTTGTGTTCATTTCTGCCACCTCCTCAGATGTCTTTGGGCACATTTCCTTTGTCATAGGATGTGATACATCGATTGGTGTTACAGCTGATTTCGCTTCCTTCATCCCAAACTTATCAATAAGTTTCTCGATGTGATGACTTTGATGAATTAAAATTTTGCCCGTTGAATTCTTTCTTACTACTTGGATTCCTAGAATATCTTTGACTTCACCCAAGTCTTTCATTTCAAATTGTTTTGCCAGAAAGGTCTTCGTTTTGTTAAGAAGTGACAAATCATCTGAAGCTAACAACAAATTATCGACATAAACCACAATAATAATTTTGTTTCCACTTTCGATCTTAACGTATAAACAAACATCTGTCTTTGACTGTTGCATATCTAGCTCTTTTAAATATGTGTCTAGCTTCAAATGCCACTGTCGGCCTGACTGCTTGAGTCCATATAAAGGTTTGTTTAGTTTGCATACCTTATTCCTTTGAGCGATCTCATCAGGGTACTCTGGTTGCTCCATAAAAATTTCTTCGTTCAGCTCACCTTGAACGTAGGCAGTTATGACATCCATCTGATGTAGGTACATGTTGTTTGCAGCACATAACGCAAATAACATACGGATAGTTTCGTAGCGTGCAACAGGGGAAAATATTTCACCGTAGTCAACACCTGCTGTCTGCTCACACCCCCTATAATTCTTGCCTTGTACCGTGTAATGCTGCCGTCGTCTTGTCTCTTTACGCAAAACACCCACTTACTTGACAAAACCTTCATCCCTTTTGGACGATCTACTGAGTCCCATGACAGTTCTTCTTTAGTGCTGCTAGTTCAATGTTCATTGCATCCACCCACCTGTCTCTATCGTCACTTTCCATAGCATCTTTAAAAGAAAATGGACTACTTAATACGTTGCTACATGATAAATTTACCTCTTCATTCGACGATTTATTTCGCTTGCATGTTCGCGGAAACGTCGGCCTGAGCCTGGTTTTCTCAGCGCCATCATGTTTTGCTGAAACCGATGTAAAACTCTGTCTGTCTGACACTTCTTTAACTTCTTCGTAGTTATCTGATTGTTCCTCTTCATCGCTTACAGTTTCTTCAAATTTTTCAGCTGCATCACCCCAAACATCGATCTCTGGCTCGTTACTGACCTTATGCTCCTCATTTTGTTTTATTGCACTAACTACTCTGTTGTCGTTGTCGATCTCTGGGTCATGGTCTCCGAAAGTCTGTATATCACCTCCATGCAAAATATTTCCATCATTTACTTTGGTTATGTAATTCTCTGCACCAACTTTTTCGAAGAATTTTACATCTCCTCACTTCACAATTTGCCTGGTCATATAGTCCCAAAGTCGATATGATTTTGACTCTTGGGAATATCCCACAAAAATATATTCTTTGCCTTTCGGATCCAACTTACTTCTTCCGGGACCTTTCTCTAATACAACAGCTTTGCTACCAAATGTCCTTAGGAACCCCACATTCGGTTTTCTCCCAGACCACTCCTCGAATGGAGTATGATTTCCCAAAACTGCAGTAGGACATCGGTTTCGGATGAACACCGCCGTATTCACTGCTTTCGCCCACAAATATTTTAGTAAATTGGTATCCACTAACATGCACCAAACCATTTCGATGAGGGTTCTATTCGCTCGTTCAGCGATTCCATTTTGCTGTGGTGTGAAAGCTATCGTTAATTGTCTCTTTATTCCATTTGATTCCAAAAAATTTGAGAACTCTTTTGACATTTATTCTGTCCCATTGTCTGTCCGTAATCGCTTGATTTTCTGACCGCTTTCTTTCTCTGCCCGAACTTTAAATTGTCTAAATTTTTCAAAAACGTCACTTTTTGATTTAATAAACTGCACCTTGATGAATCTTGATTTATCATCGATAAAGCTGACAAAATACTTCGCACCACTAGAAGATTGCACGCTGGATGGTCCACATACGTCAGAATGTACAGTTCTCAACAATTCGTCATCTGCTTTATTGGATTTTTGAAATGGAAAACAGTTAATTTGAATTTTATCAAAGTTTTTTTTCAACCCGTTGACCATACCCATGTTCTTTAAGTGGCCAAGTCTCTGATGACATTGAATCAAAAAATATACGTTTGATAGACTGTTGCACAAATTTACTTGCTCATTTTGAGAAGTCTCCAGCATGTACAGTTTGTCTTTCTTATATGCTTTAAAAATACATTGATGATTATTGTTAAATACAACTGCACTGCTCTTGGCAAAATTAACCGTATATCCATTTTCGGTAACTTTTGAGACTGATATCAGATTATGCCGCAATTATGGTATATACAACGCATTCAGTTCAGTTTCAGTTTATATGCATTTTTATTCTCAATCATTAATTAATTCTTACATGCTAGACAAAAAAATGCTTAAAATTAGCTTAATTAACTTAAAATTATCTGATTCTAACTTACTGGCCCCATGCGGGCACTCTAAGTTAAACCTAACACTTAACTATGTCTTTCGACGAATCTTACGTTACATGTTTATACTATCTCTATTCATTATTAAAACTAAGAAAACTTTTTTTAACAAAAACTTAGTAACATGACTTCCTTTTTTTTACTTTATTATAAAACTTAAGACTAACACTTACAAACTACCTAAGAATAAATCTTAATCTACTTAACCTACTTACATCTAATACATAACATAAACATACAAATATATATATATACATAATATATATATACTTAATATATAAATATATGCACATATATATACTTTTTCTTTTAATTTTTTATTTACTTTTTTTTTGTTTTTATATTTTTTTTTACTTTAATCTAACTTACTCCTACTTAAAACTATATAAGTCGGCCATGGCTAAAAAAACAAAACAGGCTGACCGACTTTGCTTCACATGAAGCTAGCTATTGCTGGAGGAATACGACGTCGACGCATCCTCTCCTTCAACAAGCCACCAAAATTGCTGGTGGGGACAAAACCGTTAAAGCGAACTCTCTCATGATACATATAATTGGGGTAGTAAGCCCCGGAGATCAGGTTGTTTGACGAGGTCATTGCTCTTGCAATGTGCCTTCGAGTCAACTACAGAACAAAATTGTCCACTCTTATTAGGTTCGCCCTATTGTATAGGACCTCATTAGGATAGAATTTTATGTACTCCGACTCTGGTGTTCTGTATAAGCGAAGACGAGCCCTAAGGCAAGCCCTTGTAAGGAGTTAGTTGGCCACGGAGGCATCCATGATGCAGGAGTAGATGGCAGTGGCACGCTCGCGGTTGCTCGGCTCTGTCTCGTCGGATTGGGTTGGTTCTTGCCACTACCCCGTGCATCTCAACTCAACTTACCTTTTTATTTCGTGCCGAATTATCAAAAAAAAAGATAAAAAAAAAGAACAAGGATAGTTATGAAGAAAGTTACGTTATTATACGGACGGCCATAAAAGAGAGGAGGAGAGAAAGATTATAGGAAAAAAAGATGAAAAGAAACAGCGAGATCACTTCTGTGTGCCATCACCACTGTGCAAGTCCGGGACTTTCGCGATGTAGCCAGCTGAACCTATACTAAACCCTAACTACCGAACTTAAATAACGCATACTTAATAACTAAACCTAAAGCTAACTTAACCCTACGTACCCTACACCGAATAACATGTCCCAGGATCACATAGCGATGACAGCTCGTCACGACCTGAAATAAGCCGAGTGTTCTTGGCTGAGGATGGCCAGCCCACCCTTATCGTACTTGGATGCGACCAATTGCTACCATTCTGGCCAAAACTGTGAATGGTAGCCCCTAAACGAAGTTCCTCCCAGTCGCCACCTGTAAGAAAAACCTCAGGAAAAGTCTGCCACGTCATTTCCGCTATGTCGTCATCGTTTGTACGTCACGTCTGGTCTTCGTCGGCCCCATCGAATTACGATCGGTCCGCCCACCCACACACCACTCGCGACAACGGTCTTAAGCCACCATCATAGTGAATAAAAGAAAGACTTAGTTTCACTCCATCATACAATTCATTCTATTTATTTATAAAAAGGAAATTCATAAAAAAAGGAACTTAATATCTAATGTACAGCAATTTGTTTTTTTTTTTTAATTTTATTCTACTTTACCTACTATACGAGTTACGGCTATTTTAATTCAAGCCAAAAAAAAAATCTTATATCTAGGACTTACCGGATGTTACCGATCCCTCGTAGTTCTGGCACCAGCACTTGAAGAACCGCTTTAAGAAAATATTTTTTTTTGTTTCCGCGCACACAAAAATGCAAAATAAAATTAAAAAAAAAACCAGTTCGCTTAACTCTAATCTTACTCTAAACAATTTAATAATAAAAAAAAACAATTCTATATCTAAATATTTCAAATTTAAATAGTTTCTATACTATACTTATTCACTAAGGTCAAAATATATATATATATATTTATTTTTTTTTATTTTTTTATAACAATTTTTTTTTCTCTGTCACAGTGTCTGTCACTGATTCCACTGTGTTGGTATATGAATTTATGAATTCTTGTTGTTGTTGGCGTTGTCCCGCGGAGCACCTCTTGCAGGCGATGTAGCTTGGACGTATATATAAAAAAAAAACAGCACTGCTCACCCGTTGGGCTATTTGAGCCTCCCGGGGAGGATCACTTTAATGCGTTTTGTGCACAAGGGATGGGGGAGGTTCTTGTTAGTTTTAGTTTTATATGCATTTTATTGTCTTAATCATTAACCCTTACATACTAACAAAAAATGCTTAAATGCTAGCTTAAAATTACTTAACAATCTTATATTAACTTACTGGCCCCACACAGGCACTCTAAGCTACTCTAAATTCTTATATCTATGTCTTTCGACTTTATTTACATTTTATTGAAATTCGTATATATTTTGTATACTTAAAGCTAAGAAAAATTTGTTAACAAAAACTTAGCATATGGAGTTATTTTTTTATAAAAACTTAATATCTAACTTAAAAAAAAAACTTAAACCTAACCTACATACACAACACATACACATAGATATTATACACAATTATATACATATATTAGTATATACAAAGGTATATACTAATATATGTATATATTTCTTAAATACTAACCTAAACCTATGTAAGCTGGCCATCGCTATTCACCGAGCAAATAGATTGGTCAGCTCTGCCTCATTAGTGAGGCTGGTCCGTAATTGACGGAAACGACGACGAAACATCTTCTCCATCATTCAACCACCAGAAATGCTGGTGCTGCCGAACGACATCCCTCTTATCGCGATTCCCCACCGCCCTACTGAACCTGAGGCGATCCACACTGCCGTGTGCGACGTCTCTGCCGTAGTTGAGTCGCCTGTCCCCAGCTTTCCGAGCGACATGGAAGATTAACGGGACCGCTGATCTATCCTGGATCAACCCTATCTGATCTAGGTAGAGGAATGCTTCCGGTGGAACGAAGCCATCAGAGCGCACACTCTCATGGTAAAGGTAATTGGGGTAGTAAGCCCCAGATATCAGGTTATTCGTCGAGTTCATTGCTCTTGCAATGTGCCTTCGAGTCAGCTTAATTACGAAGTTGTCCACTCGTATTAGGTTCGCCCTGTTGTAAAGGACCTCATTACGATAAAATTTTTTGTACTCCGACTCTGGTGTTCTGTACAAGCGAAGGCAAGCCCTAAGGCAAGCCCTCTCAAACACCCGAATCTTTTCCATTAAGCTTGCTCGTACATTGAACCACACGGGGCACCCGAATATCAGCATGGGCCTGATAAGGGCCATGTAGCAGATTACCTTTACCCTCGCATCGAGTTGGCTGCTATAAAATAGTCTCTTTGTAAGGGCAAAAGCGCCTTTGGCTCTGGCCAGAGCAGCGTCTACATTTTTGTCAAAATACAGAAACTGATCTAGCCAGATCCCAAGGTATCTGACTACATTTCGACAGGCAAGAGGCTGTCCGTGTTGTCCAATGATCGAGAACTTTCGCCAATTTTTTCTGGTATCCCTAGAGGCTCTAGACAACGGCGTCCTAAAGAGAATGGTTTCCGACTTCTGAAAGTTGATTTTCAACTTCCAGTCATCGCAAAATCGTCTTATCTTATCGAAATCACGCTGCAAGAGAGTATTAATGACCTCGATTTTTGTACCTGTTCTGTACGCTATCAAATCGTCTGCGTACGCAATAGTATGGGGAAGTGAACCTATCAAGTCGCTTGTATAAATGTTGAATAGGATCGGCGAATTGACCGCGCCTTGCTGAAGACCATTTTTAATTTGAAATATTCCAACAGAAGTCACATCGCCATTTTTCACGATGAACTGTCTGTTGGTTAGCATATTAAAAAGAATGTACAAGAGTGGTTTACTGATCCCCAGCCTAGTCAGCTTATAGAAAAGACCCTCTAACCATACGGTGTCGAAGGCCTTCTCCAAGTCAACAAGGCAGGCACCAGTACATTGGTTTTTGCCTTTATTCCATTGGATATCGGACACCAGTTTAGACGCGGCATGTGAGATATCATGTCCCGCCTTAAAACCGAATTGATTATCCGGAACTATATGTTTGTCCTCAACCCACCTAGACAGAGCTGTATTGATTACTCTTTCAAACACCTTACTGATATTCGGAAGGAGACTTATCGAACGGAGATTCGCCGGATTGGATATATCTTTTCCCTTTTTGGGGATAGGTTGAACCACCGCCGTTTTCCAATGCGCTGGATAATGTGCATTATTCATTGCATTATTAAACAGGGTGGTGTAAATGTCCACCGCTTCTAGAGGAAGATGTCGAAGCACGATGTTCGGAATACCATCGGTCCCCACTGATTTCTTAGCCCTGATTGTGTCGAAGATCTCATGGAGCTCTTCCTTCGAAATGAACGGGGGTAGGTCACCCTCTCTGGTAATGACATTATTTGCCATATTTGCTTCGCTGAACCGGGTGAAACCAGAGCCGTCGGATCGCCAGTTCTCTACTTCATTTCGAATGTGGAGGTCGTGCACCAAGACGCGACTGTCCAGGTCATAATTAGGGCCAATGGTATCAGTGGCCTTGTATATTTCCTGGAAAGTCGCCCCTATGGTCTCAACCTTCTCCTGTGGATCCTCGATCACAAAGAAGTCGTCATCATCAGCGGCCTCATTTGGATCAATACCTGCTATTGTCAGTAACCGTTCGTTGTCTGTTGTCCGCGCTATTTTAAGACACTGAAGGTCGTTTTGATGTTTTCTCCGAAATAGTTTGTTTATTTGCGGGAACATATTCGGGTTGCTGGTGTTTACAGCCCGAACCCTGTTGTTCCAATATGAACTTACAGAAATTCTGTAATTCTCTTTTATTAACGTTTGAATATTTTTAATCGACGCCTTCAGTGTCCTAATCTCCGGGTCTTGTCTGTCAGTAAACTGTCTGTACAAGTTTTTGAGTCTTGTCAGAAGTCTACTTTTCTGTCGGTGCAGTGCGTCAATAGTAGGATTGCGGAACAGGTCTTCGTTAGTCGTATGTCGATAGCGCGGTATTGTAGCGTCCATAGTTTGTTTAATTGTCTCGTCCATTTGTTTTAGATACTTGTCGATCTCCTCGTTTGACAAATTCCTATTGGACGGTGGGTGGAGCGTATTCAAGGAGAGTGCTCTTGTCATGGTTGCGGAGAAGCGTGTCCATCGAGTCTTACTGTAGTTGTAAGAATATCTTTGGACAAACTCCTCCAATTCCGCAATTTCGTTGGGAACTGTAATTTCGGTGCTAAAACCGCAATGGTCACTGTCATACACGAATGTGCGCAGACAGTTTAGCGTTTGTAAATTCGTACCTGTCAGTCGTATACGTTCGTCGTAAAGCAGTAGATCCAAATAAGACCCCCCTCTGGGAAACGACGGGTTATCCGTCGCTTTGAGACCGAGTCTGTACATGACATCGTGCTGACCCCACCAATCGAGTAGTAGGTTCCCTCTAGTATTTGGCAAATTATTTCCCCAATCTCTGTGTTTAGCGTTGAAATCCCCGCCGATTACAAAATAATTCTCCCCCGATTCCAGTCTCAGAAGTCGAAAAAGCGTGTCAAGCTCTGTAATAAATAAAGTGGATTGTGAAGTCTCAGGTGCATAAACAGAGGCCAAATACAGCCGCTTTCCACTGCGGAGCGGGATGTAAATGACGACTGCCTCCAACACCCGGAACCTACGCAACACTCCCTTGTACACTCTGTGAAATTTTATACCTTGTTTAATGAAGATCGCGACTCCGCCTCCACGATTGGATCGGGGCCGGTTTCTTCTTCTAACAATATAATTATTGTACTCCAGTTTGTGCTTATCGGTTAGCTTGGTTTCGCTAGCGAAAAGCACATCAGGAGTTTGGTCTTGTAGCAATTTAAACATCGCGGCCCTTCGTTCGATCCTAATCAGTGAATTAACATTCACCGCAAGGACCTTCAAAGATTGCTCCACCATGTGCGTACCCATTACGACATGTGTTGCGTTAGGCCCGGCAGCAGCGCGTAGATCTGGTCCACCCGCTTGGCCTGTTCTTGCACCTGCTTTTGCAGCTGAGCCATCTGCCCTTGGATTGCGAGCAAGATGGCCAGCATGTTGGGTGCAGCTTCCGTTGTTCTCGGCATTGGCGCCGGAGAAGCAACAGTCGCTTGCTGTACCGTAGCCCCCCCACCTGCCGCCATTTGGGCGTAGGAAATTTGGGGCGTGACGGCTTGTGTTTGAAGCCTCACAGGTGAACGTTTGACCTCCACCTTCTGCTGCCGAGCCAGTTTTGCTTTTTTAATGTTAGCGAACTTAGGACAACCCCGATAGTTTGCGGTGTGTCCCACGTTCCCACATAATACGCACGAGAGCTGCGTCCTATCGGATGCTCCGTCCCTACCCAGAGCACACTCCTCGGAACTGTGGTTCTTTGCGCACTTCACGCATCGAGGCTGCATTTGGCAGTTCGACGCGGCGTGCCCGAACCTCTGGCATCGAACGCATTGTATAACGCCTTCGCTCCTTTTTAATTTTTCCCAGTGAACCACCTGGTAGTCTAGGACATTGATACTCCTTAGACTATCTAGACGGCTTTCGGGACTGAGCTGCACCAGGAAGAACGGCAGACTCCGTTTCTCCCGCCTGGCTCTAGCTGTGGTAAATGGCTTTACCCCCACGAACTTGAGTCCTTCGCACTCCTTCTCTTTAAGCAGTGCCAGGATCTCCTCAGGATCAGAAGACGGTTCCAACCCCTTCAGCAGCATCGATTGCCGCTTTTCACACTTCGGTGTGAATGAGTAGTGCTCCGTCGTCGTTTCCTTTAGGAGCTCTTTCACTTTCGCGTAGCCCTCCACTGTATTACAGTGGATGGCATGGCGATCATTCCCCAATCTCTTAATGTTAAAATTATTACCAATGACCAGCTTACACAGGTCCTTGGTAGCATTTACCTCCAATTTGTAGGTGTTGATAGGAGGCACCTTCTCCTTCTTCTTCTGCTGCTGCTGCTGCTGTTGTTGTTGTTGTTGTTGTTGTTGTTGTTGTTGTTGTTGTTGCTGCTGATGCTGCTGTTGTTGTTGTTGCTGCTGCTGGTTTTGACGTTGCCGTTTTTGTGGCTGCTGCTGTTTTAGCTGTTGCCGTTGTTGTGACTGCTCTTGTTGTTGCTGCTGCTGTTTCTTAGGCTTTTGTTGTTGTGTTTGCCTCTGAGCAAGCTGCTGTTGTTGGGATTGCTCTTGCTCTCTCTTCCTTCTTATTATTTGTTTCTCTTTTATGGCCAGCACTCTTTGTTGCAGCATTTTAATGCTGCTACTTATGGCCTCCATTTCTTCCTCTTCATCGTCAGATTCGCTTGCTGCCAATGAAGCGAAGTTGTTGGCCGTTGGTAGGGTGGGCTGTTTTACCAGGTTGGAATTTGGACAAAGCAGGGAGGTTCTTGTCGGCGGTTGCGTTTTGCAACTTTAAAAAAAAAACACAAACACAAACTCCCGACCGTTTCCAATTTTCTTCTTTTTTTTTTTGCAATATGTGTTTTTTTTTTTGGTCTTTTGTTTAGCCCGGCTAACTCTTTTTTTTTTTTTTTTTTTTTTTTTTTTAAATGGATACCCGTTGGATATCACAAAAGGACTCTGTCCTATATATGGAGCGGAAAACTGTACGCGCCACAGTCCAGTAAAATTTAATTTTTTTTATTTATTACACTATGGTATTAATGAAAAGGGACCCGAATCCAACGCAACCTTCTTGTTCTATTCTCAGACATCGACTGTCTCAGCTTCAACTCAAAAAAAAAAGTCCCATCCCACATGACCTTACCGCTGTCCCCAGACACACCAAAAAAACCCGATCTAATCTGCTGATTCCATCAGCTGATCAAGACCCGTAAAGGCCATTGACCTATATAATTGGTCTCGTCTCTAATGAAAAAAAAATATCCCACTTCTTTGCTTTCTACCTCTTTCGCTTATTACTCACATAATCTATTCCTACTCTAGATTCTCTCTCGCAAAAATAGGTTCCTGTCAAAATTATACCTACAGCCTACTATACACATAAACATTCATATCTACATAGATTACTATCACACGATCTGTAGCCTTAGCAAAGCTTTCCACCTCTTCCTCCTGAATTTAAATTAACCAAACACAACACTCTCTACGACAAAAGGGACATATTCACCATAGTACCAAGAACACAGGGAGAGAGTGAGACTACGAAGAAAGTGGAATGAAGGAATTCGAAAATAGAGGGACGTTTGATAGAGTTAGGTTTTCTTGTAAGTTCGAAAAGAGAGATTAGTAGGTCAAATTAATAGATTAGGAGGGAAAAAGGTCCGTTTTTGCAAAGGGGTAAATTAACTAGATTTGGTACAGTGACGGAGCACAAATAGAACACCTCAAATAAACATTCTTTTTTCTGTGCCAAAAGGCTGACGCTACACCCTCTCAAACACCCGAATCTTTTCCAATAAACTTGCTCTCACGTTGAACCACACCGGACATCCAAATACAAGCATGGGCCTGACAAGGGCCATGTAGCAGATCACCTTCACCCTCGAATCGAGTTGGCTGTTATAAAACAGTCTCTTTGTAAGGGCAAAAGCACCTCTGGCTCTGGCCAGAGCAACATCTATATGTTTGTTAAAATTGATCTAGCCAGATCCCAAGGTATCTTACTACATTTCGACAAGCAAGTGGTTGTCCATGTTGTCCGACGATAGAGAACTTTCGCCAATTCTTTCTGGTATCCCTAGAAGCCCCAGACAAAGGCGTCCTAAACAGAATGGTTTCCGAATTCTGAAAGTTGATTTTCAACTTCCAGTCGTCGCAATATCGTTTAATTTTGTCGAAGTCACGTTGCGGAAGTATATTAATGACCTCAATCTTTGGACCTGATCTGTACGCGATAAAGTCGTCCGCGTACGATATGCTGTGGGGAAGTGAACCTATCAGATCACTTGCGTAAATGTCGAATAGGATCGGCGAATTTACCGCACCTTGTTGCAGACCGTTTTTAATGTTAAATGTTCCGGCAGAAGTCACATCGCCATTCTTCACGATGAACTGTCTACTGGAGAGCATATCAAAAAGAATATACAGCAGTGGTTTACTAATGCCCAACCTGTCCAGCTGGAAAAAGAGTCCTTCTAACCATACGGTATCGAAGGCCTTCTCCAAGTCAATCAGGCAGGCACCAGTGCACTGGTTCTTGCCTTTGTTCCATTGGATATCAGAAACCAGTTTAGACGCAGCATGAATGATATCATGCCCCGCCTTGAAACCGAACTGATTATCCGGAACTATATGTTTGTCCTCAACCCACTTAGTCAGGACTCTATTCTTCTCGAAAACCTTACTGATGTTTGGAAGAAGACTGATCGAGCGGAGATTCGCCGGATTGGAAGTATCTTTATTCCTTTTGGGAATGGGATGTACCACCGCAGTTTTCCAATGCGCTGGATAATGTGTATTATTCATTGCATTATTAAACAGGGTGGTATAAATGTCCACCGCTTCTAGTGGGAGATGTCGAAGCACAATGTTCCGTATTTCATCGGTTCCCACTGATTTCTTACTTCTAAGTGATTCGAAGATCGTTTGGAGCTCTTCCTTCGAAATGAACGGTGGTAATACCCTTTCGTTGGTGATGACATTATTTGCCATATTCTCGTCACTGAACTGGGTGAAACCCGAGTTCTCGAATCGCCAATTCACAATTTCATTTCGAAGGCAGAAATTGTGCACAAGGACTCGACTCTCCTGGTCGTGGTTCGGGCCAATGATGTCATTCGACTTGTACACTTCCTGGAAAGTCGCTCCTATAGCCTCTACCTTCTCCTGTGGATCCTCGATCACAAAGAAGTTATCATCATCAATTGCCTCATTTGGATCGATACCTGCTGCTACTAGTATTTGTTCGTTGTTCGTCGTTCGGGCGATTTTGAGACATGGAAGGTTGTTTTGATCTTTCCTCCGAAATATTTTATTTATTTGCGGGAACATACGTATTCGGGTTGCTGGTGTTTACAGCCCGAATTTTATTGTTCCAATACAAACTTACAGAGTTTCTGTAATTCTCCTTTATTAATGTTTGGAGGTTTTTAATCGACGACTTCAATGTCATGATCTCCGGGTTATGTCTGTCAGTGAACTGTCTGTACAAGGTTTTTAGTCTTGACAGCAGCCTACTTTTTTGTCGGTGCAGTGCGTCAATAGTTGCATTGCGGAGTAGGTCTTCTTCGTCAGTGTGTTGATATCGAGGTATCGTTTTGTCCATTGTTTGTTTGATTGTATCGTCCATTAGTCTTAGATACCTGTCAATCTCCTCGTCCGACAGACTTCTGTTGGACGGTGGGTAGAGCGAATTCGAGGAGAGTGCTCTAGTCAGAATTCTGGGGAAGTGTGTCCAACGCACTCTACTATAATTGTAGGAATGCCTTTGCACACACTCATCCAATTCCGCAATTTGGTTGGGAGCAATTATTTCGGTGCTGAGACCGCAATGGTCACTGTCATACACGAAAGTGCGTATACAGTTTTTAGTTTGTTGGTTAGTGCATGTCAGTTGTATTCGTGAGTCGAACAGCAGAAGATCCAAATAGGACCCGTGTTTGGGAAACGACGGACCGTTCGTCGCCTTAAGCCCGAGTCGATACATTATGCTGTGTTGACCCCACCAATTGAAAAGTACGTTCCCTCTAGTATTTGGTGTATTAGACAGACACCATGTACAGCCGCTTACCACTACGGAGAGGGATATATACGATGCATGCTTCCAGAACCTGGAACCTGCGTACTACACGACTGTATACTCTTTTAAAACGTATTCCTTTTCTTACAAAGATCGCAACGCCTCCTCCCCTAATGGAGTTGGGTCGGTTTCTCCGTACTATTTTGTATCTTCTGTGCCTCATTTTGTGTCTTTTGGCAAGCTTAGTTTCGCTAACCAAAAGCACATTAGGGGCTTGATCTTTAAGCAATTTAAATAGTGCGGCTCGTCGTTCGAGCATAATCAATGAATTAACATTCACTGCAAGGACCTTCAGGGTTTGCCCCTCCACGTACGTACCCATTACGACATACGATGCGTTAGGCCAGGCAGCAGCGCGTATATTTGATCCACCCGCGCGGTCTGTTCAGTTACATGACGTTGGAGCTGAGCCATCTGCCCCTGCATAGAGAGCAAGATAGCTAGCATGTCAGGTACTGGTTCCGGTGCTCTGGGCGCAGGCGCCTGAGAAGCAACCTTCGCTTGGTGTGCCGTATTTCCCCTACCTGCCGCCATTTGGGCGTAGGTAACATGGGGAGTAACGGCTGGTGTTTGTGCCTGCACGAGTGGACGTTTAACTTCCACCTTCTGCTGCCGAGCCAGATTTACTCTTTTTATATATTGGAATTTGGGACAACCCCGATAGTTTGCGGTGTGTCCCGTGTTCCTACATAAAGCAGAAGAGAGTTGGCTTTTTTCAGACGCTCCGTCCTTACCTAGAGCGCATTCCTCGGATTTGTGGTTCTTTCCGCACTTCACACATCGAGGCTGCATTTCGCAGTTCGACGCGGCGTGCCCGAATCTTTGGCAGCGAACACATTGTAAAATGTTGTCGCTTCGCTTTACTCTTTCCCATGACACAATCTGGTATTCCAGGACTTTGATGCTCCTTAGACCATCCAGTTTGCTATTGGGAGTCAGCTGAACCGGGAAGAATGGTAGTTTCCGCTTCTCCCTTTTAGCTCTAGCTGTTACGAATGGCTTAACCCCCACGAATTTGAGCTCGGCGCACTCCTTCTCTTTGAGCAATGCGAGGAGCTCCTCCGGATCGGTTGACGGTTCTAACCCCCTCAGCAGCATAGTTTGCAGCTTTTCACCCTTCGGTGTGAAGGAGAAGAACTCCGTCGTCGTGTCGTTTAATATTTGTTTTATCTTATTATAGCGCTCCACTGAGTTGCAATGAATCGCATGCCTATCTATACTTAATCTCTTAATAAAAAAATTATTGCCTATGGCCGACTTACATAACTGGATTGTATCTTGCAGTTCCATCTTGAAGGTGTTGATTGGTGGCACCCTTTGTTTTTGTTTTTGTTGTTGTTGTTGTTGTTTTTATTGGTGTTGTTGTTGCTTTTTTTGTTGCTGTTGTTTGTAGTTGCTTCTGTTGTAGCTGCTTCAATTGTTGTTGTTGTTGGTCGGCTTTAGGTTGTTGTTTTTGTGTCGGCGGACTTTGCGGTTTTGTTTGCTTTTTGGATTGCTCCATTTGCCGTTGTTGTTGTTGGTAGAGATTATGCTGCTCGCTTCTCTCCTTGCTATTTGTTTGGCTTTTATGTGGAGTATTTGCTGTTGTAGCATTTCGATACTACTTTTCAGCGACTCGACTTCTTCTTCTTCGTCGTCAGTATCTAAGGCTGCCAATGTGGCGAAACTGTTGCTTCCTCCCATGTAGCGGTCCTCCCCCTCATCGGACACATATGTGTGTTCATTATCCGACCCTCGTTTACGCTTAGCTGCAGTTGATCTTGTAGTCCTTTTATTTACTTTAACCGCCATCTTTTCGATTGACGTAGATAGGGCAGGGCGCTTTGCTGGGCTGGGAGTTCGTTTCAGCTTCCTCCTCTTCATAGATGTCGTCTTTGCTGTTCCCTCTGCTGGGTTAGCTGTCTGTGCTGCTGCGTAATCAGCCGATGACATCTCGTCATCCATTCTGTCCGTATTTTGTCGAGCGGGTCGCTCGTTTTTTTTCATCACGTGATTTTAATTTAATTTAATTAAAAGGGAAAAAAAAACAATCCGCTGATGTCGGGGTTCGAACCCACGACCTCTGATACCGTAGTTGGGAACACTCGCGCTGAGCTAATAGCGGCCTGTAAAACTGTACATCTAGGTAAATAAATGTATAAACTTTATTCTACACTTTAATTTTGCTTTCTAGCTGAAGCACTTTCAATAGCGACGAAAGTCAGTGAGCGACTGATATACAACGCATTCATAAGCTTAACTTGTGTTAGTTTGTTTTGATTGCTTATGTGTATAATTACTGTCCTAGAACCATGTGCAGTAAGAGTGTCATGGCCTGCTGTTTTAATTATCTGTTTATCTCTGTTATCCCACTGAATAAATTTTCTTGAGTCGTTACACATGTGGGCGCTCGCACCGCTATCTAGACACCAATTATACCTTTCTAACTTATTCATACACAGATCTTCATATGTGGACATTGCAGCTTCTGCTGCCGTTTCATTTCTTAACCAACTGTTGTGTTTAGTTCTACATTTACTAGCTTTATGTCCGTACTTGCCACATTTAAAAAAGTTACCATCGAATCTATATGTTTGTTTCTGTCTTGGCTTGAAATTTTTGCTGTTTCCTCTAGAAATTTGACTTCTTTTCCACCTTGTCTTTTCGTCGACATATAGAGCACTATCGGATGTTTTTCCCACCGTTGTTTGGTCTCTGGGTTCTTCTTCTTCTAAAAGTTTTGTTTTCAGCGTTCTTATTTCGGGAAGTTCGTCAAGAGTCTCAATTGCTATACAAAAGTTTTCAAAATCTTCAGGCAGCGAATTATGACAGCTTCTTCCAATGCATCATAGCAGCTTTGAAACTCCTTCAAATGTTCAGTCATAGATTGGTCTTTCCCCTTTTTCATTTGAAAAAGGTGACGGTAAAGAACTACTTTCCTGGCGGGACCTTTCGACATATGGGCCTATTCCAATATTTTCCACGCAGCATTGGCAGTTACGCATTTCTTTATGTATCCTAGCTGATTTTCTTTTACTCCAAGAAATATCATGGCTAGCGCTTTGGAGTTCTTAATTTCCCACTTTGTTACATCACTAGCTTTACTGTCTGGTTGCTTAGGAATCGAGCCATCTACGTAATTCCACAAGTCGTTACACTCGAGTACACTACGCGTGCGAAATGATTGCATGCGTGGCCTTATATACGATCATGCGAGTAAGTTAAAAAAAAACAAATACAAAGTAATACATAAGTGTAAGAATAATATGCCTGTGATTCTAAATAACGTTGATCAAACAATTCATTTTAACACATCCACAGCTTAGTAAGCATCATCTTGCCAATACATAACTATGTAGCACACAACCCAACGAAACAGGCCGCCTTCATAATAGCTTTTCTGGTAGTGTAGGGAAGAATGGAAGGAAGATACCACTTTGTATCTGCTATGTATATAACTATGTATCTACCATGTTTCTTATTTAAAACTCTTGGAAAAGTAAAAAAAAAAATAGATCCTCAAGACTTTCATATCACCACTTCAGATCCTATGTCATCACAAAGGACTTTCTCTGACTAACGTGAATCCGGTCGATATAGGCTGCCACTGTAAGCTGAGCTATAGAGAACTATTATTAGTACAAGACAGCTCTTCATTACATAGTAACCTCATTAGAACGAGGATCCAGCGAAGAATCAATTGCTATGTCAGAGGTTAAATCAGCGGCAAACTTACTAAAGCTAATTATTAAAATAGAGACGGTAACGGCGGAGTACCTACCAATCTATCAACGGCGCTTATGTTCCTATATTGATGCATTCTTTTAAGTCTCATTTATATCTCCAAGAATTATTAAAGTCAACAAACAATAGTTTGCATAGTAAAACCAACTTTTAAAGGACCATCATCAGTCAAGTCGGTGCTTAAATTAAAAACACTCGCGTAACAATAACCGACAATCGCTGGATGCATCTTTCTTCATATATTTTCCCCTTCTTGCCTTCAAATTCAAACGCAAGGAAGTTTCTTTAAATCAGGATGCAATATTTCATTCGTTTTATTACAGTCCTAGATAATGTCCAGCGTCCAGCGTGGGTAGGACACCATCTTCAACAATAATTAACGACATCGTCCACCTAATCTCAGATAATTTTTATGACTTCTTCTGCAGTCGTCTATTGGCGACGGCGTCGTACTTTTAATTAATTGAAACTTTTTTGTAAGCTCCTTGGAAGTGTAGTATGTACTTGCATTGCCTTCTCAATCCTGTGGCCTCTCCAGGATATGTTCGGATATTTCCCTAGTGCAGGTGAATGCGGCGCACACACTGATCCAGATCCGGAGCCAAGATGCCGTAAAACTAATTAGAAGATGTCCATGTTAGAAGGAAACGACCCCATTTAGAGCAAAAGTACAAGAGTTAACCGTCCTCCGCTTGGCTGGTTTTAGAGCTGCTAACGCAAAGAGATTTTTTTGTTTTTGTTTTCGTTCCGGTGTCACAAGATTATGCTCCCCGCAATTAGCTAATTGATTTTGATGGTTGCAGTTAATGTCACAACTGTTCTCATCCATGACCAGTCTGTTGTCGCGTAACTAGAGCAAGACTATTTGCCATGATTTGATTCGTTTAGTTCATGTCGACTGATGGATGCAAAGAACAATAGATGATTGATGGATGCGTTTTGCATAAGAAACTAAAAGTCAGACATGCCAAGAGGACGTACATCCTATACCCGCTCTTGGTTAGGAGAAGCAGCAGGACATTTGTGTGACGGAACATGACAGCAACGACTCTGATGATGGCATCACACCACAAATGCGGACGTAAATGTAAATCCAAAGCTGCGACTGTGATTGCTCAGTGCTGTCGAGGCTATTGTATTCAAATTTCATGTGCGGATAAGTTCTTGAGTAATGGTCGCCATGTCATCATCATCAGCATCATCTTCGGAGTTGGTATCGTCCGTCGACAACCACAACGACGACAACGATATGAGAAGACGACGATGACAGCGTCAGCGTCTTCTTCTGGAGTTCTTCTGGTCGTTCCACTTGTCCGCTCGTTTGACATGAATGCTCATTTTGTTTGGAGAATTACCCAGAATGGGATTGTGGAACTGAGATCTTTGAAGTTCTCCGCCACCATGACAGTTGCGCATTCGCACTTTAGTACCATTGCGAATGCGGCTACAACTGCGAATGTGAATTCCTGGAGGCAACAACGAATTCAAAGTGCGTTGTCCGAAATTGGGGATTATGTTGGTTGGATTCTTCTCCTTGATTTTTTCAGCTCCGATGAACGGAAGGGAAATTAAGAAATAAGTTTTTATGGTGCCAAGTCAAGAGGATAGATGGTATACCACACACTGAGTGGCAGAGAAGCGTAACCGAATGGTGAAATAAGTGGATTTGCTGCAAGATGAGGGTTAAGACAGGAAAAACTTTATGATTTCAGAAAATCCTCAAATACTTTCGAATTGCTAATAGGATTTATTATCATGACGGAAGTCATCATCTTCGGTTGAAAGGCTTCCAAAATCCCTTCACGGAATTCAAGAAATCTGATGGTGCCCTCATGTTTCCAGGGAAAGGTGCATGTCTTGCATTGGGTGTGGCAGGAGAGTCTTAAGGGAGTGGTGTGTTTTCATTTACTAATTATATGGTCATAATGGTTGAAAGGAAAGCTGCCACATTAGACTTTTCTTGCCATAGAAAATGTTTTCCATTAATCCAGCGGACCTCACATTTACACTTTCGAAAGTGCTTTAGCTTTTACGAAAATGCTCCATCTACGGTTATGCTTGTTTTGAAATCAGCTAGTGCTGATCAGCTAGTGCTGATTTCAAGTGTTATCTTTCACAACTGCTAATCGGTCGGGCTGTCACTTAGATTTTTTACTTTATTTTGAAGTCTAAACCTACAAGGTGAATGCCTCAGGGGCAAGCGCGGATCCAAAAGGGAGCAGTGAGGGCGATCGCCCCCCGTGAAACTAAATAATTCATAAAAAACTTATTTAGGACTCCGTGCTCGAAAGGTAGTTTTCTGCATGCGAAAACGCACTTCGCTATCATGTGGGTGCGAAAATATAT
Organism: Volucella zonaria; assembly: GCA_963966105.1. Lineage (NCBI taxonomy): Eukaryota > Metazoa > Arthropoda > Insecta > Diptera > Syrphidae > Volucella > Volucella zonaria. Next base: position 188,753,058 of record OZ014532.1, read on the forward strand.
TCTGCACGAATATGATTACTATGGCTTTATGGCTATTCCACAATTTGGCGTTCAGTCGCTCTCGCTTTTGACAATGTTTATGATAATAATTGTCAAACGAATTTTTACTCCACAATGTCGCTTCAGCGTTGTACTGACAGATTAGGTATTGTCATTCGCTAAATTACTAGGGAATGATGGTGCCCTTGTAAGACATGGTACTTTTAAGTATCACAAAGATGCAGTGTTGAGTGCTAAAGATTTTTTAAAATCTCATGAAAATCCTCAACTGACAATAATCAACAGGATCGATACAGAAGGGATCAGAGAAATGAAAGAAAATAGACGTCTTTTGGTAACAATTGTTGAAAGCATAATGTTTCTAGGAAGGCAGAATATACCATTCCGAGGTCATCGCGACGATGGTCCATTAAATTTCGAAAGCTCGGAGAAGGAAGAAATTTTAGAGAGTTGCTAACATATCGCATTCAAAGTAGAGACCGTGTTTTGAGCCTGCATTTAGAACAAGCATTGTCACGCGCAGTATATATAAGCAAGACAACGCAAAATTATATGATTGAATATTTTGATTAAGAGATTTTGTCAGTGATTATAAATCGAGTGTATGAAGCTGGATTTTATTCTACAGGATTTGATGAGACTACTGATATTTCTTATATTTCGCAAATGACGATTGTACTAAGATACATTCACGGGAAAATCATACGTGAAGATTTCATAAAATTTGTAGACTTGAACGAAATAGTAAGCAACGTGAGTAAAAGTGATTCAGAAATAGTATTGTCAGGGGTCAATATAGGGCAAGCTGTACTCGACACTATTAATGAGCTAAAATTGAATAAAAATCTTTGTGTATGAATATCTACAGACGGCTGTAGTGTGATGGCCTCTGATTCGAAAGCCGCTGTTAAAACCGTTAAAGAAGAATGTAAGAGCGCTGTTCATTCTCCATGCTACAACCATATATGTTACTTAATCTATCCATTTCCAAGTCTTCGTCGGTATAAGCCATTGGAACCATGAAAGAAACTATTTCTTTTTTCACTGCACCATCAAAACGTTTCAAAGCACTCAAGGAAAAAATGGGAAAAGCGCTTTCAAATCTTTGCGAGACTCGTTGGGGAGAAAAACATATGAGTACGATACAATTCTGGATGTGTCTTCCAGAAATTCTTAATTGCTTGGTTGTTAGGATTTTGTAACGACTTGGCAAGATACACAATCAGCCGCAAAGGCTAGATCGTAAAAATTGACTCTTTGTGACAGTGAATTCATAGTAACTGTCGTATGTTTATCGAGTTTTTTCAAAAGACGCAAATTGACATAAAAAGTGTTCAAGATTTTTTTTTTTATAATTTGCGCGCGCTCAGGGGATTATATTTTTTAGTACCCTTAAAATGTTTGCACACGGCGCGGGCGAAGGAAAATCAGGGAGGATGGAAAGAGAGGTACCGGTGAACGTTGGTTTTAAATGTTTAAAGGTTATAATGTCTAGGAAATAAAGAGCTAGGCAGGGCGAGCTGTACAGCTGTACAGCTTAGGAACGAATCACGATATTTTAGATGTCCGAAAGTGGGCTTGAGGGTATACTTATGAGCATTCATAGCGAGACGGGTGTTACGGTTAAAAGTATGAAAGGGAATGCTACTGGCGATTTCTGTGGAGCACTGGTGGTGGAAATAGCAATAAAACAGAGTGCGACATGAGAAATTACGTTGGTGTTCGAGGGTGTCCATTGTTTGAGTTTTATCACGCTGTTTTCGATCCTATCTAGTAGGTGCAGAGATGTTTTGGGCGCACCCGACCAGATGTGGGCATTGTACTCCAATTTCCCGTGGATAAATGCCTTATATATTGAGGCCAGATCAGACGGTGTAAAGTACTTCTTACATCGCTTGAGGAAACTTAGACATTTCACAGCATTTTTGACGACACCGAATATGTAATCATTCCAACGTAAGTTATCATTCACACATATTGTATTTTGGAAGCATTAAATTCTACTCTGTAAGTGGCTCCCCAATTAGTTATGCTGGTAATATCAGAATTTAATGAGCTTAGCATACGCTGCCGTTCCCACAGACAAGAGATCATTAATTAAAATTAAAAAGAGTGTCGGAGACAGAACGCAGCCCTGGGGCACACCAGCATTTATTTTGTGAATATCAGACTTGAAACCGTCCAAGACAACTTGAATTGAACGTTCCAAAAGGTAATTTCTAATAGATTCAAGACGAGAGTCATCGAACCCAAAAGCACGCATTTTTGACATAAGAGACTGATCCCAAACTCTGTCAAATTACTTAGAAATATCAAATGCAACTGCCAGATTGGTGTAGGCTTTGGTTCCACATTTCGGTGAGACATGCCATCAAATCACCAGTGGACCTGTTGCTACGAAAACCATATTGCCGGTCATTGAGAAGTTTTCGTGTTTCGAGATATTTCATGAGCTGGCGGTTTATCAGCGTTCCCATGACCTTGAAAAGAAGGGACGTAAGTGCAATAGGTCTGTAGGAAGAGAGAGAGGAAGATTCGCTTTTCTTAGGGACGGTCTGGACCAATGCTGTTTTCCATCTGGTCGGAAAAAGTACTAAAGTGTAGGATTGATGGAAAAGTTTACGCAGTGGTTTTGCCAGCGAAGAAGAACACCTCTTCCGAAGGAGGGGAGATATATCATCTGGACCAGTGGATTTATGTATATTAAGATCTTTACGAACTCTTGCTACTACACGAGTGCGAAAGTGGATTCGTCCAGTTGAAGATTCCACGCACTCAAGTGTAGGCGGAGACAGAGCACAATCCGGGAGTGTTGAACTGGCCGCAAAGTGTGCAGCAAGCAAATTGGCCTTGTCCAAAGAGCTGATAGCTGGAATGTCATTGTAACTGAGCGTTGGGATGGAGGATGAGGCAGAATTTCTAATATTTTTGACGAACTACCAAAAATTGTTACTACCTCTGGGACATTGTAGTATTTTTTGCCTCAGTTTTTGGTCGTATTGGAATTTTACACGTGAAAGGCGTTGCAGTCATTTCTAGCTCGTTGGAACTTTTTCCGATTTTCCTCAGTTGGGCTTGTCTTGAAGGACCGAAAAAATATTTCGCTAACCCTGACAGCCTCTTTACAGCTCGAGTCGTACCATGCCTTTTCTTTTGGTTTGACACTCTTCATCCGATGAGGGATAAAGTTTCTCATTCCAAAGAGAATGGTGTCTGTGATCATATCAGCAGCGGCATCCACGTCGTTATCGGGGACAAATAGCGACCAGTTAAAATTCCTAAAGAAGTTGTTTAGTCCGCTCCAATTGGCTTTCTCGTATTGCCATACGGTTGTTTTAGGAATCTTTTCTCTAACTGTGTGGTGGGTGTACGAGAAATTAGCTGACATGACACAATGGTCCGACGAGCCTAGAAGGGAGAGCACATCAACGGTGTACTTATCAGGGTAAGATGTTAGAAACAAGTCCAGGGGGTTGGCGGTATGACTATCAACATCTGGTATTCGTGTGGGCTCATTTACAAGCTGGGTTAAGTTATTTTCCGCAGCGAAGATCTCAATATACTGTCCTTGGGGTGTTGTACTACCCCCTTCATTCCATGGTCATGGAAAAGCTGATAAGCCGTCATCTCATGAAATATCTCGAAACACGAAAACTTCTCTATAACCGGCAGGACGGTTTTCACAGTAACAGGTCCACTGGTGATTTGATGTCATGTCTTACCCATAAGTGAAAACAAAGCGTGCATCAATCTGAGTAAAGCAAGATAGTTACACATGATATTTCTAAGGCATTTGACAGAGTTTGGCTTTAGGCTCTTTTATCGAAAATGCGTGCATTTGGAATCGATGAACCGATGAAGAAGTTCGGTGGCATAAAAATTACTTTTTACAACTTTTAGTTCAAGTTGTCTTGGACGATTTACATCTACAGAAAAATACTACTGTTCCACAGGGTCCCGTTCTGTATACGATTACTGATGAAGGTCTCTACTTTTCATCCTGGGCTTCGGCGGTAAAACGTGAAAAGCGCTTTTTTTTACACTTATTAAATTCTACATTAAATTTTATGTCATGTTGTTATGTACAATAAAAAAAAATTTAGTAACTCATCATAATTCCAAATTTACAGGAGCTGTTGGTAGGGCCGCAGGTTGTTCCAAAAATAGAGGTCATCTGATAAACGCTGTATAGCCGCCATTTTTTAATATATTATTCTATAAATATTATATTTTAGAGTCAATCATATATACGAGTATAATAAACCTCTACCTTTGTAAACTCGATTTATTTTATATTTTTCCTGAAAAAAAAAATCACAAAGAAACCTATTTTTCGGCCTCTAGAGTGGCCTAACCCCTTAAGGCTTCCATCGACTGTCGGTTGTCATGTGAGCACAACTGCGGATGGCTTAACGACCGTTGAAGGTTGATGGTTTCTAGTTTCTTGTCAAGGTTTGCCGCTTACAGCATGTGCGCACCTAAATAGACTGTTTTTTTTTTGGTTGCGCCAATGGATGTGCACGATTCGCAACACTCGAATATTCCTTGCCAGGAGTTCGCCTACGTACTAATCCACACTACTACGTCCTTCAACCACTCTCCCCTCGGGACTGCCGTTAGATATTACTTCGCGGGGCTGGTTAGCAATTATGCTCTTTTCTCCGAGGCCGCCTCTTTCTTAGGGCTTCTGCTCTTCGCAGCGCATATTGCACGCGCACTATAAGTGAGCAGTTCTCCATCCACTTGTCCTCTGACTACGTCATGTGACTTATGAGGTTTTCTGGACTTGGCAGATTTACTCTTTCTTCTGCAAAGCGTCTGCAGTAGAACACCGCATGCAACGCATCCTCTTCCCCATTTTGACATTCTGGACACTGAGGCGAACTATCGTGCCCAAATCTGTGGAGGTATTTCCGGTAGCCGCCGTGCCCAAACAGGAACTGTGTGATGTGGTATTTACAGTTCCCCCATGGTCTCTTTGTCCATGTTTCTATGACGGGAACGAGCTTATAGGTCCACCTTTCTTTTGTGGAGCAGTGCCACCTGGTTTTCCACAGCATTGTGGATGCTGCCTTTTCTTCTTCCTTAACCTTCTTTGCCTTTTGCTAGTTCGAGGGTCGCCAAGGATACAGAACCACCTGTCATAAGACCTTATACACCCATTGGGAGCAAGGATACGCCTTGCCATCGCTCTCCGTCAATCCTTTGATACCAATTCGGAACTGTTTTGGAGGCAAAAGTTCCACCCTTGGTATGAGTCGAGGCCGACCTAAAACCTCTTGCTACTCTTAGGGTCGCAGCACCCAGTACTTTTTTGCAACTCTACAATGGGTTAGACCCGTTCCCGCGATTTGGGTTTAAACCACAGCCACCATGACGCTCCCACAAGGGGGCCTACCTATAACAAGTCAGGCCCGGACCGAAATCCGGGAGGCTCCTGACTCCCATGGTACCGTGATTTAAGTCCTGGTATGGACTACCGATGGTCAAGCCGCCAACAAGACCTATGACCGGCAACTTGTAACTGGTCAAATCGTAGCAACCATTCATGCTGTAATCTGAGGATGTTTACGATAAGACCAGTTTAGAATAATCTACCCCCGCTTTTTATTAGACAACGTCATTAATGGGCGAAGCCTTGATAATTGGGTGGGGGCCCGCCACCCTCTTCATCTCATCCGCGAGGATGTGTATTGGGATCATTCCAGCTAAAACGGAGGCTGCATCATTAGAGATTGTGCGGAATCCGCTGATCACTCTGATTGCACAGAGCTTGTAAGCTGATGATAACTCTCTCCTACACTCGTTTATCGCCAGTGCACCCGCCCATATAGGAGCAGCATATAGGAGTACCCAGCTGGCCACTCTGGTCAGCAAAATCCTTCGGGCGTATCCAGGTCCGCCGATGTTCGGTAGCATTCGGGAGAGTGCCGCCTGCATCAGCGATGCTTTCTTGCTAGCGTAGTCGACGTGAGTTTTGAAGCGCACCCGATTGTCGATCATGACTCTAACGTACCTTAAGAATTCTTTGGATCTAATTGTCTGGTCTCCGACGCCATGCGGCTGGTTATTAGGACAGCTTCAGTCTTGTGTGCAGCTAGTTCTAGACCCGTAGACTCCAGCCATTCCTTTATCTTTACAACCGCCTCGTCTGTGGCAGACTCCACCTCGTGAATATGCTTGGCTACTGTAACCATAGCAATCAAGGTTAGTCGCAGGACTCCATCGTACATAATGTTCCATAGGAGAGGTCCTTGCGGGACTCCCGCGGAAACACTGTAGTGCTTAGTACCATCGTCCGTATGATACCTTAACCTCCTGTTACTGAAGTAGTCCGTGACTATCCTCAGGAGATAGTATGGATACACCATATCCATCCTGGCCAAGCATCTCCTAATAAACGACCAGCTCGTCGAATTGAACACTCCTTTCTGGGTTCTCCTAATCTTTGTAATCGATTCACCCAGGTTATGGAGTTTGGGGTCCCCTTTGACCCTGCGCAGTATTTCGGCGTATGAAAGTTCGCCCTGGCTTGCCACCACGACTGCGTCAGGTGGCGCTTTTTCGCTTCCTTGGCTTCTTTTTGAGAACCTTCAACCAGGCGCTACTGTCGCCCTTGGCCTGTTCTCTGCTCGCCATCCTAGCGGTTATTAGACCATTTGTGGCCTACTCATTCGTTGTCGATTTGGCGGGCTTCTTGAGATGGGCCTTCTTGCTCTTTCTGGCATTGCTTTGTTTTTGGGTCATCACTTCGCTTCGCTTCGACTATGGGCGGCGAGTTCGGCCGGCGTTTCCAGCTCGGCGACTCTATAGATCCTATTCTTCGCTTCACCTTCAGCCATGGGGATGTTTGGGAGGTGTTGTTTTTCCTGATAACTTTCTTGGGCTTGTTATCACGCATCTCATTCGCCAAGAGCTCAGAGAGCGTTTTGATGCTTTCTATTGCATCCCGCATAGGTTGGTGAATTGATCGCCTTTTACCATCCTCCAATATTTCCACTAGGGCTTTTATTTGTTCCTAATTTATGAAACAGGGTGGGCTGGTTTTTTGGATCCCGCACCATCCACATACTTCTTTGAGACGTTGCTTCTCCATCAGGACTCCTCTGGGGCGATGGCGTCTGTCTAGCCGGAGATTTTCTCACCATCGAACTCTTCCGGAATGGGTTCTTTCCGTTGATCTCACTCTCCTGGTATTGTTGGTTTTGTTTTGTTGTGTTCATTTCTTTTGGGTCCCCACTCAAAGCCGCTGTCAATGCTCGGTGTAGTCACCTAGCGATCCCATGGTTATCTATGCATGCAGTGAGGCCATGCGAGGGTTGTCACAGACCCTGGTGCTATGTGCCAGAGCCGGATCGGTGGTATCCAGGAATGTTACTAAGGAATGGACCTACTCCACCAACTTAATGGCAACGAAACATTGAACGTACTTTGTGGCCTGTCAGGGTTTTAATGGGACGGGGGCGTTCACAGCATTAGCCTGAGAGCCATTTAAATAGAATTTCACTCCTGCTTACTCAGCTAACAGAATACTGCAAATATCAGCCCATATGTCAGTCATTCTAAAAGCTTTGTATCCAATATACCATAATTACGACCTTACTGGGCTCAGTCGTAATGCCTAAAAGGCAGTGATGAATGAAGAGTATCCAATATGTTTCCCACGATGCCACCTCTTTACCCGAGAGCTAGGAGATGGGTTAGCAAATAGTTGAAGACAGTGCCGACTTGTCTTGTCGCAGAAAGTTCTTAGGGGTTCCTGTGGCCTTTTCAGCCACGTCCACCTTTTCTGCCGCTCTTGGTCGGGGACTATTTATTGTCTAGTCACAGCTAACCTGCATATCTGCAGTTCAATCACCATCCACTACCTGTGACCCCCCAGTAGCCTGAGCTTAGCCTTGGGACCTAGATAGACTAAATAAATTTGTCCAATGTGCCTAATCCTACAGCACTTTCTGCAAAGCATAAGGCACTGTTCACTGTTCGTATTAGAGCTTGTACAAAGAAAATAATGATTATTCCAACATACACAACAAAACACATCTCCTTTTGTACCAAAAACAGGAATGATATAAATCTGTGTTCAAATATTCAAGATCTAATTCACCCATTCGTCGGTCAGTTTAGCACTAACTTTGTCCAGACTTCTGCAACTTAAACTTTTCCAGACAGTTCCCTCACTTTGTCGAATCTCAAAAGAGGCTAACAATCTTGAAAAACTGAAAACAAACTTGAATACCAGGGATTCACAAATTAGACACAAACTATCTCCGGAATGCATATATTTTGACTTCTCTCCATCGATTTCACTTACCCGTTTTGCGATTTTCTCCTGGGTAGCGACAATTCTTCTTCAAAAATATTTCTCCCTTCATTTCTACCAATAGCACTCAAGCGTTCAATGGTTACGCTAGAAATGTGAACATAAAAATGCCATATCCTTACAATGCATCTTTTGTCCTTTCTCCTTTCGCAATATTACAACATGGAAATAGGAAATTGGAAAATCTCAAGAGGAGTCGACGAGCAGAATGCATCAGTCCCGTACACAGTCATATTGTTGACGGTTGGGTCGTTTACGACCCGGCACACGTACACTCGAATACCTTACGTCGTTCGTACAAGTGCCCCATGGTCAGTTGTTAGAAATGCACACATTTGCTGAGATTTTACACATATCCCTGGACTAAGCACAAAATCGCAATATCAAGGACCTAGCAAACAAGAAACGAATGTGCATTTTGCAACATAAAGAATTTGCCATCCTGAGACCGATTCCAAGTCACACAAATATCTCTTGAAGGAGAGATATTACAAGTGAACGAAGGAGCGGCCTCGCTGGAAAAGTGCTTTCTGTGGTCGTCATCGTCGTCATCGTCGTCGTTGTCGTCGTTGTCGGTCTCATAAAGTGCACACATATACTCAAACTCAAACTCAAACTCTAACTGCAACTTCAACTCCAACACAAGCACTCAAAACCAGAATATCATTTGTGAAATGAAAGAAGCAAAATCCGTACAAGAAGAGCTCCTTTGGAAATGACATTGCATCCCGAAAAAAGAAAACGAGAAAAACTTTCCTCATACCATAAGTACGATCTCTGGTGGAGCACTCGTACCTTGACTTGTCCGTCGCTTGCCACAGAGCCAAGTCCAGTGAACTTATTTATTCGCATTTTGCAAAGTTTTAATGGTTTGTTGGTCTTGAATGGAACTGTACTAGCCCACACCCACTCGGCGTTACCAAGAAC
>OZ014532.1:188762507-188928457 GCA_963966105.1 Volucella zonaria
GATATTTCGGAGACAGCTACCCACTTCGGGAATATTTGGTTCATTAGGAATTCGTTTACCATCATTTCTATTTCAACACCCTAAATTGTCTTGAAACAGCTCCTAAAAATAACGAAGTAATCCAGATAATGAATCATTCATACCAACTACTGATGCCACTGTTGATTCAGTTAACCACATTGATCTACTATATATCCTCCTTCTGAGAATCAGTTGGTCGAGTCCAGTACCAGGTGGGTTCCAAAAGGTGGTAGTAATCGATGAGGCCGCTCAATGCCTATCCCAATCGTACAATTTTCAGACGACAAAAAAAAGCGAAAAGCTTAATACCATGCCAAAAAAGAACGAAGCACACATTTTCAAGAAATAAACATCAGACAGTTGTAAATGGCGCCTTGTCCTTACCCAAAATTTCTGCACAGACTACTTCAAGTAACATTCAGCTAAGGATACTGGTGCAAAAATATCACATCTACGGTCTTGCAAATGTCGTTAAGATAACACTCTACAACATAAGCCGTCTGATAGATACGGGGCTTGCATCGTTACATCGAAATTCGCATCAATCGTTAAGTTAAGACGTTTTTGTATTTAGGACTTAATTGCTGCTGACAAATAAGTAATACGAGTATTTGAAACTTCATCAATGGCAATCATCTAACATCAGAATGTCTGTCGTCATATGTTTCAAATTTTCAGCAAATGCAATATTCTAAATATGAAAAAATCTTGTAGACTCCTCACCAACAATACAAGCTGAAACACAGGAGCCAATTGGACTGAGCCTTGTTGTCACCTACCTTCACTACAACAAAAGCAGATGGCTTTAGGTGGAGACTATCCTTAGGGAAATCAAATCATCAAAGCCCCTCTAACCTTGCCCAAAACATTTTTCGTATATCATGCAAATGGTATAACCAATTAGCTTAAGTTGGTAAAATTGGAATATCCATTGTTGCACATTATATAGTAATCATAGCTTATGGTTTCGCATGTGAAGAAGCCATTTAGCCATTGGTATCTGGGTACTTATCAGTGATACGAATCCCAAAGTCGTCTATATAATTGAACATTTAAAAGCTGGCGCAACTAGCTGTGGGTTTTGCTGTCTCCCTGTAGTGCTACAGAAAGTAGCTTTTCAGTAGAATGTCTTTGGTTTCGCCATTAGAATTCATCCAGGAACTACTCGGTTAACGCGGAGTGCTTAGTTTGCTGGAATTTAAGACGTCTAGAGCCTTTGAAGGAATCTACCTCTTCAAAAACCGAATCCAGGAAGAATCCACGAAGAGACTCTAATCTGAGAGGAGTTCTTGAGAGCCTTTTGGTATATTAAAATGAGCGACTTAACCAGTAGTCCGAAATTCACAAGAGGTGTCTGACACTTTAATGTCTCTCTTGAGCTAGTTTGGACAGAGGCTAGTGTCTCTGCAAGTACCGAATGCTGCGAAGAATTATCGATGGTCGGGTGTTGTTATAGCAGCACCTTAAATGGGCAGCGGATGAATTCCCCGAATGGTATCACCGGTGAACTAAAATTCCGAAATAAAACAAATAAAACTTTATTCGGGCTACTCCGACATATTCGGTGCTCAGCTCAGGCCGGTACAGATTTCCGAGACTGAATCGGGGTCTTGTAAAAGAGACGCTGGCGGATCAGGTCTTAATAGACCAACGGTAGCCCTCGCATGCCCGAAACGAGTTACTAGCTTCTGTCTAACCAACCCCTAGGGGTATCTGGTATCCATACTGGAACTGGCCTCTCCCAGTTGGGGGTTGCGCGGCCAGGATAACTGCCTGACAATGGAAAAAAACCCACAGTTACGAATCAACAACAAGCCGTGGATACGGATGGATCTACTATTGAAAACCCCTGAAAACGATAAAAGAACAACGAACTTCGGATCCGTACTTGGAAAGGGGTCTACCTTAATAGGCCACGTGCAGCCGAACAGTTAGCGGAGGTCCTGAACCGCTGCAAATCATATATTACCGCCGTCGAAGAAATCTAATGGGAAGGCAGGGCAAAAAGGGGACGAACACCTGCGACATTTATTACGGCGATTGCTATCGACGGAAATGCAGCGCTTATTTGAATGATGAGGCAACAAGTCTTGAGTTTTCGGCATGCGAAGCGCCTCGTAACAATCCGAATTTGAATTTGCAAACATTAGTCTTGGATGCACGCCTCCAAAGAGGAAAAAGACAACAACACCAAAGATAGTTCTACGAGCTCTTAGACAAGACCAGCGAGCAGTGGCAGAGCAAAGCAGTGACAAAGCTAGGAAGAGGGAGCATCGTTGGTAGTACTCGTACTAATGGAAGGTATAGCCTGCATGACACCACCTCCCAAAACGGATTCAGGTTAATCGACTTTGTAGCGGAGCAAAACATTGTCTTAGCACGCGGTTCCCACATTTCGATATTTACAAAATGACTTGGAGAACTCCTAACCAATCAACCGTCAGCCAGATTGACTACATTCCGGTCAACGTAAGGCAGTATTCCAGTGTTATGGATGTCCGAATGTTCCGAAGGTCCAACATCGACTTAAACCATTACCTTGTTGTAGCCAAGGTAGGTTGCGGATATCCCGAAGATCGCAAAGGCAAACTAATACTGTGAGTAAGTCCGCTGTCGGACGACTACAATAGAAGGAAATCGCCAATACTTTTCCGATCGAGTCTCCTTTAATCTCTTAAAAGGTCCTATGCCACCAGCATCAAGTAGTGAAGACTAGTGGCAAAATTGCCAAAAAGCCAACAACGATGCCGCTACTGATGGCCTCGGTTTGACGACTTGAGCTGCTCATGAGCTATACGGGCAGAAGACGAGAGACGAACACCAGCTTCTATGTAGGGGAAAAAGAAAGGCATGAAAACACGCGGTCGAAGAAATTGGGAGATGCTACCTCAGGAATGAGATTCGGAGGTTTTATCAAAATGTAAAAAGAACATGACACGGACACGAACCCTGAACCGAAGTCTATAGAGACAAATTTGGAAAGAGCATTTCTGTAGACTTAGCAACAGCGACGACGAACCAAAAACCGCTGTCAGACAGAATGAACACTTCAACCTGGACAATGTATTGTAGATCAACAATTCCGTCCACCTGACCTCGATAAAGTGAAGATAGCCATATCCAAGCTTAAGTCCAACAAAGCTGCTGCAGTGGACGGTGTGACTTCCGAGCTCTTCACAGCGCCAGACGATTACTTGGCAAGGAGCATACACCAACTCGTCTGTAAAATATGGTCGGACGAAAGTATGCCCCATGAATGGAATCTCAGCATTGTTTGTTCGATCCTCAAGAAAGGAGGGCCTCTGAACTGCGTCAACAACAGAGGCATCAGTCTTCTTAATATCGCCTGCAAGATTCTATCTGCCTTATTGTGTGAACGCGTGAAGATATTCGTCAATAACCTGAATGTTCCATATCTGTGTGACTTCAGGACAGGAAAATTCACCATCGACCAAAACACTTGGAAGAAACCCATAAGCTCCAAACACCACCTATTCATAGATTTTAAGATCGCGTATGATAGCATCTATAGAGACGAGCTATGCAGATCATTGTCTAGAATCCCTGTTCAATTCGTCCGCTTGTGCAGGATGATGATGGAGAATCCACGCTGCTCTATCAAGGTTGATAGAGAACTCACCGAATCCTTTGATGTCAAAAAAGAATTTAGATAAGGCGGTGCACTATTTCTTTAACATCATTATTTAAAGAACAGTGCAAAACTTACGCGACGACAAAAGAAGTAAAATCTTTCAAAAGTCCGTCCAATTACCCGCATCGTGATATTAGTGGTGCCAGAGTGCCAGACCATGTACATGCTGTCACCAAGAAAAGACTCCCGACACCGACGTCTTGGACAAAACACCACTCTACAGAGATAACTTTAGAGTAGTTAGGGACTTTGTATACCTGGCCTCCGGTATCGATTCAGACAACGATATGAGTGCTTAGTTCAAACGAAGGATAACTCTTGCCAATCGTTCGCCCATAAAACGATTTCTTAAAGGATGCTCAAATAATTGCTTAAAGTTATTCACTTAGAAGAGAATTCAATAGCCAGATAGCCCAGCTAAATCTTCCACTGCGGGGCTCCCTTAGGTTCAAAAATTCCTCGAACACATATTTTTATGTATAGCCATCTGACTGTTCATATGTCTGCTGTTCCCAAAAGAGACAAATTTCCAAAAAAGATACGTCTTCCAATAATAAGACCGAATACAAAAAACCCAATTCACGAAAAGTTAGTTAGTACATTTGCATGACACAGAATACCCTTTATCTATTCATGCTGCGAATATAAGGAGGCTCAAAGTGAAGGTCGCGAGCAAAAGTTATACGTGGCAATTATATTTGTAACATAATTTCTGCGATGCATCATATAAATAACGTGTTCGGAAGTACAATACACTTTTATAAACGTATGTATCTAATTATTATATTTGACTTTGTTAAATTTAAAACTTAATTCAAATGTTGAAACTTAATCTAAAATGTAAACAATTAAATGTTTTATTAAACCGCATTTTTCTATCCCCGTATTTTACCTTACACAGATTAATCTAGCAAAATTAAACCCTACACACCCTCCGATTCTCGCTTTGACTCGCAAGGTGCAGCCAACCTTGCCTTTTCTTTCACACCAATCAAACCAGATCCAGAGGACGAAATGCATTTCCGACACTTTGGAAGCTAATCCTATTGCAGTAACATACACCACCTTGCCCATCGTCATTTGCCAATTAAACAGAAAATGCTTCCAGTGATTTCCAGTTGACTGATTCGAGAAGTACTCAAAGACAGACAGTGCTCAATTCGAAAAAAAAAAAAATCAAAAGCACCAAGTGCGCATACCATCCCATAAAGCAACGTTTGGGTTGCCAAAGCAAATTGTAAGGGAAAAATTGCGCCAAATCCAAAGGAGAAATGTACAAAGGAATCGCCTTGGCCAGCAGCATAACGACGATGATGAACCAAATACAGTACCAACAGCGTGCAGCTGATTAAATGGGACATCATCAGGGCTTGAGATCGTCCAGCAGCACCGACTACAACTACAAGGGAGCAAAAAAAAAACAAAACTCTCTACTCAATCGAAAGTCCCGGAACAGCATGGACTAGTTCAGACGGTAGCGATTCATTTTATTCAATCCGCATGACCGGGTTGGTTCTTCATTCTCCCATCGGCACCTTGTGGTAATTTCTTCCCATTGTTGCCGCCCAAGATTTAGACTCACTTCCAGCACCCGTGTCCAACGCCAAAGGATGAAGATGAAATAAATTAAAACTTTCTCTTGTGTCCGAAAAAAAAGGAAACTTGAAAAGGACCAAAGTGAAGAGCCAATACACGCATACCCACCTACACATCGCCAATTGCATCCCACAAGTCCAGCGAAGAAATAGAGACCCCTCTAAGTTCGAGTGCTGAAGAAAGTTTTAATAGAATTCAAGTGTACATGCAGAGAAATGCCAATTTCAATGGCCGAGGCAGAGCCTCTATGGTCCTTGAAAAGTTGAATGTCCTCTCAAGTTAAGAAGTCGCATTTGGCAAGAAAAATGAAAGCGATTTCAAGTGGCGCTTCTGGCATAGAGACAAATACTTCTTAAATAAGTAGATTCGTAGACGCAGTAGCAATCGAATGTCATCATAAATTCGCCAGAACATTTCGATGGCATGTCATCGAGTGTCACATGCAACACGGAATTCCATAAACCCGACGACTTATTGCTGAACACAACGCTATGTCAGTCTGGAAACATTTGCTGGCTAATTTAAGTGATCCCCTACTATAGGTATGCCTGTCTATCGGTGCACCAATAAAATAATCCACCAGGGAGTTTATGGGGGCATCTCGCGAAGGACGCTTCGATCTTTAATTGGAGCACAGTGCTCCGATCCGGTCGTCTGTAATCTTAGTTGGAATGGTCGCTGCTGCACCCGTCGTCAAATCATTTTAGAACAGCGAACAAATTTAATGACCACGCAGCAACAGAACCAACGAGCGCGTTCCTGGAGAGGTGACTTAATGAGCCCAATCCAGATCTGCGCTTCAAGAAGTGTCTATTAGTTCATCGACATAATGGCCGGGGAGGCAATTCAGTGGGTTATTTATCTCGGGAACCTTAATTAAGCGCGCGCACCTTCGCCTCCAGAAATGGTCAGGGAGGAACGGATAGTCATTTGCTCAGGCGAAGGTGCAGTCATCTTCACCGTCCGTCCGGTCATTGGGAATAGCAACAGATGATCTGTTGTGTCAAAAACCAAACTCAACATCGATAAAATCGAACACTTAACGAGGATACTTGTACGCGCTTGTTGGCGATGATATCCTCACAATGGGCTGTTGAGAGGCAGATATTTGCATATTAAGTGCAAGTTGTGCTCCATGGAGTAGGTTATGTGGTCATGTGGTGCTAAGAAATGCAGCAGAATTGATGGCAAAATGCAGGTAATGAGTTTTCTGGAGGCCAAGTTAGATGGGTCTTATATTAGCAGTCATTATGGGGAGTTGGTTGGTTATATCCTTTGAAACTTTAATTTCACTTTTAAAGGTGAACCATTTAGGCCGACCGGGAAACTTTGTTATTTATGTTAGTTGTTTGGGAGCCGGTGGTTATCTTTTGCATTTGTGCGCTTACCTTAAGAAAATAGAAAGTGTTACCTCAAGCCATATGATCGATATGGCCACCGAAGAAAGTGCGCTGAATGTGAACAAGAAGTTTGCTTTGCAAGCCGATAAGCGTTTGCAAACACTAATGACTCTGTGACGGAGGACTTTTTCGAGGTTTCGGATAAAGTCGGCCTCCAGTATGATGTCAAAATCATATTCAGAAACTTAAGTGCCATAATCGCTAAGGAAGGTATATGGTATTTGTGTACTCTTTGTAGTTCTATGGCAGCTGCAACCACCTCTACTGATTTTTTTTCAAGGTAAACGTGTTGAGAACCGCATAGGTTGTGTTGGTTGAGTGTTTTTTCCAGTTGCTTGGGACGTACGAGTAGCTATACTCGTACAACCGATAAAGATAATTTCAAGTCAAGGTATGATGTACTCGTATGGAAGACCGTATTGTAATATGGCCGGGATTATCTTGTCTGTTCCCGCCAATTGCTGGGACCATGTTATTCTACTCTCTGCGGAAAGAGTGTTTCCATAAGAAGCAAAAGTGAGTGCCGACTGTTCTCTGCCCAGACTCTGGAATCTTTCAGATATCCCGGGATCATTGAATCTTTCGATTGGACTTTGCTAGCTGATTCGTTGGTACTTTTAATCGATCTGCAAAAAAAGAGCTTGCAATTGTTTCTTAGCCGCTCTTACGTATTTTGTGTAGGAGTTGAGTTCAAACCGATATTTGGTCCAATCATCCTCACCTCTAGTGTGTTTGGCTTCTCTATGAAGTTTTCTGACCCTTGTCTGCTGTCTTTTTCGTCCACCAACGGGGTTTGGAGGGCTTGCGATCCTCGACGTGAAGTGGGACAGTTCTTAGTGAGGTTTTTCCTAAAGTTTGAAGCTACGTGGTTTACGGCAGAGTCAATGGATAGATCAGGTAGGTACAACCTACCGGGTGGTCCCTTATTTTCGCTTTTCCAATTGTGCGGTTGTATCGTCTTGTTGAAACCACATGTTCAGCAAGCCCCGCTCTTTCAATTCCGGCAGTAAGAAGTCGTTTATCATGGCCCTGTAGCTTTTGCCAGTAACAGTAACCGTATTGCCGATGGCGTCCTCAAAAAAATACTGCCCAGTCACTCCTCCCACGTGAACGCCTCACAACACAGTGGCTTTGAGTGGATGTAATAGCTCTTCGTGCATCACACGCGGATTTTCAGTGCCCCAGAAATGAAGATTTTGCTTATTGACGTCACCGCTTAAGTGGAAATACGCCTCGTCGCTCATTATGATTTCCGACATAAAATCGTCCTCTTCGTTGTTGAGATTGAGGATGGCTTTACAGTAATTCACAGGCGACTGACGGTCAGGAGGCATTAACTGATGCACTGTTCGCACTTTGTATGGGAACATGTCTAAGTCTTTCACTAAAATTCAATGTAGGGTCCGTCTGGTGATGCCCAATTGTGTGGCCCGTCATCTGGTTGATGTTTCTTTGTTCTCAGCGACATCGGCAGCCACATCCGCGATATTCTCGGCCGAACGACCAGTTCGGTGGGGCCACGCCCTGCATGGTCTCCTGTAGTTCCACTCTGTTCGAGTCGAGTAGCTAAGCGCCGGAAATCGGCGTCGAAATTCACGCTGTGCTAACACCAACGACCGATTATTGGTCGAAAACATCGACACAATTATATCACGCTCTTGCGGAGTATAGCGCTCAATTGCTTGTCTGTTTGTATAAGTCAAATGTGATTGACGTACGACGCCGTTTGCAAAAATTATATCCTACATACCCACGAGTACATGCAAGTTTATGATTTTTGTAGAGCGTGCTAGTAAAAGTTCCACGTAGCCCAGACAGGCCGTTCTTTGAAGTCTGGTGAAAGTGAATTATTTTTACAATAGTTTGTTCCAGACAACCGATGCATAGGATAATATCTTCCTTATCTTAGCGTAGGTCCAAACGCCCTTTCTGGGTGATGAAATCCCTTTTACACTGCCAGAAGACTAAGAGCTCCTCGGAGATTCTCAATGTTACGTGTTTAGTTCAAAGAAGTTTGTTTTCCAAGGTGAGCAAAACAACGGTTTTCCGCTGAACAAAGTTAAATCGAATTTTTTTAATTATAACGGTAGCAAGTTTAAACCCCCTGGAAAGATAGAGGTAGATGTGGAATTCAAGGCTAAAAAACAGGAGATTGAAATGTATATGGTGGAAAATCAATGTGCCCCTTTATTGGGACGGAATTTCGTGAATAATTTTGACATAAAATTTACAGCAGGTAGGTTAGAGTGATATACAAATTTTTGATTAGAAAATATCCAAAAGTGTCTAGTAATCAGTTAGGAACTTTCAATAAAGGAACAATTAAATTGAATTTAGTAAAAAGCTGTCCCCCCGTCCATGACCTTTTAGTGTGAAGATCAAAGTAGAAAAGGAGTTTGATACACTTATTTCGTTGGTCATTGTAGTGACAGTAGATTTTTCGGATTCAGCTACACCTATTGTTAAAGTTTTGAAGCCAGATGAAGCGGTAAGGTTGCGTGGGGATTACAAGATCACCATAAACCCCTCCATTAAGATGATAAGATGTGTATTTCCAGAAATTGAAGATTTATTTGAAACCGTTTCGAGCGGTCGATATGGTGCAATGCGTCAATAGTTGCGTTGCGAAATTTGTATTCATTACCAGTGTGATGTCCATGGGTTTTTTAATTGAATTGAGCTCGTCAACTCTGGGCAGCACTTTTATGCTTAATACAAACAAAAACTTGGTGACTAAACTTAAAATCCTAACAAAATTGCAAGGTGCTCTAGGGTGGCAGTCGTATTCGAGCAGCTTAGGAAGAGTAAATGGCAGCCTTGAGGGAGAGTTTGCTGAAGTGGTAGTCAAATATAAGTTGAATAGAGTTGACTTCGCGTAGCATTCTGGAAATGGTTCATAGCATACATAAAAATATATAATTTCGAAGGTCAACGTACAATGAGATAAGTTGCAATGGAGTAGAGGAATCAATGTCACCAATTACTGACGAAGAAACAGTATTTCTGCAGCTTCACATGGAGTAAAGTTGAAAGACTTTTGTTATAGTTTGTCATTCATGAACTGAGAAAAAAGGGAGATCACACCAATTTATCTAGACCAGGAAATGTGTTCGCCGTTAATTTTTCCAAGCTTTTCCTTCACTAATGTCGGAACATTTACCGAAATATTTGAATAATGTTAGTGAATAACTGTTAAAGTAGGAGAAGATGAGCTGATTAGGGTCTACGTTAGAGAACCACCAGCAATATAATTGATTACGACTACAGAGTAGGCTGAGTAGGGTTAATAAATCTCGAGAAATTCTCCAAACTAGTACTGAAACTACAGGGTGCCCCCCCCCCTTCCAGCCACCATCACAACTACTCCCAACCCCTAACAGACGTAATAATGATCGCGGTAATCGACAGGAACGACATCGACCGACAAATAACACCTGAACGGTGGCAGTTCTTCAAGCTAAAGCTTTCGAGCAACTGCTTGGCCATCATGCGGGAAAACCACAGACCACCTCCCATCACAAGCGACGCTGGCTGGCACCAAGGCCACGTCAAGCCAATCAAAGATACCTTGATCTTTTCACCTAAGCCATAGGTGGATTAGGAGAGATTTGACCAGGTGCAAAACTCGAGGTCGTGTCTAAGGAGAAGAGCCCTAGGAGACCTCGAACTCGTACCTGGATCCCAGCCGAACCCTCCTCCCAGAAAGCATTCTGGCAATCATCAGGCTCAGCAAATCGACCCTTCCGACTCATGACTGAGAAGTCGCGAAACTGGAAGAACAGAGGGGCTCTTATAGATGCGCGTTGGTCGCGACTAATATGGAATCCCTATCGTAGACTAAAGGCATGATTCGTTTCGGTTTCGAGTCTGATAAGTAACCTCCTCCTCCTTTAACCGAAACTTCAAATACAACCTTAGATCTTGGAGCGTCGGTATCCTTTCCAGAAATGGATAGCGAAGACTCCAATCCACCCTAGGTGACAATTAAGACGTCGGTCTCCTCTTCTGATACCCTGTCGGAAATGGAAACCGATGACGAAGCAAAAAAGAGGTATAATACGATCAGAGAAAGAAGATGAGCTCTTGGGCACATCTTCAGAATCGGAAGACCTTAATAGCACCGTGGTGCTGTGGAAAACTGTAGCAATGATCTGGTTTCTCCAGATTAATCTCCAAAGCTCAGAAAAGGCTTCGGTCGCACTTATTCTGCGTCTCTCCAAAAACGCAGAAGACATTATCCTAATACAGAAACCATAGATTGAAGAAGGCGTGATTCGTAGACTTAGGACACCTGTATACGCTCCGCTCTATACAAGAGACAAAGGTAAGATTAGAACTTGTATATTAGTGAAACGTAGCCTTAATGCATTTTTACTTCCTAATCTCAACGACCCCTACTTAACAGTTGCCATCGGCTGACATCGGCATACCTTGGCCACGATCATATGGGACCTCTCCCTGGTGATAATCTACAAAGGGTGGTACTGGAGGCTGGAAGGCAAAAAACTGGCCTCATCATTGGATGCGACGCTAACGCTCCTGAGACGGTATGGGGCAGTACCGACGTCAACGAAAGAGGTGAGTCACTTTTTGACTATATTTTAAGTACTGACCCCACTGTTTCCAACATTGGCAATGAGCCCACTTTTATAACAAGAAACCGACAGAAAGTGCTAGATATCACTCTTGTCTCCGACAACGTTACTCAAATACTAACGAACTAGATGGTATAGTCTGAACAGATACATTAAATTCAGCATGAGTGATGCTCCCACCAGCCAACCAGCATTGCGGAACTACCGTAAAACGGATTGGCCAAAATACAGAGGAATACTATCAGAAACGCTATACTCTAAACTCTCAAGTCCCCCGCGTGACACGAACGAGCTTGATATGAAAGTCAATGCATTTACCCTGGCTCTCTATCAGCCTACGGCCGCTGCACTCTTATTCTACCTAGAGGCAAGAAAAACTCGCACTGGTGGACATCAGCATTGGACCGCTTAGAAACAGGTCTTTTCAACCTAACAAAAAGCACAAGAAAAGTGACTCACTGGGGCTTATATAAAGAATCCTTAAAGATATATAAAAAAAAACTGAGAAGGCAAAGCGAAGATCCCGGAGATCATTCTGTGACAAAATTACAGAAACCTCTGAGGCATCTCGGCAAAAAAAAATCCTCTCTACAACCTCTTGGACAACCTCAAGTGATGAATCACTCAACCTACTACTGGACACCCACTTTCCAGGTAGGTCCCTATTCGCGGCCAGTAGTAACCCAAACAGGCCTACTGCAACCGGGACCAAAATTCATGGTTTGATCATAAGAGACAAACTGCTCTTTGTGCTGGATAGCTTCAAACCATAGAAGCCTGACTGGTCCGGACGGTATAATACCTGCCGAGCTACAAGGGCCTTCAGATATTATTCGTCCTATGCTAGGGAATATCTTGAGGTGCTGTGTAGAACTGCTCCACATTCCACTGTCATGGAGAGAAGTCAATTTAGTTTTCATTCTCAAAGCCGGAAAATGGTTTCATGTTGTCCCAAAGGACCTCAGACTTATAAGTCTATCATCTTTCCTTCTGAAAACTGATTGCTATCCATATACGAGCTAAAATCGATCCAAGACTTCTGTCGACGGCTCAACATGCCTACTGTAAAGGAAAGTCGGTGGAAACGGCTCTGCATTCACTGACATAGCCAATATAAGGAGTACACAATGTTTCCAATGGTAGACGACTCACTTGGGAAGTTGATTAGTCTTATGCTAAACAGCAGGATAATCAACTCTAAACTGGGTTAGGCTTCTGCTAAAAGATGTGTCAGCATCTGCGGTATTAGACATTCTGTTTCATTTGACACCCCTCGATATTTTCAGCAGTGAAGTAGCTGCGACTGCAGCTATTCGCATTAGAGCGACTAAACAGTGGACCAATAAGTCATTTGGCCACGCCAGCGTTCTTAATGCAGCAGGAATCCTCACAGAGAACATCGGTTACACTATACCTGAACTTTGGTTTGAAAAAGACTTCCATGTGAGCTTCCCCTTTAGATCCTTCTGGCAGGAAGATGATTTCATAGAGAACAAGTCAATCCACTTTTACATAGATGGATCTAAAACCGATAGCGGAGTTGGTGGCGGTCTTTTCTCAGATAAGCTAAATCTAAACCTCTCCTTCCATCTTCCAAATCACTGTAGCGTGTTCCAGCGGAACTTTTGGACTCGGTCTCATTAAATTCTAAAACCGCCCTTGAATGCCGATCATTTTTTATGGAGATGGTAGAGCAGTTCAATCTTCACCTTTTTTGTGTGCCGGGCAACAGAGACATTTCAGGGAACTGTGGAGCCGATGAACTCGCCAAAATCGGGACCACTCTACCTATTCTACGAATACAAGAACAGACCTTAGGTGGCCTGCTGGACCATCTTTAGCGACCAAACAGATCTGGCAAAAACTGGATCTGAATCGCTCTAAATGTTTGATCCTTCTAAATAGGGAACATCTCAGCGCCATCATAAATGTCATCACTGGACACTGCCTCATAGGCAAGCATGCAAGAAGGCTTGGCGCTTTTACAAACGATTTCTGCAGAAACTGCATACATGAGGAGGAAGAAGAGACAATCCTCCACCTACTCTGTACATGTCCAGCTGCCTTCCAGAGAAGGAAATTTCACTTAGAAGCTTTCTTCTATAATGACTTAAACGATCTAAAGACTATAGATGTCAACAGTCTCCTACTCTTCATCATTAGCTCAAATTGGTTCCATGAGTAGGAGGATCACAGATCAACGTAGCATGACAATGAGCCAATAGGCCAGAGTGGGTTGGTATTTCCAACAACCACTTTTACCTACTCTACCTTACTTAGTTAGTTATTTTGTTTCGAATAGTTTTAACTTACTTAAGTTGGCGCTACAGTCCTTGGTGGATCTGGGCCTCAACCTCCCATAGTCTGCCCTACAAAAATTAACGTTTGCTTTATGGTCCATTTTGCTCTCGTCAATCTTTTAGAGGAATATGTACAACGTATCCACTATAATTACAAGCATATGTACCTTTGTGTAAACTCCTTTAGTTCCACAATTTCGTCTGGAACGATTATTTGGGGACTGAGACCGCAATGGTCACTTTCCATACTTTTCATGTAGAAGAGTTTGTAGACAATTTATGTTTTGTTAGTTTGTGCATGTCAGTTGTATCTGCGCGTCCAAAAACTGAAGATACAGAGAGTAGCAAAAGCAATATAGCTTCTCTTAACGTTTCGCAGCATTTAGTCTAAGGCTCCTTTGTTAAATCGATGAATCTCTTCTTTAACGGAAGTAATGTTCAAAAGGTTTAACACAAGCTGTGTAGAACGATTTTAAATCTGATATATGCCCCTGTGCTACCTTCTATTACCGACTCTCTTTTTAATTTTTATCAATGATCACCAGTCGGAAACTTCTTACTCAGCATAATCTTTGCCGGCGACAGTAGTCTGACAACCTACGTTTAAGTGTCAACATGTCTCATGTCGCAAAAAAGCTACGAAATGTTTCAGTATCCTGAAGAGATGTTAAAAAAATACTCATCACCACCTGGTCTCAAGCTGCACTACATGAACCTATTAGATTGCTGATGGTCAGTCTTAGACATGCATATAATATAGCAGCGGGGATCTCATATTCGATGTTTAGTTGTTTCATGCCCCTATAGTTGGCACAGTTCAGGAGACTCTTTTCTTCAAGATCAGACAAACAATGGTAGGATTCCATTCATTGGGTAAGCGTTCCTCTGATGGGTTAGGGCATGATCCTTACCACCTCCAACTGAGTAGATCGGCTCCTTCGGATTTGTTGTATTTGAATTTGGATATTGCTATCCAAATGGATGAAAATTTCCGCGGACTTCCTCCAGCAGGATTTTTCTTATTTTCGCCATTTGGCAGTGTACAAAAGTGATTTTTCAGCATTAGCTACGTCTTTGCTCCGATGTCCCCAGGGTTTTATTGGCTAGACACGTTCCTTTAATCTTTTATATAATTTGTACTCACCATTCCCAATGTAGCCTTTTTCGATTTCTTTTCCTTTGGATAAGTTTGTATTCTGTTTTTCTCCTCATGTCAAAATTAGTCGTCAATTCAGCCCTCGTCCTCGCACGGAGTGACTCCTATACACATCCCGTTTGGCTGAGAGTAACTGCGACATTCGTCGTTGAACCATGGATTTTTTTGTTTGTAATCATTTTGTTAGACCTTGGAACTTGGGATTATACGAGTTCCTAAGATAGACGCTGTGGGCAAAGTCTTTGGCAATCTCTTGCAACTCCAGCCATCCAATGTTGAACTTTCTCACTTCCTTTATTCGATTTATGAGGAATGTTCATCTACAGTACTAAGTGCGTGTCTTCGGTCTATCGCAGTTTGAGCAATCTGGTTTTTCGTCTTTTGATTATTAAACCGCAATGTGCCCATGTGCCCTGAGCATGGAAAAATGTACTTGCGACGTCTATGGATAAAATCGTCCAATCCTTGGCTTTGACAGACATGTGGTCGTGCAGCAAGTGGACGTAAATGGAACTACCAAAGGCTTTATTCCTATTCCGGCATTAAGGTACTCAAGCACGATATTTGCTGCTTACTTACACATCGAATAGCTTCCTGACAAAGTCGTCTTTCTATTTCGCTTGAGTTTGCAAACATTTACGGCTAATGCTAATGAATTCGACTCTCATAATTGTTCCTAGTCACCCACTTAAACATCCGATTTCCTGGATGAATGTTAAAATAGCCTCATAATGGCCACAAATCCTTTTTAAAATAAAAAATCATTTAACGAACGACATTCAGAATTTGCCAAACAAGGCCCGATAACTGATCACTTCAGAAGCTGAATGATGTGATGTATGGAGCATTATATTTTTAACTGCTATGACCTGCTTAAATAAACTTAGGTGAGTTCCAACGATTTTGGTGTTTCAAATAGGGCAGTTCTCATCTACAATATACACATACTGGTACATATCTGCGGCGGTGGAAGAGTAGTTTGACAACATTGCATTGAGTATTAAGTTAGCTTAGCCTCCTGGCGAAATCCAAACACACATGTAAGTTACATGTTCAGAACTCAAGAGTACAATTTGTTGTCCAAGAAGAACATACAATTTGTCTTCTCCTCGTTTGATTTATCTGTAGGTACATCTTTGTATTCAATAAGCCAAGCGAAAAAAACTCAGTTCTTGTTTGGATCACTGAAATCGGATACACTCAAAAACTGTGTTAACTCATTGAAGAACGAATCAATGACATTCTTTTGGAGGCCTCCAGATCATGCAACATTGTATCAAATCAAAGACGTATTTTTACAGCGCGTTCAACTGCCCAATGGTTAAGTCCCGTCATTGCCACAAGAAATTTTAAGTGTCAACTGAACCAAAACCACCACATCATCTGCTTTCCAATCACGTCGCACCTTGCAAGTAGCATCATTAACAGTATTCCGAAAAAAAGTTTGACCAAAAAAAAAGGGAGCAACAACCAACCAAAACAGAATTTTTGTTTTCCTCTCCATCATGGAACAGATACTTTGCACTCTTCGCTAATGTCATTATGAATTTTCAAATTAATTTATCGCGACAGGTGCGATCATAATTTTGTTGGGATTGTTGGTTGACATTCCGATGGATTGGGTCCCATTGTTCGACCGGACACGAACAAAAGAGCGCTCAAATTTGATCGCATTGTCAAGTGCCATTATGACAGAACTCCTCTCCAACTGACAGCCATGACACACATCAGTAAGCGATAATTCATCATTAGCAGCTGAATGCTGCCGCGCGGCAAGCACTCTTTGTCAATTGACAACGCAATTAATTAGCGTTGACAGATGAAATGCCTGCCCCATGGAGAAAGGGTCAACTGATTTCTCCAACAAAACATAGAGAGAAGAAGAGAGAAATACTTTGAGTGCATCACGTATCAGTGTCCGATGGCAGTGTCATTTGTGTACAAAGTTCGATCGTGAGTATGTATCTGCTGTTACTATTCCGCTGAATGGGCTTAATTAATCGACATTGTCGATATGATGTGGCGCTCAACGTTAGAAATTCGCCTCCAGCGCGCACAGCCCATCTCAATTTACATTATTTCGAGAGATGAAAATGTCAAATGTGTGACCGCCGCTGACATCTGTACAAATGTCATCGATGAATTGTTATTCAACAGTGAGTCGTTGGAAATAACTGATTTGATTGATGGCTCACGAAGACGACGTCAAATTCCAATCAAAGGAAGTCGTGCCACGTCAATGAAGTTGTAAATTTGGAAAATTCTTGAGGAAAGATTCTTCACTGCTCGGGGTGTAATTAGAGCACACATTCAGCCCGCGGGCTAGACGAACTGATGGATTGAATGGTTTTTTTTTTTTTTTTTGAATTTTGTTAATTCAGTGGAATTTCCGATTGTTCTGTGGTCTGAGTGCTTTTCAACGGAAATGCCCCAATTCCGAGCATTATTAGAGAGAGCCAGTCATTTAAATTTGAAATTCCTAGAAAATGATTTTATTTAATAAAGCAACCGTTATTTGCGTTAATTGAGAGGCTGCATGGTGATGTCAAAATTTGTCAGTCTTTGATTAAAGGGTTATGGTTAATTCTTGAGCAAATCTTTCACAAACAGAATTACTGAATATTAGCTTTGGTCTAAGCTAGGTTTTGTTGCAGAAGGAGCTCTTAATTCACTACGATTTATTTATTCTCCCTATTTCTCATTTCAACTGCAAGTACAGGGCTCAAACTGCTTACTTGAAACGTTGTAGAAATAACCAGAACAAGGTGTTGGTAGCCCAAGACGATGAGGCACCCCTTTTAGACCATATGCACATAAGGTTCACTGGATGATGCAATATTGGACAGGGTCAAATTAGATACATGAAGAATCTCATGACCTGAAGTACTTTTCAAGAAAAACTCGCTATCAAAGCTGGCTCACTGCCCTCATCCCTACAGTGTATTGGGGACATAAATGAGGCAGCGGATTAACCAAAATAAGGCATTATCTCGTCACTTGAATTAAAAGGTGTGTACCATGGTGGAACCCTTTATTTGAACAGATGCGCAACATGGTGAGAAAAATGTTTAAAAAATCCGAACACATCGGTAATTAGGACCTGTCCGCTTTAACAATTGAGAAAGTAAAGAAGAGCTTCCTGTGAGAACCTGGAAAACTACCAGAAATATTACATCTCCAAAAAGTTCTCTCAAAGGACTCTTCAAATAGCTTAGGTCTGTTACAATAAGAAGATGGTATTCGAGAGCTAACTCTAAAAATGCTACTTAAGATTCACTTCCCAGACCCGACCCCTTTAAGCACCACACCATATTGTCAATTCTGAAGCCACAAGCTTATCCTACAAGAACAGAATTAGCCGCCTCCCTGCAAATAGGTTTAGCATCGACAAGGTTAAATGGTACTCGCAACAGCGACAATCCACCCGTGGTCTTTTTGACTGCGGCCGGGGCAAGGATTCTGGAGGCCCCAACCAACATACTTCCAAAACCCTCCCAAAACGGCGCTGACCAAGGAGATGCTGGGTCACTGAATTTCGACAACCCCTGCGGCTTTTTCTACGACACGTTCGGTAGATTGAGCTGGAACGATGGAGAGAGTGCCATTACGTTTAAACTCGATTGGTCAGGTTGCCGTTACTGACGGCTTGTCTCGGGAAACCGAAAAGATGGAACGGGCTCCAGAAGAGGCACACTCTGAAGAATCACCGTCTAAGGGGCAGTTAAGCAGGAAGCGGAGACGTTTGCAAGGCGCAAACCGTGGTTCCGTCAGGTCGGTGGAAATGAGACCCACTGAAACCAACCAACCTCCTAGATCTCAAACTGCGCGGGACAAAATCCCGGACAGGGGGCCCACACCCAATTATCAAGGCTTCGCCCATCAATGACGTTGTCTAATAAAAAGAAGGGGCAGAGCAAAATACTGGTCTTATCGTAACGGTTTTCTGAATTTCACGCCTCTGAAGGTTCTTACGATTTGACCCGTTGCAAGCTGCCTATCATAAGTCCTGTTGGCGGCGTGACCACCAGTAGGCCCTAAGTCACGGTACCATACCGATCCTTACTTGTTGAGGTAGGCCCCCTTGTGGGGTCTGGTTTAAACCAAAATCGCGGGAAGGGTCGTCCTGTTGGTTTAAACCCAATGTAAAGTTGCAATATGTACTGGGTGCTAATCGGCATGATCCGCCTCGATTCATACCAAGGGTGGAACTGGTCCCTCCAACACAGTTCCGATTTGGTATTCTTAATACATGCAAGCGATGGCAAGGAGCATACTTGCTCCCTTGGATGTATGGACATCTCGTGAAATCAAATCCTAACAGACAGGTGTTCACGTTAAACACAAGAGACGTTTTGTCCCGAACAGGGCCAAGGACTATCTCTGCCGATGGATTTCTCCACGCACGATGCCCGGATGAAACCAGTGATACAACCAACACAGACAGCAATTCCGGTGGACAGAAATCGAATGAAGCGGTCAAACCCATTGACAAAAACAAGACCAGCGGCGGTTTCACACGCACACGATGTCTAGACAGGGAAAGTGCTACAACCAGCAAAGGCCGCAGTTCTGGTTGAAGGAAGTCAGCTAATGCGGTGAAATTCCCGCTAAGGAACCGGTGCAGTGGACGGAACTTGGAGGTCGCTGGAAAAGCAACCTTCAAGAAAACCACGAAACTCCAAAAGGGGTGAAACCGGCGGCGCACACATAAGGATGCCGCTATTTGCTCTCTGGCGCTTCGAATTGGGAAGGCTGACAAGGACAACAGACACTGAAAAGTGGAAAATCTACTCTCACAGGGAGAGAAAGAATCGGGAAAACAAGGACCGTTCGTCTCTTGTTGTGGTCTCTGACAAAGCTTCTGCCGAGACTTGGAAGGGTTAATTTTCAAGAGTGCGGCGTGCTGACTTTCTTATGACTCTGGTCTTATGAACCGCATATTGCATTATGCAGAACACCAGAACTCCTGCTATGGGAAAAATACGAAATCGACTTTCCATGTGCAAAGGACTGATATCGGCCAGAATCTGAGCCAGGAAAGAAATGCATTTACGGACGGCTCCAAAACCGATATAGATTTTGGCGTTAGATTTCACTTTTCGTTAGGAAAACTATCTGCCTTTCAGCGAGGATATACGCAATCCTCTTGGCCACGAAAAATATTGTGAAGACCCTTGGAAGGGGGCGAAGCATTTGCATCTGTAGCGACAGACAATCTACGATCAGATCCTTTCTGAACCCTCTTGCGGCTTCTAAGCTAGTTTAAGAATTCAAGACGTCACTGAACGCTGTCAGAAAGCTAAACTCACTGAGTTTTGTCTAGGTCCCATGTCACAATGGAAACACGGGAAATAAAATCACCGATGAACTTGACAGGCAAAGTTCAGAGAAGGGTTTTTCAGGAACGAATGTACCTTGGGCCTGCTTGCACCCCACAGTTGGGTTGCAGGCAAAACAAACAAATGCTTCCCGACGTCTCTAATAAGTCAGCGGCCTTCCTGCTGTCCCTCATCTCCGTAAATGTCCGCCTTACGCTCGCATCAAGCTGCAGCTACTCGGCGTTGACGTGGTGGGTGCTGGTACTGTAGGCGCTTATTCATCTTCCTTTGAAAGACTGAAAGATTTCAAGTTGTTTGCCTGAGTGCTCTATGTATTCCGACAGAAGAAAAAAGAAAAGTTAAATGCGCCATATAAGCCACCAGCGGACTCTTCCCAGCAATGATGCAAAATGGTCAGATTCTTCCAACTTATTTGGGTATAGCTTCAACTGGGGACACGTCTCACAAGCTTGGAGGGTTGTAAACGTAGTTTTTATCCACAAATCAGATATACCTAGTGAACTAGCTAAATCTTATCGACCCATAAGTCTAACATCATTTTTTTGAAAACCATAGAAAGACTTACCAAATTACACATCAGTGACCTTTTCAACAGAAATTCACCTCTGTGCCCTCACCAATATGGATACAGGAAAGTAAGTTCCATTGAATTCGCTCCACTAAATTTGGTGAATAGATTAAAGAGGCCTACCGACAAAAGGAGACTGCAGTATGTGGCTTCCTAGATGCCTTTGATAATACCGAATATGAATTCATTTCAGAATCCATGTCCAAAAAGGGTGTTGATCATTCCACTAATCGTTCGGTTAGAGCGATGCTCGCAAACCAGAAAATCTCCACATACTCCGGTGAGACTAAAATCTCTGTCCCAATTGTCAGAGGTTGTCCACAGAAGGTGTTCTCTCCCCGCTCTTGTGGTTATTGGTTAAACTTAGTAATCTGGGTTATCAAACAATAGGATATGCCGACGACTTAACCATAATACATATGTAGTGAAGGTTAAACATCCTAAAGATTTTTGCTATAAGATACAGACTGCTCTAAAGATAGTAAATGACTGGTATTTTGGAGAAAATCTCTCAATAAACCCCAGTGAAGCTATACTTGTTTTCTTCACAAGTAAATGCAACTCGATCCCTGACCAGATCTCATTTAACGGCACAGAAACTGTGTACTCCAACGAAGTAAAATATTTTGGAATCGGCATCACCGGCGGTATGTACACATGCCCCACACAGCTATAGAATCATCAATTGGTTTAACAATACTTCAGATGGAAATTGACAGCACGATCAGGATACTACAAACAGGATAGGTTAACCACCTAGATTATCCTGGAGCTGGACATGATTTAAGCAGTAAACGATTGTCTACCTAAAGCTCTGTGCTTGCAACTACAAAAGCCCCACCTCAAACCTTAAAGGCACGAAGTGGAATACCGAAGGATCAAAGGTGGATACCGGAGTGGGGGTTGGAATTTTTTGGCCAAATACCAGAATATCGCTAAGAATGGGAAAAAGTTCCAGCACATTTCAAGCGGAAATACATGCCATTCAATCCCATCCTTAGTATCGTCGGTGTCTGTATTTTTTGTGTTTGTTAGGTTGTAATGACTGGGGAATTCAGAGTAGACATTGCCAATATACGCGGGCTAAAAAGTAATTACTTTTCTGCGTACGTCCACGTCCGCAAATACAGACCAGCTGTTTTGGCCCTTAGTGAACCACGGGTAGATCCCCGCCCACGCCTCTCACATCACTCTGATTTGAAAATACCTGGCTACGAACTAGTTCCATTATTCCTCTCTCACCGCGGTCTCGCCATTTAAGTGCGTAGTGATGTAGCTTACCAAACTCCACCACAATGTAGTCCCTGTTCCAATCCGGAATTCAATTTCATGTGGTTAAAATTCCATCTCCGTAAGCAAATTATCCACTACTGCTTTATTTACAGAAGCCCCAAACTGGACAGCAACTCGACCTTTAACGAGTTTGATACGCTGTCTGACTCCATTTAAAGAATTGTATCCCTGTATCCTCATACTGAAATCATTATTACGAGCGATTTCAATATACACAATTCTGGGTGGCTTCGACATTCTGGACAGACAACACCCGAAGGACGGTGTGTTGAGATCTTCGCTGCGGAAAATAACTTAACCCAGCTTGTAAATGAGCCCACACGAATACCAAACGTTGATAGTCATACCGCCAATACCCTGAACTTGTTTTTAACTTCTCACCCTGACAGGTACTGCGTTGACGTGCTCTCTCCTCTAGGCTCGTCGGACCATTGTGTCATATCAGCTAAATTCTCGTACACCCACCACACAGTTAGAGAAAAGATCCCTATGTTTCCTCGATAACGACGTGTATGCCGCAGCTGATATAATCACTGAAACTATTCTCTTTGGAATAAGATGTTTTATCCCTCATCGGATGAAGAGTATCAAACCAAAAGAAAAGGCGTGGTACGACTCGAGCTGTAAAGGGGCTGTCAGGGTTAGAAAATTGTTTTTTCGGTCCTACAAGACCAACCCGACGGAGGAAAACCGAAAAAAGTTCAAACGAGCCAGAAATGACTGCAACGTCTTTCTCAAGCATGTGAAATTTCTATACGACCAAAAACTGAGGCACAAACTACAGAATGTCCCAAAGGCAGTAAAAATTTTTGGTCATTCGTCAAAAACATTAGAAATTCTGCCTCATCCTCCATTCCAACGCTCATTTGCAATGACATTCCAGCTGTCAGCTCTTTGGACAAGGCCAATCTGCTTGCTGCACACTTTGCGGCTAGCTCAACACTTTGTCCCCGCCTACACTTGACTGCGTCGAATCTACAATGGGACGAATCTACTTTCGCACTCGTGTAGTAGCAGTACTTAAAGATCTCAACAGGCATAAATCCGTTGGTCCAGATGGTATATCTCCCCTTCTTCTGAAGAGGTGTTCTTCCACGCTGGCAAAACCACTGCGTAAGCTTTTTCATCAGTCCTACTCTTTAGGACACTTTCCGAGCAGATGGAAAACAGCATTTGTCCAGCCCGTCCCTAAAAAAGGCGAATCTTCTTCTCTATCCTCCTACAGACCCATTGCACTTACGTCCCTTCTCTCAAAGGTCATGGAAACGCTGATAAACCGTCAGCTCATGAAATATCTCGAAACACGAAAACTTCTCAATGACCGGCAATATGGTTTTCGTAGCAACAGGTCCACTGGTGATTTGATGGCATGTCTCACCAAAAAGTGGAACCGAAGCCTACATCATTCTGGCGAAAGCACGATAGTTGCACTTGATATTTCTAAGGCATTTGACAGAGTTTGGCATCCTTTTGTCGAAAATGCGTGCTTTTGGGATCGACGACTCTCTTCTTCAATGGATTAGAAATTACCTTTCGGAACGTTCAAATCAAGTTGTCTTGGACGGTTTCAAGTCTGATATTCACAAAATAAATGCTGGTGTGCCCCAGGGCTCCGTTCTGTCTCCGACACTCTTTTTAATTTTTATCAATGATCTCTTGTCTATCACTTCTAATCCAATATAGTACTTCGCTGACGACAGTACTTTCTTATTCGTTTCCGGACTCAAGTCCCTGCTCTTCGGCTGTAGAACGGGAACGGCAGCGTATGTTAAGTTCATTAAATTTCAATATTAACAGCATAACCAATTGAGGAACTATCAACCGAGTGGAATTTAATGCTTCCAAAACTCAATGCTGTCTGCTGTCATTAAAGCGAAATTCAAATACCCAGCCATTATCCATGAATGGCACTTGCATCGTCGAAACCGATAAATTTTCTATTCTCGGTATGTGTATCAGTGTCAACTTACGTTGGAATGAACACATATTCGATGTTGCCAAAAATGCTGCGAAATGTCTAGGTTTCCTCAAGCGATGTAAGAAATATTTTACCCCCTCTGATCTGGCCACAATATATAAGGCATTTATCCGCCCAAAACTGGAGTACAATGCCCACATCTGGTCAGGTGCTCCTAAAACATCTCTGCACCTGCTAAATAGGATTCAAAACCGTGCGATAAAACTCGTTGGTGATACGAATATCAGTCAGTCAATTGACACCCTCGAACACCGACGAAATGTCTCCTGTCTTACCTTGTTTTATCGCTATTTCCACCACCAGTGCTCCATTGAAATCGCCAGTAGCATTCCGCCCATCAAACTTTCAACCGTAACACCCGTCTCGCTATGAATGCTCATCAGTATACCCTCAAGTCCATTTTCGGTCGTACTCTAAAGTATCGTGATTCTTTCCTAAGCCGTACAACTCGCTTATGGAATGCCCTTCCGATCTCTGTGTTTCCTGGTCGTTATAACTTACAAACATTTAAAAACAATGTACATCGGTACCTGTCTTTTCTTCCTCCGTAAATTTCCTTCGCCCACGCTGTGTACGAACATTTTAAGGGTACAAAACCCCTTGAACGCGCTCTAATTATAAAAAAAAAAAAAAATCCTAGAGAAGGGAATGAAGGGTGTTCCCATTCATATATTCACGGACATTCAAGCAGTCATTAAAACATTAGGTCCTAATCTCATTGACTTCAAATCAGTTTTGGTGCCTGATCATATAGGTCTTGACGGAAATGAAATAGCCGACGAACTATCTAGAAGCGGTTCGACTGATTCCTTAATCGTCCCTGAATCGTTCCGTAATATTCCCATTCCGCAATTAACTCAACAATAAAAAGTTGGGAGAACAAAATGTATATATCCCATTGGGAAAAATTGTCCGTGGTTCTCCAGGTTAAAACAGCCATCAAACTCTTTCACAAAAAATCAAAAGAAACACTACAACTCAAAACAGATGATATTAGGAGACTGGTTCGATTTCTAACCGGACACTGCCACCTTCGATATCACCTACACAAAATAGGTCTTGTTCAGGAAACTGAATGTCGTCTTTGGATGGAAGATGGTGAAAGAAACTGCGGAACACGTTTTATGTGAATGCATGGCTCTAAGTGCCTTAAGGAAACGACACCGCCTCAGAGAAATTGGAATCCCTGACGAAATTGTCAAAATCTCCACCAGAGAGATTCTCAATCACATTAAAACAATTGAGCCTCCCATTGCTTCGTAATACTGATTTTGTGGTACAAAAGATCTTTTGGGTCGCAGTGCCCTCCCAATTGGCGGATCAGATCCATTAAAAAAAAAACATAAAATATGTTATGCGCGGAAATCATCATTTTTTTTACCTTCAAAATTAAGGTGCAGTTCGAAATAGTATCCATCTCCGATTTTCTTGAATAGTCCGACACATCAGAACTGAAACTCCAAAGTGGTTTTTTGCACTGGAAAGGCCTAAACTCCCTTTCTACAGGGTTTAGCTGCTTACGCGACTTCGACGTTCCGCTAAAGATTTGTCAACGGGAAAAATGGATATTAACCTTCAAATGCTTTCCGTATCAATTTTATACTATAATTCTGCTGTAAGATTTTAGCATCGTGAGTCAAATGTATCCAGACAAAGAGTCGTGAAATATGCACCTACAAAATATGTGCTCTTGCTTGTCATATTCAACTAAGAGGCTTTACTATCGGTTAATTATTGCAATAGATTGTGAAGTGACACCTTTCACTGGTTTCTTCTTTTTTGCATAATGCACTACGACACTTCGTCTTGGTTTCTTCACTTAATTTTACTGTGACGCACGGTCAAGGTTATTATTAAACATGTATCACGGACTCCACGTATTTACTTGAAAGAGTCTTGCATGAAAGCATTACACAAGCTCATTCATTAAAAAAAAAGTCCTAAAATGCGTATTTTCGAATTAATATTTAATTGTACTCTCTTGCATATTTGACAGCTGTCACTTAGACATTTGTACAAAACCTACAAGTTTATAAATAATGGACTACCATGTGAATAGAAACGACAATTTGATACGGTTCCAAATGAATTTGATTTCACAAACTGCTCATTCTTCAACAACCGACCTTGACGCAACTTCTGATTTTATTTATGAAATGCTTAAAGTAGTTACTCAGTATTGGATGTGCTCCCTTTGCTCTTTCTCGTATGCCGCCAATTGTTAGGCTATACATTCAGGAATCTACTACTCCTTTACCCAGGGATTTCTTATTGTCCCACCAACTCTGAATTTATGTCCCACTTGGTTGAGATTCGGCAGCAAACGTGCTCCCCATAACTACGAGTGCCCATTCTCCAGTTCAAATTTAATGAACGTTCCTTAAGAAGAAGAAACCTCTTTCATTGTCGTACATCTTGACACATCTCCCCAGCATCAGTTTTACCATGCAGCAGAGCTCTACTAAATCCCGAATCAATATTTTATTCATCCGATTCCGATTCCGATTCAGTCACATAATTCAGTACGTGCGCTACCATCCACTCCAACGAGAACTATCCAGAGAATCAACGGCCAGGGAAGAACCATCGAATTATTATTGCCTCCTTGAAGGGCTCAATGAATCGGCGAATCGGTGCCTCTTTTTGCCCTCGAACAGAGCCTATTCCGGGCATATGCTCGTACGAATACGTCCGCAAATGTTGCGGTGCCTTTCAGTTGCTTCACCTGCTGTCAAAATATTCACAGTGCTATCGAATGGACAAACAATTAAATTGACAGCTTGACAGTTCTGGAGGCTCTCAAAAGGGCTCCTGCTCTTCTGTGCTAGATCTGTTTATTTTTAGAAACCGCAATGACATCGAATTCCTACAAAGGTGCAGGTCAGTGTGACTGATTAAGGGGATGAAGGCGGCTAAGGCGTCAACCTCTCTCCCATTATCTCTCTCTTTGTCAGCCTGTTTACAATAAAATTCTAATTAATTTGGATTTTTTTTTTAAGTTTTTAAGTAATTTATAGTCTTGGAGTCGGTGCTTGTGGTTCATTTACATTTTTAAGCAGCCAGAGAACCGTCTCTTGTACTCGTTTTTGTTTCTGGAGCTGCTTCTGGTATGTGATAATTTTTTATTTTTTTTTTCTTAATTATCAACCCTGGATATTTCTTAATTAGCTAATGACTTTTAATGCGATCTGATTGATTGGCTTATGGATATTTTATGAATAACTAAGTAAAGACGAGCCGAGATTCTTTAGTAACTAGGCATCGAAATGTTTCTAGTTAACCGGATATGAATTTGGATAGAGACAATGATTTAAAAAGGGATGTGCATGTATGTATATCAGGTGAATTTAGTTCCACAATAACTTAACATTAGCTGACGTCAGTGGATACGAACTTAAAAATGGAACATGAGTAGATATGACCAAAGAGGTTGACGCACAGAAAGGCGCTATTCGAAATTTAAATGAGAAATCACGATTATGTACAGTGTTGTGCAAAACATACCGGATTTTTATCGAACGTATTTCTTTGGTGAGTTTTAGGGAACAGAAAGAACCTAACTAAAATCTATTGTCAATTTAAGAAAACTTATTGTATAAGTTTACAAATAAAAGAAAAAAAAGGCTTTGCGATAATGTTTTATTTTACGGCCGGATTTTCGTTATACTTAATACCACCTTGATCAAAAAGTTATTCAGAAAATTAATAATACAAGTTTATTCATCTAAATCTATATTGTCCCCTTCAAAGTAATCCCCATCGACTGCAACACACTTATGCCAGCACTTGATCCAATCCTCGAAACATTTTTTATATTCGGTTTTCGGTATGTCCATTAGTGTTTCCTGCGATTTTTCCATTACTTCCCCTCGGCTGCTGAAACGCGTTCCCCGTAGTGGTTTTATAACTCGATTGAACAGAAAGAAGTCACAGGGAGCCAAATCAGGTGAATTCGGTGGCTGTTTGATGGTATTTGTTGCATTTTTCGTCAAAAAATTACAAATAATGATGGCACTGTGCGACTGTGCGTTGTCATGGTGCAAAATCCACGAGTTTTCTGCCCACAATTCTGGTCTCTTTCGGCTAATTGCTTCACGCAAACGTCTCATAACTCCCAAATAATACTCTTTGTTTACTGTCTGGCTGGCCTTCTGGCAAAAATTCATGATGCACTACACCGTTGTAATCCATGAAAACCGTGAGCATTGCCTTCTTTTTTGACTGAAAACCGCGTGGTTTTTTTGGTCTCGGCTCATTTGATGAACGCCATTCACTTGCCTGATGTCTGGATTGCGTGTCGTACTCATAAACCCACGTCTCGTCTCCAGTAATGATCCTTTTGATGAATGTGGGATCGGATTCGGCCTGGCAAATCATCTCTTTTGCGACGTCAACACGGTCTCTTTTTTCCATGAAATTGAGGTTTTTGGCACCAACTTTGCTGCTACACGACGGAAACCCAATTCATTAACCAACATGTCTTGAACGGATCCATAAGTAATGTTCAAGTCCTCTGCTATCTCTCTGATGGTTAATTTGCGGTTATTGACCAACATTTCTTTTACTTCATCAATGTGTTCATCTATTTTCGATGTCGATGGTCTGCCACTGCGTTCATCATCTTCGATTGACTCACGACCAATTTTGAACCGCTCGTGCTACTGGTAAATGACCATTTTCTTTAGAGAATTGTTGCCAAAACAGTTTTCCAACACTTCCAACGTTCGCGCACCATTAAACCCGTTTTTTACGCAAAATTTAGTACAAGTTCGTTGTTGCAAATTCAAATCCATTTCTAAAATTGTAAAAAATCGCCAACACACACAGAGAAAGATGTACTCTTGGCTACGTAACTTTTGCAAATGTCAAGCTATGACGCTAAGATTTAGAGGAAATGTCAACAACAGATTTACCAACTTAATAAAAAAAACAGAACTCATATTGAAACAATGGGAGCGCCACCCGGTGGTATTTTGTCCAGTAAGCGTTGTTTTTTAAGACCTCCTCGCAGCTTTTGGGCATGGACGACACTAGATTCTCAATAATTTCTTTTGGAATGTTCTCCCATTTATTCTTTAGTGGCGCCATAAGTGCGTTTTTGGATGTGTGCGTCTTGAACACTACCCGTCTTTTTAAAATGGCCCACAACGTCTCGATAGGGTTTAGATCGGGCGAATGAGAGGGCCATTCCAACACATCAACATTTTTCTGCGCAACAACTCCTTAACCAGCTTTGATGAATGTTTTGAATCATTATCGTGTTGATAAACTCAACGCAGTGGCATCCCCTCCTCAGCGTATGGTAGCATGTATTGGTCTAGAAAAACATCCGCACACCATAATTGAGCCTTTTCCATGCTTCATGGATGGACGACAATGTCGTAGCTGAAGACGTGTCCCCTTCTTTCGTCTAACATGAATACTTCCATCGGAAGCTATCAAGTTGAACTTACTCTGGTCTCTAATGGGTACAGTTTTCGACTTCGTTGTTGACTAATTCAAATGGTTTCATCCAAATTCAAGTCTAGGAAACGATTAGCGTTAGAAAAGTAATCAAAGATTTACTAGGGAAATAAATTGGTACCTGGTCGAAAAAACAAAAACCAGCTTCTCTTAGACGCCTGCGTAGAGTCCTTGCTTCAATTGAAAGATTGAGGTCACTAACAATCTTTCTTGAAGGCAACAAAGGATCATTAACAATCATTTTCTTAATTTGCCGATCGGTTCGGAGTGTAGTTTTTTTGGGACGTCGTCCATAGTGAATGGTTTCGACCGGTTTTTCATGCCATCCACAGTCGATGATGGCATTTTATACAATACTTTTAGGTTATAGATTTTTATTTTAGCTCTGCCCTGAAATCCGCTACCACCTGATTTTTAACCACATCACTGTATTTATTTTTAGCCATTTTATTGGTAAACAAATTCGAGACACCTGAACTTTTAGGTTTTGTTAAATCCATAACTCACTTCAAATGACAGCCAAAACCATTATCAGCTAGTTAAAGAGCAAGAAAATGCAGTACTTTTGAAAATCCGCTATATTTTTCACAGGCATGGCATTGAGTTGAGCTACAGCTCTTGGCAAAACTCTAAAAATAATGACAGTAATGCCTTATTTTTTTTCTATTTGTAAACTTATTCAATAGGTTTTCTTAAATTGCCAAACAAGTATACCTACTGTATTCCTGTCGCCTAGAATTCTTCAATGAAAAATGTTCAGGAGAAATCCGGTATGTTTTGCACAACACTGTATATACGAGTACTTCCTGAAGTTCAAGGTAGTTATTTAAATTTAAAACTTTCGATGTGTCGAAACCAATTCCGAAAAAAAATAAGACACATGTCGGTTACTGATCTGGAAATTATGTATTTTGAAAAAGTGTGAGCACTCAATCAAATATTTCTGATTTTACGAGTAACTTGCATTCATTGGCTTGGTTTGCATAGAGCATTGATACTTTTTTGAGCTTCATTGGATATAAGTTGCTACTTTAAAGCAGTTAACTGAGCTATATTTAGAATTGGTTCTACATGAAGTCTGGCTAAAATGTCTTCATCCGCACGTGACAGTTAATGCGATCAATTCCACCCTGAGAAACAATTCTGATATTAGCTGTTCTTGTGCAGAATGTACAGTTGCAACTAGCAAAGATTGCAGTTCGGGTGGACGAAATTAGGAAGAAATTCTTGAAAAGCCAGGACGCTAACTGAATTAAGAAAGCTGGCAATGCCGCTGAATGGCGATGAGGTGAAACACTGTGTTGATCAACTGCGGAATCTGGCTAAAGTAGAGGATGTTGGCATTGAAGCGGAGGACTTTACGCAGCTGGCTCTGGAATGGCAAATTTGTCACGAAAACGGCCTCTGGGAACTATGGCCATTGATGATCTCAGGTCGCTGAAACAGAGATGCACGGTCTTCTGGATTTTGCGGTAGCTCAGGGAAAGGGAGAATGTGTTGACGTGGTTTCATTACCAGAACCCAGAACTCAATAATTAAAAGCGGAAAATATCAATGACTGCAGACAAGACACTATATATCATCTATTTGTGTATTACTATCTTTTATGTTTACTCAGACTGAACTTCAACATTCCAACTTTCCTACTATTATTCAGACTATGTAAGAGGGTTTTCGTATTAAATACAAAACCGTACAGAGCATAGGAAAAGAAAGGCATCTTCGGATTTGGATTTTGAAAGCGATTAACACTACTTTATGATATGCGACGAATCCGCTTTCGCACTCGTGTAGTAGCAAGAATACTTAAAGATTTTAACATTCACAAATCCGCTGGTCCAGATGGTGTATCTTCATTTCTTCTGAAGAGGTGTTCTTCTTCGCTGGCAAAACCACTGCGTAAGCTTTCTCATCAATCTTTAGGACCCTTTCCGAGCAGATGGAAAACAGCGTTTGTGCATCCCGTCCTTAATCTTCTTCTCCCTCCTCCTACGGACCCATTGCACTTGCGTGCCTTCTTTCCAAGGTCAAGGAAACGCTGATAAACCGTCTGCTCATGAAATATGTCGAAACACGGAAACATCTCAATGACCGGCAGTACGGTTTTCGTAGCAACAGGTCCACTGGTGATTTGATGGCATGT
Source organism: Volucella zonaria (assembly GCA_963966105.1). NCBI lineage: Eukaryota > Metazoa > Arthropoda > Insecta > Diptera > Syrphidae > Volucella > Volucella zonaria. The sequence continues at coordinate 188,794,012 of OZ014532.1, forward strand.
CTCACCGAAATGTGGAACCAAAGTCTACACCAATCTGGCAGTTGCATTTGATATTTCTAAGTAATTTGACAGAGTTTGGGATCAGTCTCTAATGTCAAAAATGCGTGCTTTTGGGTTCGATGACTCTCGTCTTCAATCTATTAGAAATTACCTTTCGGAACGTTCAATTGAAGTTATCTTGGATGGTTTCAAGTCTGATGTTCACAAAATAAATGCTGGTATGCCTCAGGGCTCCGTTCTCTCTCCGACACTCTTTGTAATGTTCATTAATGATCTCTTGTCTGCTACTTCTAATCCAATATATTCCTTTGCTTATGACAGTACTCTCTGTTTTTCATACTCGTTTCCGAACTCACGTCCCTGCTCTTCGGTTGTAGAACGGGAACGGCAGCGTATGTTCATCTTACTTTCCTTAAGCAGTAGCTTGGACCCATTGAATGATGTGATTCCAGGAAGATGTCACTTTTTGTATTCTGAGATTTTTATGATTAGTTTTTGACCGTAGTAAATGCAACGAGAAAGGCAGTTATTTCATACTCGTAAGTATCATACTATCATCTGGCCTGGTTTCTAACAACGCTGGTCCTCAAACAACATTTCTTCCGAAAGTAAGACAGAAAGTATTCGATTGAATGCTAACCATGTAAGACCATGTTAAAAAGGAAGAATTGAAGACAAATTTAATCAATAGCTTTAGGAAAACGTAGGCAAATCGGTCAATATTCCGCCTAAAGTTACAACGCTACAAATGCCTCCTTCTATCTTGTAAAGTCGTCTGGAACACCGAGAGATGGTAACTATAACTTCTTCACTGCCAGAATGGCAAACAATACATGTAGCCCTTATACAGAAAATTCGAAAAGATGATCATAGGCTAGCCAAGGCCTTTATGGCAATTAGTCTGAATTTCGTTTGTTTAAAATCGTTCAGAGAATTGTTTAGCTTCACTTGCTCAAAACTGCTTTGCGAATGCATCTTTTACCCATGTTTTCTGATGCGAAATATTCTACCGAACTCCGCATCAAAATCTGATGGGCTTAGTTGAATACAGACTCGCCAAAAAGGACTATGTGCTGTGCATTCTCTTTGATATTGAGAAGAGTTTTTTTGACAACACAACTTTTCACGAGTTATACAGGAAGATAACAAGGTGTCAGGACAAGTCACTGTTTTGTTTATACAAGCAATGTTAAAGAACAGAACTCTAATATGTGAGGGGGTAGGCAAATACTGTCCTGTTTCTACTAATGTGATGCATTCTTGCCCATCCTCTACTTATCGTTCTCAACAGCTCTAACTTCCACGTCCAAGTAAATAATATATGGTCGTTATACCTTCTGTCAGATCACTCCCTGCGATTTCTTGCTCCCCAACCGATATAACCCTGGATTTAATCGATGATATGTTCACTGGAAATGGGGTTTCAGTAACATCCTTTCAAAACTGGCTTTCTGACATTTAGTGTTAAAGGGATAATCATCATTCATCAGTAAACTATTTTGGTCCAATGGGTCCGCCGTCTTCCCGGCAGTGTAATGCTTCTTTCGGCAAGACATGGAACTTTTTACTTAAAGAAGTTGTTTGGCCCTATACGAATTATACGAGTATCACATGCACCGGTTGTTCCACTAACAAACTTTTTATAAATACGCTGGTGCAGCTTTTACCGGACTCCAAAGAAAGGTGTGTCTTGGCTACATGGGCTATCGATACTACAAATGGTTCTTCTTTAGATGCACTGACGTGTCTCAATCCCCGTGATATTTACTTCATGGACTGCACTCTTAAAAAGAAGCGGTCGTTGATGTAACATAGAGTAGATTGGTTGATTTTGCGTGTCAAAAGACACCCTGGTCTTATGCACATGCAGTCTAATCCAATAACTACATGTTAGCCACTTCATCATGCATCGTTTGGCAAGCAAACGTGCGGAATTTATTAAAAATCGATATTCTGGCTCAGTTGCAAATGCGCAACGTGAATTTCGTCGTGAGGTTGGTCATCATCATGGCTTCAGTGTGCAGGCAATTCGTCACATCGTGGAAAAGTTTGAGCGTGAGTACACTCTCTTGGATCTCAAGCCACCAACCAGACCGAGATTGGTACAAAATGAAGAAACATAGACTCCATAGCGGCCAGTATAGAAGAAGACCCAGAAATGTACATTCGGCTCTGATCAGCTAAATAGGGCATCGACAGAGAGTCAACTCCACTTATTTTGTGATTGGATTTGGGTTTACATCTTACATATAAGAATGTACTGAAACAAGAATTAAAGCCGTACGACCATAGACAACGCCGTGAGTTCGCTAACTGGACGCTGGAAATGTTGGCCGGAGATCCGGATTTTGGCCAAAAATCATCTTCTCGGATGAAGGCCATTTTTGGTTTAGCGGCTGTGTCAAAACTGATTCTGGTTTTATTTGAAAGCTGCGTTCATGCCATTATGTGTGCAAACTACATCATTCAAATGGCAGCGCCTGTTTCGCTGGCAGTGCTTCAAGCGGTCGGTCCAATTTCTGATGACTTGGCTCAATATGTCCGTCGTTATTCCGGCGATTTCGTGTCGAATGTTGGCCTCGAGCTCGTCCAAAGTGTGGTTGGCGTGTTAGCGAAGACTAGGGACTTGACGAGCCACAGAGAAAACAATCGAGTGGTGTCAAATCACATGATCGCGGCGGCCTATTGATGAACACTCGCCCAGTCGCAAAATTTCTCCTTCACAACTTCGAGTGTTGCGTCGCTTGTATGGCATGTAGCTCCGTCTTGTTGGAACCACAGCTCGAATATATCGATGTTGTTGAGCTCTGACTACAGAAAGTTGGTTAACATCGCTCTATACCTGAGACCATTGACTCTAACGGTGTCTCCCTCTTCATTTCGAAAGAAATATGGTGCGATGACGCCGCCATGTTATAAACCGCACTAAACAGTCAACCTTTGTGACTGCATTGATACTTGGCCGAACACTTGTCCGGTCTCAATTCTTGCGTCAGCATAATCTTATACGGATGTAGGCCCAAATCCAACCGCAAAATGAACTAGGTTGACTCTTTAGCGATGGTTAATCCAGCTGATCGACGCCGAATCAACATTTCAGGGTATGAGTGTTACTCAACCTCAAACTCTTCCACTTTTCACTGCACACTAAAGCCATGACCATTACCGACCTCACGATGAAATTCACGTTGTGTATTTACAACTGAGCCGGAATTTCGCCACGTTCGACAAGCGTAAAACGGTACATGATTAAATGGCAAACCTTACTGAATATTTTGACAGTTCGATTTCATTGGTAACTTTCATTACTATCTGGTCAACCGTTATAAGACAGTGTTCTTAATATTCGCTCCTATATTGATAACATCTTGAGAGACCTAATTTCGTACGGGGTTTTGTTAAGCGTTAGTCCAAAGAAGTCTCTGAAATCTAACATTACCTTCATAATTCTTTTACTGGAGTTTGTTACACAGGTTTGATCTCCCCATTATAGAATCCGTTCACGACGAATCGAAGCAATTCGAAGTTGTTTCATCCGTATTGCACAACGTAATCTTCTTTGGATAGATATAGTATTTACAATTTGTCTCTTAAGGTAGATCGGCTAATACCTACGAAAGCAACGTAAGAAGGTTGATATATTCTCGGTACCGCCCCAAATGATCTCCGCTATCACAAACCCATCTTGGCGTATCAGTTGTAATGAATATATTATCTTATATTTTGTGTTTTAAGTGAACACCTGACAAAAAAACCTTAAGTTCACGGGATGCTCATAGATCCATAGGGGCCAAGACATACATATATGCCTGGCCAGAGCTCACCATCTTTTGCGTAATACCCAGTAGGACCTGTGTTGAGGACACAACTTCCACTCTTGGTTTGAGTCGAACCCGACCGAAAATCTCTTGCCGATCTTAGATTTTCACTGTACCCAGCAATTATTTGCAACTCCACAACAACGGCTCAACCAAACACGAAAGATCCTTTCTGCGACTTTAGGATTGGATCACAGCTACCATGACGCTCCCACTAGGGGTCTTATCTCTTTCAAGACTGGCCGTGACCGAAGTCCGGGAGGTTCTGACTCTCATGGCACCGAGTTTTAAGTCCTGGTAGGGACTACCGAAGTCTGCCACCTAACAGGATCTTATGACCGGCAGCTTGTAACTGGTTAAATAGTAGCAACCTTCAGTGGCGTTAAAATCTGAAAACCAGTACGATAAGACCAGTATTGCTCTATCCCCGTATATTATTAGACTACGGGGCTTATGGGCATAGCCTTGATAATTGGGCGGAGGCCCTAGTACCCAGAACAGTCTATTAAAATCTCAGCGTAGTGACACCGCCACTTACAAGTGTCTTCACTTGTGTGCTGATAAACTAACTGAGTAGTTGACACACGCCAGCGAACAGTTCCGAACTACCACAAATAAAATGTCAAATAAACCCAAACATCGTGGAGCACTTTGGAAATGTATGTACGAAGGGCATCGTTTCAAAAAGGCCTGTTTTCTAACTTCCCTGAGTCCTAAGAAATGGTTGAACATACATACTGTACAGTACAGTACTTTATAACTTATAGCAAAGGAGCAAAAAGGTTCCAGAAAAAGGGCAATGCCAGCTCGTTCACATATTTTTTCCCTACTTCCTGAATCATCCAATTCTTTACTCCTACATATCCGCCTAGATATTGGTTCTTTTAAATTCATCCTTAAGCCAATTCGTGCCTCATCACAAACTCAATGTCTTCTTATAGGCCGATCAATTTTATTTTCCCTATTTTTCATCTGAAACGTATTTAAAATGATATTTCCTCTCACAGATAAAGAACATTCCAGTTATTATTCTCATAGTCATACATCATCATTCTTTTAAAACCTTTCCTATCGGATTGTATACCCAAAATCAATCTCTTTAGTTATGACCTTAAATCCTTGTCTAAGAACAAAGCAGACCAATCAGGTAACCACACCTTCCAATCGAAAACCCCTTTATTTACGTACTTGCCCGAAATACGAGTACTTGTACGTCAAGGTTTGTGCAATCCCTTGGTCAATAACATTTATGGTTATAGTCTTCGTGTCCCGGCATGCATTATTGAAAATGCACAAAACAAATAAACTACACGAGAACCCTGTCTGGTTGTGTCGAAAAATCCTTTGGGGCACACTGCTACGAATTAATTTCATTTCCTTAAGCAAGAGTATCCTTTATCACATTACAAGCTGCTCATCAATTTTCCAAAATGTTTATACGACTACGCATATGTGTATTCTACTCGGATTCTCTGGTTTATCCGACTGATGGTTATGATGTTGCCGATGCTGGACATGCCCTGCTATTAGGCAAATATTCTATCCTGGCAGCCATTTAATTATATTAATCGAATTGACAAAGCTGCAGTGCATTATTAAAATAAATCCTAACAACTAACAATGCATTTTAGGATGCATACAGCAACTCCTATCCAGCATCCTCCATCCATCTACGAGAGTACAGTCTGGATGTGTTTGTTGCCAGCAACGAGAATACAGATTCGACTCCCAAGACGATTATTAAATTTTCCAAATTGACTGAAACAATTCATTGGGAAATTCTATCGAGTAGTTGCAGTTGGGTTTCACGTCAGGACACTGGATCTGAAATCCGAAGTTTTGTTACCGTTTGACGAGTAAAAGAGCATCAGTATGAGTACGAGAAATGTGTGAGGGGACAATGTGGCCGAAGGACAACGGATACGTGATACATACATACATTTCTGGACATTGGAAAACGCATGCGGTTGGCTTAAGGGTGTATGTGAGAATAACAAACAGATGTTGAGATGGTTAAATCCTAAGGCATTCTTTAGCATCTGCAAAGGCTGGGAATACTCGTACATATATGTAGAAGGCACTGGCAGAAGTTGAGTTCGCTATAGTGTGACGGGAAAGAAAAAAGCCAGAGAGGCATTTCTTTGAGTCAGTTTTCTGTTCGTAACAGAAGCTTGTATGAGGTATCCCTTACCTGTGTCTGTCGTAACTAATTTTGCATTAAGGCAGTAGTACTAGGCATCAATAACTATCAACAATCTAAATTAGTTAAATTTTATTTCTCAGACTTGAGGTCACATCTTTCATAGTTACGAACGGCAACACTTTAGTGAATGCTGACTAAAGTGGACTCCAAGTTTTACGCCAATTGTTTGGTATACGACTTAATACTCGTAGATGGAGTGAAAAGTGACCTCCTTGTCCGCCAGAATGCGCTGCTACTGCAAAAAAGGTTATGGTGCCTTGAAGTCCGTTCATATTTAGGCAGACATGCCAAATTCCAGTGCGATATTATCTTTAGTTTTGTTTTGACAACTGATTATTGTTGACGTGTTTGGCATCATGTTGAGTATGGACAAAAACGAATATTGGTTTCCAGAGTTTCGTGGTGGCCGCAACTCCGCTATCGATCAAGTCCGCAGCGTCAGGCCCTTCGATGCGGTTACAGAGGACAATGTCAAAAAAATACAGGAAATAGTGTTGGCTGACCGGAAAGTGAAGTTGCGCCAGCTAGCAGATACCACAAAAACTAGTACTGAGCGCACACGCCATATTTTGGGCAATATTCTGCATATGAAAAAGTTATCCTGCAGTTGGGTGCCGCGAATGAACAAAAACACGAAGCCGAGAGCACTACGAAAGACTGTTTGGACTTGCTGATGCGGAATCGAGCGGACTTTTGGCGTCGATTGGTAACTGGATTTGGATCCCTCGGACTATTATCTCTTCCCAAACCTCAAAAGATTGCTCATCAATAAATAATTCAGCTCACGCGAGGAAATCATCGACGCCACGGAGGAGTATTTTGCAGACCTTCCGGAAAATTACTTTTCGGACGGAATCAAGAAGTTGGAAAATCGCTGGAATAAGTGCATAAAACTAAAAGGAGACTATATTGAATAATATTGGGTCTACAAGTAAGTTTCCAGCGTTTTTTTCCAAAATTTGAAGTTTTATTATGAAAACATAGTTACAATGCTTTATTCAAAATATCGTCCATCGGAACCTACGACTTTCCCCCATCTTTCTGGCAATTTATGAATTCCAGATCAAAAAAATTTCTCGTCTTTCGAGCCCAAGAACGTATCGAGCCAATTTGCATCGAACGAAACAAGCGGTAGTCAGATGGTGCCAAGTCTGGACTGTAAGGCGGGTGAGGCAGAATTTCCCATCCACTATTGTCCAAATAGTTTTTCACCGAAACCGCAACAAGTGGCCGAGCGTTGTCGTGATGAAAAATGACGGACTCATGCCTGGTCTCATATTCTGGCCGTTTTTCTTTTAATGCTCGCTTCAAACGAATTAGTTGGGTTCGATATAATGGTCCTTTGATGGTTTCACCACTTGGAAGCAGTTCGTAGTATACGACACCCTTTTGATCCCACCATATGCAGAGCATGACCTTATTCACGTGAATATTTCGTTTCGGCGTCGATTGGGCGGGCTCGCCGGGTTTTGTATACGATTTTCTGCGTTTAGGATTATCATAATAAATCCATTTCTCATCACCAGTGACAATACGATGCAAAAATGATTTATTTTCATACCGCTGCAGAAACATTTCGGACATGCAAAATCGCCGTTCGACGGCTCTTGGCTTCAATTCGTACGGCACCCAGTTTCCAAACTTTTGAATGAATCCCAGTGCTTTTAGGCGCAGGGAAACGGCTTGTTGCGTGAAGCCCAATGATGCAGCAAGTTCTTCTTGAATCTGAAACGGATCCTCATCCAGTAAAGCGTCCAATTCCTCGTCTTCAAAACGTTTTGGCTTTCCGGGGCGATCTTTGTCTTCAACCCCAAAATCACCACTTTTGAACAGTTTGAACCACTCGCGACACGTCGATTCACCAATACATTCCGCCCCATAAGTTTCCGAAAGCAAACGATAGGCCTCAGCCGCTCTTTTCTTCATATTAAAGAATAAAAGCAGCTGGAAACTTGCCATGATTTTGCTCGATAAAATGTACAACACCGATAGAACTGCTCAAATATAACGCTGCAAAGTTGTTGACAGATACAAAACCTACAAATAAAACACATGGGGTCTGACATTTCTGCCCGGGATCCACTGGTGGCGCCATCTCTGACAAACGCTGGAAACTTACTTGTAGACCCAATATAAAAAAACATTTAAAAAAAAAAATAAAAATTTAATTCCCAAGGAGGTCACTTTTCACTCCATCTAGTACATACCACATAAGTTTTAGCGGAAGGCAACAAAGGATATGACGCTCTTGAGAACAACGATTCTGTTCTACGATTTGGCGTTAGATGTAAATGATTTATCATCTGTAGAGGAATTAAACGGCCCAATGGACTTATGATAGACTCGGTCTCTTCGTCGAAAAAGCAGCTCAAAATCATACCTCGTTTTTCTCTGATTCACTACGAGTAAGCGTACCTCTTCAACCTGGATTGTCCAATCTACCTTGATAAGCGCTTTGCTTGTCTTCAGGGCAAGAATGATATCCAATTGGTTTCTTAGCAAAAACCATAGGAACTTTGCGGGAACTCAATACAGCCGGATCAAAGCTAAAGTATTAGGGAATTACGATTCACGAGTATGTGCACATTATCCAACACGTCAGCTCCTGAAAAGTGCATCGAAAGTGAAAGACGTATAAGTTATATGGAAGAGTTTGTTCACTTCGGTTACGTTGGAATTAACCGCGCCGAGGTGCACTTAGACCAGTTGTGGGTCCATTGTGATACCACTCGGCGAGCGTTCTAGTCTTAAAGGTCGATGATTTTCATGGAGCAGAGATCATTTAGATCTTGCAATTGGTAATTGTCTATGAATTACATTCTGGTGGCTACCCACGCAGGACAATTCCACCGGAACTGCATCACAGATTCTTGCGCAGGGTCCGGTTATTATATTTGTGAGTTTGGGGATATCTCTTCTCCCGTAATTAACAAGCTCTCTTGGTCGCTTGCGATTGAGTATGGGCCATATTAGTCTAGATGTCTAGTTTTCAACATAACCATTTATGACTGACATCGGTAAGTTGTCTATTTTATAATTGTTCCAAGGAATCCGAGTTTGGTTAGTTCATCACCGATGAAGTTCCCCAAGTCTTCCGAGTGCCCTGGAATGAAACAGAGTGTGATCTTATCCTAATTATTCATCACGTTAAACATGTACAGCAGTCTCCAATTTACTTACTTACTTGCAGTACTAGCTGAACCTAGCTACCTTCAGTTTTGCACTCGAAGTTAATTGAGGCCATTTTTCACTTTCGTGCACCATATTAGATGCTGTCGTCCTCTGCTGCACCGTCGTTTGTGGTTAGATGCAAAGATTCTTCGGGCCGGGGCGGTGGCGTACATTCTCTCAACCTGACTCAGCCTAGGATTCTGTATGTTTGATTAGACCAATTTCGTTGTACCGCTTGTGGTTGAACCTCGTTCTCATTCACCTGCAGAAAGTTTCTCCGTAAACTTTCAAGTGCTTCTGCATCCGTTTTCGATAAGATCCAACCTTCTGCGTCATGGAGCAGGACCAGGATGCTAAAAGTTGAACCAGTTTGGTCTTACAAGAGGAGTCTCTGTTACCCAATTGTATCCTGACCCCAAGAAACAGCAACGTCAAGAGTAATAGTTCTGCGCCTGATTTCTCCAATGATGTCGTTGCTGCCTGTAACTGCGGAGCCATGAAAACAATGCCCTTAACTTAATCGACGATGTATCTGCTCTTGACATTCTAATCAAGCCGTTGGAAGTGAGCGTCCTATTCCGATGACAGCATGTGCCTTATTTTTCCCTCGATTACATTAGACCCGTTTTGGCCGCTTCTGCCCCAATACACAAGAAGAAAGCTTAATTGACGGATCGCTGTTTTCATCCAATCGCAACAACGTAGTATTAAAAAAATATCGTGGCCAGTGAGTTTTGCACGATTCATTCTAGACATTGCGCAACCTAACGAGTTTGGCAGGAATGTCAAAACCGGACATGGCGTTGTATCATTCACCGCTATGTCATATGCGGCTTTAAAGTCGACAAATGCCCGTAGATTGCGAGTGTTGATCTGAAATTTCATCAAGGTGTGGATACTTGATCGATGGTAAACTGACCTGACCTGAAACTCCATTGATAGCCGCAGGTTGGTTTCAGACGCTAACTTAATACGGCAGAAAGAACTTATAGCCAAGTTCAGTAGCAAGAGTTCTTAAACATCTTAATATTCACAAGTCCGCTGGTCCAGATGGTATATCTCTCCTCGTTCTGAAGACGTATTCTTTTTCGCTGGCAAAACCACTGCGTAAGCTTTTTCATCAATCCTACTCTTTAGGACTCTTTCCGAGAAGATTGAAAACAGCATTTGTCCAGCCCGTACCTAAAAAAGGCGAATCTTCCTTTCGGCATATGTGTCAATGAAAACTTACGTTGGAATGATCGCATATTCGGTGTCGTCAAAAATGCTGCGAAATGTCAAGCGATGTAAGAAATACTTCACGCCCTCTGATCGGGCCTCAGTATATAAAGCGTTTATCCGCCCGAAATTGGAGTACAATTCCCACATTTGGTTGGGTGCGCCCACAACATATCTGCACCTGCTAGATAGACCGTACAACTCGCTTATGGAATCCCCTGCCTAGCTCTTTATTCTCTATTCCCTAGTCATTATAACACTCAAACATTTAAAACCAACGTTCACCGGTACCTCTCTTTCCATCCTCCTTGATTTTCCTACGCCCGCGCTGTGTGCAAGCATTTTAAGGGTACTTAAATTCATTCAACGCGCACAAAATTTAAAAAAAAAAAGAACGGTTATTTGGCGCAGTCAAAAGGGTCTCCCCTCTGTCTCTCCCTCCCCCCTTGTCCGTTCCACAACCAATGGTGGGATACCATTCTTCGGATCTAATTTCCTCTTACCGTCATACAGATAAACTGATGCATGTCCCCAATTAGGTCGTCTTGCGCTGCATGTAAATGCTCATTCGGCAGGCTTTAGCTTTAATATTGCTACGTTTACTTCATTTAGATCAGGAGATGGAATTCTCTATCAGCTGCGTCCACGGTGAATAGTTCATTCTATTTGGCAGCGGAATTTTGACCATCATCGCCGTTAAGTTCGTACGTCTACAGAAGTAGTCCTTCCATGTTCTTAGCACCAACTGAGACTCTATTACTTGTCGTCCATGTTCATCTTAGTAGACTTTCATTGTGACTTTGCAACACTTGCATGTTCGTTCTACAAATATTCTCTGGTAAACATCATTCTTGCAGTAACATACCACCGTTTCCTTGATCACGCATTTCTCGTGATTCCTATGCACTCCCTTCTGGTCGTAGAGCAAAGTGCAGTGCAGCCCTATATGCTCCTTTTTTGTTACCGCTCTACTGCTGAGAATGAAGCGGATCAAGGTGCAGGTGTAGACATTTATATCTAGTTCTTGAAAGGAATTGGTGATATGTGGAGTGTCAAAGTTGTTAAAATCTGCTCCTATATCAAGAAACGCCACAGCCGTACCCGTACTTGATAGGGGGACATTTTGCATGAGTTGGAAGTTGAGCGTTCTCAACTGATTGACCCTTATGATAGGAGTGCGCAAAGTTTTACAACACGTGATTAAGACTATAATTTGCGTGAATACTGAACGTTTTTTCCAGTATCTCAAACCAGTCTGTGGTAGACCTGAGATCCTTCAGGAGCCCATGATAGAATTTCTCTACTTCGGGTAAGCACGGTTAACTTAGCGCAGGCATTGTGTATTTAAGAGAGCTAAAAACCTCGGAAATCAGGTAGGCGCTGAGAGGTGTAATTTGGCGATTCCCAGTGTTGTAACTGTTTTTTCACATCAGTTGTGCTTATCTTACCTCCAAGTGGTTACCATCTGGTACTTTTTGATGTCCACCCGGACTCGACTTGCCAAATTTATAAGCTAGAGTGCTGATCAGCAGAAAAAAACAGCAGCACTATAAACGGGTCCCTTATCCAGGCTACTCCGACATATTTGGAGCTAAAGCTCACTTTAGGGGCTGTACCGTCAGAGTAATTGCCCGGCCATGGAAAAAAATCGAGAGATACGAAGTAACAACAAGCCTCGGAAATGGACGGATCTACTATTGACAATCCCTGTAAACGACACAAGTGAAACGAACTCCGGGCCTGTACATGGAATATTAGGTCCTCTAATAGGCCACGTGTAGCCGAATACCTATTGGAGGCCCGGAACTACTACAAAGCAGATGTTATCGCCATCCAAGAAATACGATGGGACGGGCTATACAAAGAGAGGATCAAAAACTGCGACATCTACTACGGCGATTATTATCGACGGCAAGAGCAGCGACTATTTGGATGTGGATATGTTGTTAGATGCAGACTTAGGCAAGAAACCTTGAGTTTCCGACATATTAACGAGCGTCCCGTAACAATCCCTATTAAGTCTAAATTTGCCAACATTGGTCTTGGAGGTATGGATGCACGCTTCCACAGAGAAGAAAAATTAAATTAAGAAAAATTAAGACATCAAAGATAGCTTCTATGAACTTTTGAACAAGACCTACGAGCAGTGCCCCAACTATGACATTAAAACTGTCCTCGGCGACTTTAATGCAATGCTACGAAGAGAGGGGTAGTATTGTGGGAAAGTACAACTTGACCGGCACCACCTCCGATAATGGACACAGGCTAGTAGACTTTGCGGCGGAGCGAATCATTGGCTAGTTAGTACAAAGTTCCCACATCCGATATTCCTAATAGGACTTGGAGAACTCCTGATCAATCAACAATCAGCCAGATTGACCACACTGCGATCGACGCACGGCACACCGAAAGTATTGTGGATGTCCAAACCTTCCGAGGGGCCAGCATAGACACGGACCATCACCTTGTTGTATCCAAGGCATGGTTGCGGATATCCCGAGCATTGCAAAGGCATGCTTAACACCTTCTGCTAAGCAAGGTGTATACAAAACGGCGCCTTAAGGGTAGAGAAGCATGAAAAGCGCTCGGTCAAGGAAATTGGGAGATGCTACTCTAGGAATGAGATTCGGAAGTTTTACCAAAAGGTACAAACATATGCATCGAACGAAAACCCCGAACCGAAGCCTATAGTGATGAACAAGGTAACAAAATAGTAAAGTCGGGAGTCGATGCCGAGGATTTGTAAGTGCATTCCTGTACAAAAGCGATGACGAACCAAATACCGCTGTCAGACAGAATGAATCTTTTAACCTGGACGATGTAGACCAACAATTCCGTCCTTCCGATCTGGATGAAGTGATTATAGCCATATCTAAGCTTAAGTCCAACAGAGTTGCTTGAGCAGGTGGCTTGTCTGCCGACCCCTTCAAAGGGAGAATACACCAATTCACCTGTAAAATATGGTCGGCGGAAAGTATGCCCGATGAATGGAACCTAGGCGTTGATTATCTGATCCTCAAAAAACCAAACCCCTCAACTTCACCAACTACATAGGCATCAGTTTTCTTAACAAAGCCTACAAGATCGTATCTGCCGTATTGTATGAACGCCTAAAGCCGTTCATCAACAACCTTATTGCTCCATATCAGTGTAGCTTTAGGCCAAGAAAGTCTACCATCGACCAAATATTCACACTACGGCAGATTTTCAATAAACAAACTACGAGCCCTTAATCGATGCACTCCACCTGCTGTTGCCGCATATGAGACGTGTTATACAAAGCAGTGTCTAGTTTTGGCATCGCAGCCAAACTCGTCAATTTGTGCAGGAGAATGTGTGCTGCTCGATCAAGGTCGGTAAAGAACGCACCGAAACTTTTGATGTCAAAATGGATTTAGACAAGGTGGTGCGTATCATGTTACTTCTTTAATATCATTCTTGAAAGAATTGTACAAAACTCATGCGTCAACATCAGAGGCACGCCGATGGTGTCGACATAATATGAAGAAAGCAGCGAAAGAAAGCATAAGGCTGGTACCAAGATACGATATGGTAGCAGTACTACTGCGAAGTCATCTATGATGCTGCATTGAAGCATAAAAGAGAGTTTAAATTATGATCGGACAAGAATACAAATTCCAAGTATACCTTTTTCCCAACCAGATGCTGTAACTAGGCCTTTGCTCTACGAATAGGTTCTCCGGAAATGGGCCAAACTATGGCTTCCGAATATAGATGGCAAGTTTTGAGACGGAGGGTTTGTGCTCCACGACGCGTTGGTCAAGGTATTTCAATGACAATATTATCTAGGTCTTCTGAGAATAACCCGTCCCTCGTCCTATCACCGGTTGATGTACATATTATTTGAAGAAAGGGGTACTGACTTAACAGGCTCCTATGGAATAGCCTGAGAGTGCGAGCCTGATATTTTAATCCGGGGATCCTCCTTTTTCTTTAGCAGCTTTTTCACTACACCTTTCACATAGAAATTAGCGAAGGAGAAGAAGTTTCATATAGCGAAGTTTAAATCAAACCAGTGGCAAGAAGCTACTGACTTCATGCTCTGAGGAATCTGGCTGGCTTTCCGGTCTGAGGTTCTGTCGTTGTGTTTACTGTCTGGCCACGGAAATAATATAGACTGTTGAACTTCGGATATGGACGACTTTGCTAATGATGATCATGGAAAATAAAAATATTCGGACGCTTAACATACTTTATAGAAATTAGCGTAGACCTACAACATTTACAAGCCGATATCCAAAAGCGTAATGGTATGGGCCGGCAAAGGAAAACTCGTTACATCTTCTATTGGTCTAAGGGGTAGGGTAGGGTAGGTAATAGTGGCTGTTGGAAATACCAACTCACTTAGGCCTATTGGCCCATTGTGATGCCACGTGGATCCATGATCCTCTTACTGATTGAACCAGTTTGAGACTGTTTACGTCTATATTTTTTAGATCGTTTAGGTCTTTGTAGAAGAAAGCTCCTAAGTGAAGTTTTCTTCTCTGGAAGAGAGCTGGACATGTACAAAGTAGGTGGAGCACTGCCTCCTCCTCCTCCTCGTCCATACAGCTTCTGCAGAAATAATTTGTAAAGCCGCCAAGCCATCTTGCGTGATTGCCTATGAGGCAGTGTCCAGTGATGACATCTATGATGGCGCTGAGATGTTTCTTATTTAGAAGGATCAAACACTTAGAGCGGTTCAGATTCAGTTTTGGCCAGATCTGTTTGGTCGCTAAATATGTTGGTCCAACAGTCCACCTAAGGTCTGTTCCTTTATTGGCATCCAGCTTTAATGTTAGTTTGCACGCAGCGATTCGTATACCTATGCTACCCTTTTACGGTAGAATAGGTAGAGTAGGCGAGTTCATCGGCTCTACAGTTCCCTGGAACGTCTCTGTGGCCCGGCACCCAACAAAGGTGAAGGTTGAACTGCTCTGCCATCTCCATAAGAGATGATCGGCATTCAAGGGCGCTTTTAGAATTTAGTGAGACCGAGTCCAGGGACTTGATAGCGGCATGACTGTCCGAAAAGATGCGGATATCCTTTGCAGATATCACGTTTTTCTTCAGCCAGGACAGAGCTTCTTTAATCGCCAAAATTTCTGCCTGGAGCACGCTATAGTGATTTGGAAGACGGAAAGATAAGCTTAGGTTTAGCTTTTCTGAGAAAACACCGCCACCTACCCCGCTATCGGTTTTAGATCCATTTGTGTAGAGATGGATTGACTTGTCCTCCATGAAAGCATCTTCCTCCCAGAAGGATCTAGAGGGAAGCTTACATGGTAGTTTTTGTCAAACCAAAGTTCAGGTACGGTGTAATCGATGTTCTTTGTGAGGATTCCTACTGCATTAAGAATGCTGGCATGGCCAAATGGATTATTTGTCCACTGTTTAGTTAATTAAGGCGAGATTGGTCCAAAGAACAGAAACAATTCCTATTTCGGTGCGGATTTGTCATTCGAAGTACACTTAAGACAGCAATCGTGAGCATGCTTAACATAAATCACAATAAATTTAAACAAAAAAACGAAAACTGATATGTGTTGTCTGTACTGAGGAGTAAGATATGAATAACTTTGCTAAGAATTTGTTCTAGAAGCTCATCGACGAATCATAAGGAGAATATCGTTAACACAATCTCATCATCTGCGCAGCGTCAATTTACAAAAGGATGGCATCTGTTGGCGGAACATCACAATTGAATACCACAGCCTTCATGGCAATTTCGAGAACTCATTGTCTACAAACGGAGTTAACAATCTGCTGATCAAAAAAACCGTCACTATCGTGACACTATCGTGACACTATCGACACCTGGGAATTAAAAATGGATTTTATGCTGATTTGGATTTTCACCGTCATACTTGAAAGGAAATTTCTGAACTCACGCTTTTACGCCTATTGAATCTGAAGCTGCTAAGAGGACAAGTTAAAGACCAAACAGAAATGGACTGGTCAGTGCACCAAAATGGGCTATAACTTTGGGCTTCCGCTTTAAATTAAAACAAAACCAAAACAGTATGTGTTTATTGATAATTTTACATCGATGACGCCTTTTATTTCTTCGTACGCCAAACGCTTCCTTATATCATACCGTGGACTGTGTCCTTTCTTGTCCGCCAAACTATGAAATTATTGAAGGCACCACCAAATTGCAGCAAATACGCCTGCTTTCAGTCTATTCGTATTCGATTCGGTCATAACAAAGATTCAGTCTCAAACAAGACAGACCGGAACCACAGTTCACCATTGTTCCGTATGTGTACCATGCCACTAACTCCAATTGAAGTGAAACTTTTCCCTCAGGAGATCGTTAGTCTGAAAATCCGCAACAGCAGTAGACTGTATGAGCTTGAGCGTAAGGATATCATCCATAAACGAACATTCAACGATGTGATGGCCGAATGAAATTTTGATTATCCTTTACCATTTCGAATGCATGGAAGACATTATAAGAGATGAAGTAATCATCTTTGCCTAGATCCTGACCACGACCAACCAGCACTTATTGGACGAGAGTATGTATTGTAGTTTCGACTCAGAGATATTCGGAAGTGAAGTTCCTTTCCTTGGCAAAGAAATTCTCCCAAATAATGAATTCAAAGCCGTAGGTTCCAGTTCATTTGTCCTTGATGTCTTAGTCGAGTTGCTGTGCTGTGGGTGACGTTAACTGAAGCAGATTTACCTCGTAATCATTCTGCAGATTTTCGACACATTATCGCCACCTACACGCGGCTCTGGTGTCCTTCGTATGACTGACTACCCAACAAACACTGTCAATGTGAATATGAAAGGATTTCTTAAGGAAGCTGTCATCATCGCCATCATCATCGCCATAATCATCATCATCGTTCGTCATTATGGACACATAGACGACTCGACATTGTCAGACCGAAACGAAAAGTCTTAAAATAAATTGATAAAGTTTCCACAACCACACAAACGCCCATAATCTTGTATCTAATCGTATACACCCGGATAACAGCTGGGACGTGTTCAGATTTCTCTCTGAAGAGTCCTTCAAGGAACATTACGATAAAAACGACAAAAAAAGAAGAGGAAAAAAATGGCTTTCTAATCAAAACCAAAGCTGTTGCTGATCCTGTGTCTGTATCCCCCCTGCTCATCCTGTCTTATTACTTTTTGGTCACATAAAAACCGCCATTAAAATTGTTACATAAACATGACCCACGGTTTGCCGGTCTATTTGCGGTTCGGCTTCGGTCAACGGATACGAATGTGCGAGTTTACATTGGCAGCATCTTTTGAACTCCTGGTGACG
This sequence comes from Volucella zonaria, assembly GCA_963966105.1. Taxonomy (NCBI): domain Eukaryota; kingdom Metazoa; phylum Arthropoda; class Insecta; order Diptera; family Syrphidae; genus Volucella; species Volucella zonaria. The sequence goes on from OZ014532.1 coordinate 188,811,707, forward strand.
TTTCGATTCTGGGTGCTTAAACTTTGTGTGTCCATCATTTACTTTGGAGCCCACAATTACGAGTACAGTCAACTCCACTATTTTGTCGTTTTTAAGCATCATCCTTAACCTGGAACGTCTCTAAATGGATCTGCACCTTGGCACATAATATTTCACGGACGCGTTTGTATGTGTTCCACTTCACTCAACGGGGAAAAGTTTTTTAATAAATTTCCCAAGCACGCCGTGCGTTGCTTGCCCTTAAGCAAGGACACACAGCATACAGCATACAGCGTACTCGTACACACCAGATACGGATACACACATTTGCATTGTGCGCTCGACGAGTTGATAGTCTGGGGGGAGATGTTGGCGGGTTGAAATGCTTTTAGGGTGAATTCGCTACGGAATGTTTCCGAAGGAAGAGGAAACTTTCAACTTTTATCCCTTTAATTAGAGAGTGCTGAATTTTAAGGCTCCCAAACGCAAACTAACAACGCCAAATAAAAAAAGGATAAAGGGAACTCAAATTCAAACTCAAACTCAAACTCAGTGACTCGGTTCCAGTGCTCCATTTGATTCCCCTGGGAATCTTTGTCGGATGCTGGAAGTACGAGAACGCTGCGTATCCTCTCGTTCGTGTTCGTATCTGTTGGATGTTGATGTAAAAAGTCATAAAGTTCTGCGCGCCGGAATTCAACCAGGACACGGGGATGAAACCGAAAACGAGTACAAAAACGAAAATGAAAACTCTCGGAAAAAACAAAACGAAAATGTGTCCAAAGGACGAGTGATTAATTTTTGTTGTTTTTCCCTCTTGTTTTTTTTTCGAATAGATTAGGGTGGGGTGCAAGTGGTTGGGGGTTGAGGATCTGTTTTTTTAGCGCAGCATTTTGCCTGCCTTCCTTATGAGAAAAATAATTTCGACGATTTGTGGTTCAAAGGAAGGCGTTTTCGTTTTTTTTCGTTTTTTTTTTTTGTTGCTTTTTGGGAAACATTTTGATGGAAATTGTTTTTGCAAAACGCGGGCAAATTGCATCGACTGTTGATTTGACGTGCGATGAAAATGAAAACGAATTGCAGCGCGACTGATGGGAGAGATGCAAATTTTTGTTCGTTTGTCATGTCGTAACTTGGAATTTAGATTGAGGGGGGGGTTATTTTTCATCATCAGACGATGACAGGGACAACAGCGACGACGACGTGATGATGTTGAATCTGGCTTGCGGATATTTCTCTGGGGATGCTGCCTGTTTAGGTCTTTGAACATCCGAAGTTTCCAGACAGAGGCTTTTAGTTTGCTGCTTCCGCTTGGAAGAAGGAATGATGTGACTGGGATTGGAAATGCTTTTGACTGAAATATCTTGTCTCGGCGGCATAAAAATGCTGAACAATTCCTATAGGCTGGGTTGAACTGTGTGTATTCCTTTTTTTGGCAATTGCAAAAGAATATAGCCAGACAAGTTTTTTGGTTGCCTTTACAATGTCTAGTAGGCATCATGTGGATGAAGAGGGTTATTATAAATCCGGATTCCTTTGTGTGGAAATAAACATGCATACCATATACCAGATGGAAGGAAAGTGCTTTAGTCTATGAAATCTTTAAAAATTGAAAAAATATATTGCAAATATAATGGAAACGCATTGCGGCTTAAAATGGGTTCTATATAGTCATATTTTGCGCATAATGATCTGAGGTATGCCAACTATTTCTTTTGGACTAGGTGGGTTATTCATTTCTTATTTCGTTTTATTGGTTAGGTTCTACGGCTTTGGGAATTCGTCATAAGAATAGCAACGTGAATACTTACTAGCAATTCAACTTCTCTCTTTAAAGTGTTTACCTATTAGAATGTTTCGAATACAAGCAGGAATTATATGCGAACTGCTGCAATCAGTAAACGAAGTCAAATGTATCCCTATTTTTAGATTTGTTAGCCAATTCTTAGGTACCCTTCTTGTCACTATTTTCCTGTACTCGAGCTCTTAGTTCAGAAGCCATGTGCAATTTCCATAAGCGCTTATTGGACTGTGCTGCCCACTAACTGATATCGATAGCGCCAGCATACTTCGAGTCAATGCTTGAGTTCTTTATTAGATATTATCCAGTTGGCTCACTGGTTTGCGGTGTTAGTATTTGCCGGCAAATACTGCAGGGTGGAACACCAGGACATTGAATCAACGATCTGTAAGTCTGTCGAAAGTTCTAGATTCCCAGCTTACGACAAAATATGGGTAAAATCGTAGCCAATTGCACCGAGTGCAGTAAGTGCAAAGCCACATCAGTCACTACAATGATGAGTCGCCCGCCCGTAAGTCAAATAACGCCGTTAATAAGATCATGCTCTTCCACAGACTTAGACTTTTTCGGGCCATTTATTGTTTCAATAGGAAGCCGTATGGAGAAACAAAGGTAGCATGGTTCACCTGCCTAGTTGTACATCTCCAGATATTCTACGATTTATCGTCCGACGCAGGGGTTCTGTTGTTTCGTAATTTCATTAGTCACAGAGTGTAGGAGCGCGTGGTACTATGTGTAAAGCGGATGCTAATCTATACTCTCAAAGAAGTTTTGTCACGTGGATATACTTTCCCGAGGTTTGTAATAGAAACTGTAAGCGGTGAAAACGCTTGTCCACTTATGCATTTACCATCAGAAGCCAATCAACAAGAACAACTTTTTGCTGGGAAGAGCATAGGCAATGAGTGTAAATGAGCTCCCGGAATAACTATTCAGCTTGAAGAAACTTTGGCAAAGAGCACGAGAATTAAGCGAACGTTTCTTAGAAACAAGTCGATGGAGAAGTTCGAAGTGGTGATGATCGGATATCTTAAAGATTGATGTGTCAATTTTTTGTAGTAATTTCATGTGCAATATCAAAATGATGACGTACCCGGTTATTAAAAACAACATTCCAGTCCTTGACAATAGAGCAATCGACACCGCAATTTTCTGCATACATGTATTTTCAAGCTCAGAACTTTGTTATAGAGTTCCTGACTTAAGGCATAGTGCATAATGCAATTCAATTTTTAAATTGCTCTAAAGGAGGATGACAAACTTTCAATGCTATGGTGGCTGCTATAGAGAATAGGAGCAGATACTATTTGGGTTGCGGATTTGTAAGCGGAAAACCCAGGTCAGTAATTTTAGGCTTTGGTTCGTAAGTGATCGCATTGTAACAAGCACCACGTAACATCAGCCTGACATGCGCTCACGCTTCCACACAAAATATAGACAAACCTACAAAGGACTGTTTCTACAAGTATTTGCTTACTCACTTTGGTGGAACTACTGTTTGGGGTGAATCTGGGCCTCTTTTAATAAGCTTCTCCAATTAGCCCGGCCTTTAGCTAACTGCCTCCTGTTGCACACTCCAAGTCGGTTGAGGTTCCCTTCTACTTGTGCGCGCTGCCTATGTAAGTTGATGTCTTCGCTTTCGCTCGGGGACGAATTCAAAGACTTTATTTTCGGAGTGAAGCATTAGTGTTCATTCGCTCCACGTGACCCACCTACCTCAGCCGTTGGACGTTCAATCTTCTGACTATGTCGATGTCACTGTACCCCATATAGCTCCTCCACCCACCGTCTATGCATACGGGACCGAAAATCACTAGAAGAACTTTCCGGTCAAAGCACCCAAGAACACCCTCATCCATTCAGTGCCTCTAAGCAATAGAACAGGATTGGCATGATCTTATATAGAGTCTCCTTAGTTTTTCGAGATAGTGCCATACTACTCAATTGTCTTCTTAGGGCAAAGAAACAGCGTTCGGCAAGAGCGATTCTTCATTTTATTTCAGCTGAGGAGTTGTTAGCAGAATTGCCAAGGTAGACAAAGTTCCTTACTATCTCAAAATCATATTAGGTGCGCAACTAAGTTTGATGAATATGCAACTTTATTGTGAAAAAATGGTTGCAATTTTCTGGCAGAGCTCGCATACCGTTACGGTAAAAGTGTTCATCTTTGAGGCTATCCACGAATCAAGCCATTTTTTGATGTCTTCATACGGCTGATCAGCCAGACCATGTGCCATCGAACAGAACAAGTATTAATTGTACAGCGCAATATCTGGGGAATATGGCGTTTTCAGATCGATTTTAACATGTTTGGCAACGTACGGCCGAGCGTTGCCATGTTGTAGAATCACTTTTTCGTGCCTCTGGTCGTATTGTGGCCATTTTTGTGCAGTGCTTACCTCAGTCGCAGCAATTGAAGTCGATACCATTCCTCAGTGATAGTGTCGTTGGGTTTCAACAGTTCATAACAAATGACACCGATCTGGACCCACCAAATACACAACATAACCCTCGGTCGAGCCGACCACGTAGAAGCATGACCGGGCAGTCCCCATGACTTTCTTCTCTTTGAGTTGTTTTAATGAATCTATTTTTCATTACCCGTCACGGTGCAATGAAGAGAACCCCTCTTTTTTTGACGCTGGAGCAGTTGTTCTTGTGCGAAAAAACGACGCTCAACATCCCTTGCCTTCTAATCTTACGGAACCCAAGTTCCTTGTTTTCTAATCATTCCCAACGCTTGCAATCGCTTGGAAATATCTTTGCAGGCAACTCCTAATGCTGAAAGAAGTTCTTCTTGCGTTTGGCACGGATCCTCATTGAGCAATGCCGCCAATTCAGCGTCTTCGAAGGATTTCGGCCTTTATTCACGCGGACGGTCGGCAACATCGAAATCACCGCCTCTGAAGCAACGGAACCAATCACGGCACGTTGTTTCACTTGAAGCAGCATCTCCGTAAACTTATTTTAGGTCTTGATGCGCTTCAGCCTCCGATTTTTCCAAAAGTATGATATTGAAGAAGACACATGGCTGCACGTCACCTTGCCTAAAACTGATTTCGACATCAAAGTCATTTCGCACTTTCACATAGCAACGTGCTTTCTCAATCGCCATTCTGCACAGACGGACGAGCTTGGCAGCGTTTCGCTATCAATGCTATCATATGCGGTCTTAAAATCAATGAAAAGATGGCTGATATGGATTTGGACTTCTTGAGTTTTTTCCAGAATCTGCCGGAGTATAAAAATTTTTTCGACTACGGGCTTTGTTGGTCTGAAGCCGCACTGATAAGAGCCAATCCGGTTGTTGACGAAGATTTTCCGATGTTCACACAATATGAAAGATGCCATGATAAGGCCACATATTTGGACCAGTTGAGGGCGTCTCCTTTTTTGTGGATCGGGCACAAGATAATCAGATTCCATTCATCAGGCATACACTCTTCAGACCAGATCTGAGAAATGAGCTGGTGTATGCTCTCTCTTCCAGCTGATTTGAATACCTCGGCCGGTAAGCCGTGAGGTCCAGCTGCTTTATTGGATTTTAGCTTTAGATTGCTATCCTTACTTCATTTTGATGAAGTTTGGCTGTCATTTTCCAAGTTGAATGGTCTATTCTGCCTGGATGGCGGAATGTTAGGCTTCTTCGCTGTTATACAGTCTGCAGAGAATGTGTTTCCATATTCACAGCCTGTGTAACTCTAGAACAAGATTTCCTTCCGCATCTCATCAGGCTTCTGCACGGGTCTTCTCGCCTTGATACATTCGTTTTACCTATAAGTAAATCTTCTCTATTCCTGGAGTAAAGCCTCTCAGTTTCTGTGTTCGCGCGCTGCTGGCGCTCTTTTTTCTTCTTCTTGAGAAGCCGATGTTCTTACCGTGTTATCTGCCCCTACAGCTCATGAACGGCTCCTGTTCTGTATTGCAGTTCCGCTTTATACGCTTTTTGTTTAGTTGCATGTGCTTGCCGGCATTCTTCATTAAACCAGGGATTTCTTTTTGGTGGTTGAATGAAAACCAGCACATCAGTTGCTGAGTCTCTTATAGCATGTGGGCAGCGTTGCCACTGGTCTTCAGTACTTAATGCTGGCGGCATAGGAGTTGCTGACACATTTCAGGACGCGCATGGATTCTGGAGGTCTCCTGCAATTACAGCTCTTTTACTTTATATCTTCTCATAATAGTTCTTCCTTGATGTGGTGCTTGGGAGATCAGCATTGGCTATAACAAGGTGATGATCCGAATCAATGTTTGGCTGTCCGGAACGTTCGGACGTCCGGAATACTGAAGGCGTGCCTTACGTCTATCGTAGTGTGATAAATTTCATTTAGCTTTTCTTGATCGAAAGACCACCATGTCCCTTTGTGTATATTGAGATGAAGAATCCGTGTCCTTGCTGTAGTGATATTTCGTCATACTTCAGACACTTCTCATATGTCTTATCGAGGAGCTCGTAGAATCATTCTTTGGTGGCAGCTTCCCTGTCTTTCGTAGGGGCTTGGGGGCATATTATCCTTACGTTGGGGATTTTATATTTTTGAAGTATGCAGTATTATCTTGATCGATCAATGGCCATTGCAACTGCAGTTGCAATTAAAATGGAGAAAGAGATCTTATCTTCCACTGATAAGTCATTAGGCCGTCTTCCATCATTTTATTGAATGAAATCCCAAACCGTTTACACCCAGAATTAAGTTTTTGAAGAGTATGTAATTTGCCTCGACTACATGACCCCAGGGTGAGTTCTTTTCACAGCTTCGCTGATTTCCGTTGGCGTAAGATCTGCTGTTTCGACAAAAAAAAAACTCTTTCCATTGTTTCAACATATTTCGACGATTACATCTTGTCTGAGATTTTATGCAATCTTCAGAATACTAGCTCCTTTGGCGTGGTTAGCCCTTCTTCTATTACTTGTCGCCTGATTATACGTACCTTCAAAGTCCCGATAAAATGCCACTACTAATACCACACGTGCTCTAGCTTATAGTTCTTTTGGCCATGTTTTAAACCGTTTGTAGTCTAACGCCAAGCAGTGCCATTGTCTCTTCTGTGAAGCCGGCCTTTTGAAATACCGAGCAGAGTCTTTGCACTACCCTAGCCTGTACATATTTGCATTTATTTTTCGGGCTTAGGTCTCCCACTTGTTTTTTGGGCATTTTGGAGCTTTCACGCAAATTTATCGCCCTGGCTTCTTTACTTATTTTAATTATACTTCCCTTTGTCGATTTTCGCTGGCTTCCTTACAAAGAATTCTGTCCATTCTCACAATTCTTTCAGCAAAATAAGGTTTCGACACGAAAGAACAGTTTATAAAGCCTCACTCACTTTTCCATGTTATTCCAGCATAAATAGCTATCTATGTGGGTTTGTTGTGCACCTCTGCACTCCGATGCTGGGCTTAAGTTAGGTATATCTTCCTACTTTTTTCTTATTCCGATTTTCTGTCGTATCCTTGATGATTCCTAATTGAAAATTAACGAAGTCACCTCAAAATAGTTCCTTTTCCGATTGGTCTCCGCCTAGTTGCTGTATGTGCCATCGGCTCACCTGTTGAATTATCTAGTGCAGCGGAAGATGACTTGGCATCCACAAACTTATTTTGGGAAGGTATGCCTAAACGCAAATCCCTAAATAGCGCCAAGCATAGCTTAAAACCTAGTAAATTCGACTACTGGTTAGGTATTTACGAGGGACGTTCAACATATTCTCGATATCAGGGTATATCAAGTAATACTATTATTTTAGTGCATTCATGTAAAATTCCATATAAATGTGATTATGATGATGATGGTGAAAATTGAGCATCGCGCTGTAATTAAATTTCTCACTAAGCAAGGAAAAAGTCAAAAAACTATTCATGAAGAGATGGTGGCTGTTTACCAGGGTTCCGCACCTTCATTATCAACTGTGCAAAAGTGGTCAAGTGAGTTCAAGAGAGGCAGAGAGAGCATTGAAGACGACCCCCGCTCCGGCGCCCCGGCTACTGCTTGTACGGGAGAAAGCATCAAAGAAGTCGAAAAACTTGTTCTTGAGGATGCCCGAATAAAGGTGAAAATGATGGCAGAGATCACCAAGCTTTCAATTGGTACCATTCACACCATTCTTCATGACCATCTTAACCTTTCAAAGGTCAGTGCAAGGTGGGTGCCACGAATGCTCACAGCGCCTCAGAAAAAAGTGAGAATCGCATGCTGTAGAGAGCTTTTGGAGATGTGTAGTGAGAACGCGGACGGTGTTATCTATCGAATTGTTACTGGGGACGAAACATGGGTCCACCACTATGACCCTGAAAGCAAACAAGAGTCCATGCAGTGGCATAAAAAAGGAACAGACCCCCCGAAGAAGTTCAAAGTCACTCCGTCTGCCGGGAAGCTCATGGCCACAGTTTTTTGGGACTAAAAGGGAATCTTGCTCATTGAGTACAAAAAAAAAGGTGAAACCATCAACGCCACATCCTACGCTTCCACTTTGCATAATTTGCGGGAGGAAATTAAAAAGAAAAGACGGGGTAAACTCGCAGCGGGTGTGTTGCTTCTTCATGACAACGCTCCTGTTCACACGGCGCGAGTTTCCAAGGCTGCTGCGCGAGATTTTGGTTTCGAAGAAATCCAACACCCACCCTATAGTCCAGACCTTGCCCCTAGTGATTATTTCCTGTTTCCGGATTTGAAAAAATGTCTTCGTGGAAAAAGATTTTCGGATGATGAAGAACTCAAGTCGGTATTTTGCAGAGAAAGAGGAAATTTATTTTTTTGAGGGTTTAAAAAAGCTTATCTCAAGATGTAACAAATGCATTGATGTTAGGGGAGATTATATTGAAAAATAAAAACAATTTAAGTTGAATTCGCATTTTCCTTCATATCGATACCGAGAATATATTGAACGCCCCTCGTACATTGCTGCAGACCCATAAGGTATCTAGAGCGATATTCACAAGCTCTTTGTTGATACCGAATATGGTATGACAGCATCACTGAAACTAATATCACAATTCCTTTGTGTTCTGTTTCTATGTTATCTTTAGAAAGCGACAAGCGACGTTCCATCGAGAGTCCTGCGTGATCAAAAAAAGTTAAACGAAGTATCTCAGGTGAAAATCTTAACAGGCGAGAAAATATTTCCAACTAATCTTAGATTTTTCAGAGTAGTGGGCTTCAAAATGACGTATTGAGTGCCGCGAACCATCTTAGACCACTTGAAAAATGAAACCTATTCTGTATACTTTTAATATTCTTTAAACCGTTCATATTTTTACCAAATCTATGGTAGCCCCCAAAAATCATTAAAAAACAATACTAGGACGATGCCTCTTCTCTTCAAACTTCCCCCCGATTCCGACGCCGTATCACATCTTTCCATCAGCTCTGGCAGTGATCATTTTTATCCACTTTACAGGCCATAAAATTTCATCGCCACAATAGCTGGCACATCCTAAATTATCATTAGCAAAAGTCCTGATAACGAGGAACCTGGATCCAATCTACGATACAAGGTACTTGTCCATATTCAGTATCTCTGTCGCAGATAAAATGAAATTCATTTTATTTGCATGAAAATGAAAACATCACCTAACGACGAGGACGTGGCCGTAATCGCGAATGTCGCCACTCGCCACATCCTTACCAACGAAACGTTGTGCACTCCAGTGGAACAAAAATAACTTGGTCGAATGGGGATCGAAATCGGGATCGAGTCTTGGCACAATCTTATCTCAAGCGACATTCAGTAAACGATTACTACCCATGTTCCAATTGTGATTGCCCAATGCTGTGTGCAGTGTGCAGTGAATCTGGTCGATTCCATGTATTCGTACCCACTGACTACTAGCGCACTCTTTTGTCCCTGGTTATCTTGTACAGTATAGCTGTTCGTTCGATATTAACTTGCTCAGATTGTATTTGTTCAAATCCCTTCAACCCACCTTTGCGTTCGGTCATCGGTGGAACATGCGAAGACATCGATAAAAGAAAATCAAACAACAACGATACCGGTCGTCCGTGCGACGGTATATAATTATCTCCAAGAGAGTTCTTGGATTCTGGCCTGATGTGGTCCATTAACATTCGGTGAAATGTACTCGTATGTACCTCAACTTAAGGCACCACACACTAATGCGACAGTAAGAGAACGACGAACGATCTGTTGGATAGGTATCACATGAGATATCCAATAGGATGCATGAGATATCTGGAAATCGGGGAACGATCAGAAGATGAAAATATCACTGGCGATCATCGTTTATGGCCTCACCAGGAACAACAATTTATGATAAGTAAATGTTATGTCCAATTTAAAATTGGAAGCACCAGGCCAAATGGATATCACTGTTTGACTGAAGGAAATGGGATATGTGGAGCTGTACTGTGGGTATGAACTTTAGGATGGTAGTTCCTCGATATGAAAAATAAGTTCTGGAGGGTTAGCTAGAATACAAACCTTGGTTTGGGGTCTGTGTGTTCACTGAAAACGTACCTAATCGTTGAGCGAAAAAGACGAAACAACTATGTGTGAATAAGGGGCCTGAACAAGCAGAAGTCATTCACAGCACAAAAAAGCTAGCTTGGCTTAATTCAGATATGCTACCCCTTTTATAGCCAATTTAAGGGTTATGTAGGGCACAAGTCTAGAAAATTGAGAATTTTTGGATAAATTTTGTTAGAACAAAGCCCGTCTCATCTTTCTACCTGAAGGTAACCGTCCAATGCCCCCATTTCGAAATTAAATCCGCTCAAATGCTCTGCAAATGGATCTTGGAATAGAAAATTTACACTAATGAGATGGTTCTGATGATTGGTAGTCAGGATTTGGTCATCTTTGTGACACGGCTGACTGCAATTCTATCAACTAATGACAGATACTGTTACAAAAGCTCTATCTTCATATTTCAAGACACTCGTAAGTTGTTCAAAATAAGAATTCGTATCGCAGTCTAAACATTTATGCCACGATTACCGGCCCTTGTAGTTGATCCTTAAAACAATTTGAAAAAAATACCATAGCTGCCATTATATTAGAGTTTCTTTTAAGCGTATGTGTAGACATTTGGTTCTGTGTATACGTACTTGTAGTTGAGTGTTCTATGCGTTTTACAACGAACATGACGTGATATGAAGTGATTGTGAAACCATGTTGTGGGTGTCAGAGGAAACACGGAATCCAAAGCACCGTACTGAGTATCCAATGGTCATCCGAAGGAGGATGAAAGCCGATGTGTCTTTAGTATAAGAATTTTTTTACATCGAATTTCCAGATTTAGCTTCTGATATCTAAGATAATGGAGTTCTCCATGTTTTCTTCGGGCTCTCGATCCGTTGAAGTATTTTTTTTCAGACACAATGCCTTTTCACACTTATGTCGTACATTTTAGTTCGCCGACCAAATTTTGTTGCTTCTGCGATCGCTTCACGCTTTCCCCTTGAACTGAAGAATGAAAAACAAATTATTGGCACGTCAGTCCAGGGTGAACTAAGGCCACTGATATTGGTTCAAAGATTGCCTTAAAGGTAGCGCTTAAGTTAGTATGCTCTCCTCGGTTGAGCCGATGTAGGCATCGTATCATAGCTTTTGGATATGTCCTCGTTGTTACTGCTTCTCCTCAATAGGCCTTTCAAGGATACTGAACCAAGTATTGCACTAAATATTTGTCATTCAATGCTCAACTTTGTAAGGTAGAACCAGCAGGATCAGGTATTTTGACACAGCATTGTGGTTTTTGGTGTTAGCTGTTTAAAGGCCTTTACAGTGGAAGTTCTAAGAATGTTAAGAAGAAAAAGTATGTAGATTACTCAAATAGGAATATAAAATAGTTCCAAGTTCCCCAAATTGTAGCAATGTAGACAGTTTATAGCGAAGTGCTAGCCTAACCTCCCAGTAAATGCATGAGTAAACCCTCATACAGGCTAAAATGGCAAGCCTGTATAGCCGTCATAAGTTTCACAACCCTATGCGGAAGAGATTAAAAAGATGTGACGAAGCACCTAATGGCCTTGTATGAATATGGATTCAGTGCTGATACCTTTGTAAACGACTAAGACTTTCTGATCATCACGTGGAACGTTCAGACCCTTAACAGGCCATGTGCAGCCGAACAATTTACGTAAACCCTTGACTGCTATCACCCAGATATCACCGCGATCCAGGAAGTGTAATGGGATGGATAGGACAAAAAGAGGATGAGGAACTGAGATATGTATATACCGTGGTGATTGCTGTACGAAAAGAAATACCGATTATTTGGATGCGGATTCCGCCTCCGACCAGTGAGCGAGAATGTTATGACAATTCGCATCAAAGCTAAATTCGCTAATATAAGCCTACTATGTGCTCATACTCCTACGGAAGACAAGAAACACGCCACCAAAGAAGGTTTCTACGAGCACATCGGCAAGGCGTATGACCAATGTTCGAACAAATACCAGGTTAAGAAAGGAGGAAATATGTGGTAGGCTGGTAAGCATGGCCTACACGCCACCACGTCTGGCAACATACATAGACTAAATGACTTTGCGACGGGGCTGAATATCACTACAGCAATCACACAGTTTCCTCATCTCAACTTGTAGGTGCATAAGGGGACATGGCAGCCTCCGGATCATGAAACTCTAAATCAAATTGATCACGAGCATTGACTCGGATCAGTACCTTGTTACAGCTAAGGTGTGAATGCGGATTTTCCAAGCACCACAAAAAAGACGAATTATTGGGAGGAGATATAACGAGGAAAAGCTGCAAGCGAGAGGCCGTTAGAATCTTCGTCGGACGTATAACCCGAAATCTTTCAATAAATCCTATGCCTCGAGCATAAAGCACTGAAAATCAATCGCAACGCTGCCAACGTGCCATCAGAGACGTCGCCACTGTTGCGCTGGGTTGAACCCGACCCCTACCAAGAAATCTCTGGCAGCTAAATAAGAAGCGTATAAAGCGGCAGTGTAACAAAGGACGAGAGCTACTCGTGAGCTCTGCGACTAGCAGAGACGGGAAAATTGACGGCTTCCCCAGAAGAAGAAAAAAGAGCCCGAGAAGTGTACGATCGAAAATATTGAGATTTCTTACTCCAGGAATGACGTACGGAAGTTTTACCAACAGGTAAAAAGAACGTGTCAAGGTGAGAAAACCCGTACAGAAACCTGTAAAGATGAAGAAGGAAGTCTTGTATAATAGTCTTGAGAATATGGAAAAAACATTTTCTGCAGATTGTACAAAGAAGCCCAATTCACTCTCGTCAGGCAGGATAGACCATTCAACTTAGACGATGACAGCCAAAACTTCTATCCACCTGACCAAACTGAAGTAAGAATAGCAATATTTAAGCTAGAATCAAACAAACCAGATTGACCTGACGACTTACCAGCCGATGTATTCAAAGTTACTGGCAATGATTTTGTGGAGAACAGACATCAACTGATTTTTCAGATTTGGTCCAGGTAGTTCACGCCTGATGAATGGAATCATGTAATGAAATCATCTTCGCCAACTATAAAGGCATAAGTCACCTCAGCATCGAATGCACGAAGTTGTTTACCATATAGGTCTAAGACCTTTTATAAATAACCTGATTGACCCCTATCAATGCAGTTCCATACCAGGAAAGTCTACAGTCGACCAAATCTTCACACTCTAGTAGATCCTCGAAAAATCTCAAGAGCTCCAAATCGATACCCACCATCACTTCATTAATTTTATGGCCGTATACGACAGCACTTATAGAGACAAGGTATTTAAAGCCTTGTTATCCATCAAAGTCGGTAATAGCTTAAGGAAGACCTTTGATTTCCAAAAAAGTTTTAGACAAAGTGACGTGCATTCCTGTAACTTCTTTAGCATAATGCGGAACTCTCAAGCGAACACTGGATGCACAATCTTACAAAATTCTGAGCGACTACTAGCGTGCGCTGATGATGTTGACGTAATTGACAGAACTCGCCGTTGTGTTCGCTGGTATTGAAATGGAAACTGCCAAAATGAGTTTAGCGGCATATGGGGGCAAAACCAAGTATATGCTGCCAACAAGAAAGGACGCACAACAGCGACAAATTAGAGAATGTCAGAATCGACAGCTATAATCTTGAGCTAGTAAAGGACTTTGTCTACAGTGGCTCTGCTATGAATTCCGCCAGCAACACCTCAGCAGAAATGAAACGAAGAATCACTGTCGCTAATCACTGTTTCCTGTTTACTCCGAAAAATTAAGCGGACTCTATACAAAATCTTCATCATCCCAGTGCTACTTTTGGCGCTGAAGCACGCACTCTCTTGAAAGCGGATGAAGGTGTCATTAGTTGTTTCGAGAGAAAAATCCTTCGAAAAAATATTCGGTCCCGTTTAAGTTGACGGGCTTTGGAGGAAAAGATTCAACAACGAACTATACAAACTGTATAGTCAGCAAAATACACATTAGGCGCCTGAGATGGTTGTAATATCTAGAACGAACAGACGCCAATGCTCTGACATGTAGGGTCTTCGAATCCAACCCGGTGGGACATCGTAGTATAGGAAGACCTCACCTTAGATGGAGTGGACAAGTGCAAGGGCACGTCAAATGATTTGGAGCTCGCAACTGGAGGCGGTTAGCTAAAGACCGTACTAACTGGAGAGGCTTACTAGTTAAGGCCCAGATTCACCCCGAACTGCAGCGCCACCTAAGTAAATGAGTAAGTATACGTCTTACATATCTTGCCGGTTAATAGGGGAAAAAGAAGTCGGTGCGACCTAAGTTCTTCAAACTTATAGTAACACGTTCCTTCAAATAATAAACAGCTGATGTTTCTTCTAGAGCAGGTACAGAGTATTTTTTAAGAGCTATACAAAAGCGACCGAAATTGATTTTGAATCTATTGATATGTCATAACATTTTGAACAGATCTTCAGGTATATGACTTTCTCCAATATTTTTGACGAAGCTCATTCGGTTGGTTTGATGTTGGGCCATCCGAGGAGCAGCCTCATTTTTGCAAACATGGGAACCACCAGTGTGAAGACCACACCAAATAGTACACTGTTCTGCTAAAAATTGTGCATCAATTTGCCTCACATCAAAAAGAGAAATTTTACTTGTTTAGGAGTCCATTGGGCCAAAAATGAGCCTCGTCAGTAAATACGCTTTTTCGACAAAAATAGGGATCTATTTCAAGCTGCTTAAAAGCCTAATCCGCCAACGCCCGTCGTAAGCCTGCACCAGTTAGATCTTATACGGATGTTGGTTGAGATATTTTCGTAAAATTTTTCGTATAATGAGTAGGGAAAGGTGCGATTGTTGCGATTGATGCCAAATTCACAGCCCCAAGTCAGTCAGCCAGATTTTGAAGTGAACCTCTTATAGGACATGTGGCGAGACTACGCTGTTGTTAATCTGGTATTCCTTTCTATTATATCACTCATTCTTTCTAGCTCTACTTATTTCCTGGTGATTAGTGGCAAGGTCTCTATTAAAACTAACTGCCAGCTTCGGTCCGAGGACCTTTCTCCTCGCCTATTAAACTATTAAAAGCCACTTTTTGTCTGTGCAGTCTTTGATTCGTTTTATTAACGCATGCTTAATTGACGCACTGATCCCTTTTTTGGGCTATTTACCTAAACTTTGGTCGGTCCAAAGTCTCCACTTCTTTTCTTGATAGTGAAGTGGTGCTGTCGTCGCTGACTAATATGGAAGATGGTAGTATAACGAAGAATTCTGTGTTCCGGTGCTAAATGTGAACTCACTATGTGTTCATGCTGCGGCGTCTTTTCGATTGATAACTGAGCTTCGAATTTGGTGGAAAACAGATATACCCAGCATTGGAGACATATCTACTATCGATCACCACGTGGTCAATTTTCGAGGACCATTTTAAATTACCGAGATTCCTCAGTGTACTCAATAGAGGGGCCCTTGGGTTTTGTTATAAAGAAGCCATTATCCTTTGCTATTTTATGGCGGTAATACTTTCCAACTAGTCCGCCGAAGTTAACAACAGAAGAGTTAAAAAAAACTTGAATCCACTACCAGCCCTTAAGTGAAAAGGAAAGGCATAACTGAATCAGCTGGGGACTATTGGATGGCTTTGTTAGAGATCTACACGAGACCATATGTGTCCTGAGTTCAAAGAGTATATAGAGATCCGGGCTGTATTGGGTTTTATTTTGTAATGTGAGAGCGACATAATGGAGGGCTGATACAAAACGAGTATATGCCCGCAATATGTGGATTCAACGTCAAGCCAAGTGTGATGCTGTACAAAATCAAAGTGTGGACTCTTCTACCCGTACCATGGCCTTGGTTTTAGTAAATTTCCACCTTTTAAAGTTGTCCCTTGGACACCAGGTGTGAGTTGTACTGTTGTCTGTTATGAACTTCTAGGCAACCGTGGAAGATACCTCTTTGCATTTCCTCTTCAAACAATCTAAAGTCATGAAAAACTTCAAGACAAACTAACAAAACCTAAAATCCTAACTACCTAGCATGAAAAAAAATTGTACCTCAACTAATGTCATTTCGTTGAGAAGTGTATCTCAAGATCAAGACATTCCTCGGTTCATCCACCCAAAGGGCAGACATTTCCAAAGAAAAAACAAACAAACCCTAAACAAATTAAAGCCCGAATTCAATTTCGCGACGCTAGCCACAGGGGAATCCAGCCAATAAATAAAAAAGTCCACTTCACAGCGCGAATCACCACCGACCATCGACTGCGTCTGCGGCGTCATCTCCGCCGCCGCTGCTGCCTCAGCGTTGCTCACAGCCAAAACGGTGCGAATTTCCCCCGCCAGCCACATCAAATCAAAAGAGGACATGCGGATACATAGCTGCGGCGGCGGCATAGCTTAGTCTTTCGTTTCACAGATCGGAAACACACACTGTGTCGTGCTCCAGAAATCGTATTTAAGCTCACAGCAGGTAATATTGACAGGTGATCGCGAATATTTCATTAAATCTTATTTTGGCCCCAGTGAGGCTGTAGTAGGGGTAGAGGCAGAGACTGCGGCAAATGTAGAGTGTTTTTGCGTAGGTTGGGTCTGGAGTATTTGAAGACTTCGTCTCATGGTTCCCAGTATCCAGAATCGGTGGGTGATTAGCAATGACCGGCGCGGCGCAGGAGACCAAAGTATGCGTGAAGGGCGCAGGGTATATTTAAATTATTGCCAATCCGAGAAACATTACCGCCATTATGAGCTCTGCTGGCATTTCTCTTTTTTCTCCAATAAAACCCTCTCACCTCTGGAGACTGGGTCTCATCAGGATGGACAGCAACCCAAAGCCAACCAACATTTGATGTTTATGCTTTTGTTGGTGTTTTTATTGCATGATCCTTTTCCCTTGTGTCCCTGGCCAAGGCGAAGAAGGATTCTAACCCTCAGACTAAAGGGAAGGAGGGCCACGAGTGAGTATTTTTCTCTGGCTTGCCATATGGAAACGTGTGTACGTAAAGAATTATTGCCGCGCAATAAAACGACTCATATTGGAAATTTATTTTTACGATTGCAGTTTCTTGTTTTGTTCTTTTCGTTTGTTTGCAATTTTTTTCCCTATCCCACTTTATTTTATGATTTTTTTCTCTTTATTTTTTTAGAAATGTTGATTATTCATTTGGGATGAGGGTGGGAGGGGACTTATACGGAACTTTATTACTTCCCTTCCCAGAGAAGCAAAGCAAAAGCATCATGAGCAACAGAGGCATCAGTGGCGCTTGGTAATTATAAAATTTGCAATAGAAACAGAAACAGAAACAGACCTCGGGTGCTGACACTGTATTTGGAGGGGGGAAGAGGCAAGGAAGGAGCAAAAGAAGTTTGCTGATTGCTTTGCAAACATGCTCACTAGAGCAACTTTGTTGCTGCGGATGCTAATCGTTTTATATGTGCTCGGCTACATGACTACATATAGATGACTTTGGATAACACTGAATGGATGTTGTTTAGATTGAGTTTCCGAACAAACAGATACATGATTCCGGGATACAAAACATACGAGTATCATATCTGTACCCGGTCCCTTGTTTGAAGTAATGCCCCATGACTTTCGAATGGGAAATTGTTAAATTTTTCATTTTTTGTTAATTAAAATTCCGCTGGAGTGAAATAGGAAAGGAATCGGAATATGTATGTGAGATCTGAGGTCTGGGATGCGGGATGTTAATCCGTGTTCCTAGTTTTATCGCCAATTTGCGTTTCTATTAGCATTGCTGAGATACAAAGATCCAAAGATACAACATGTGAAATGCAATAAATGCATCATTAAGTTGTTGAGAGTTGTACGGCAACTCCTACCAATCTACTTGAATTGCTAAAAGCTTCAGCTTCACAGGTGAGGTGAGGAGATTGATATTTGAATTAGACAATGTTGCACAACGTTTGCTGGCAAAGCCAACAATATTGTAATGGTGTAAATTTATTATGCCACACAATATGTATGTTTTGCAGTCATAAAGTGAAGGAAACGACAAAGACTGTCAACAAGCACCATCTCATCACAACAAGCACGAGTATGAGTACATTAAATACATACATAGTTCTTTATAGAGGGAGAAGAAGCATCCAACGTAGTGATGAACCACAGTGATGTTTGACCATTTATTGAGACAAACTAAGATTTAAAACAGCTTGAGGGTAAAAGAACGATTAAGTTGAGCATCGACCCCAATTTTTAAAACACATCTCGTACTTAGTTCTTAATTTTTCAGCATGACAATGATAGTTGACATTGACAAGATTACAATGTCAATAGCCCAAAAGTGTACAACTTTGCTATGTCATAGGTAGATTCTAATTTTTTATAGTAAATCTTACCGCAACCGCCAGCAGGGATTGTAGCGAACCAGACTAAGGGTGCACCATTTCGTTCAAAACTTCTTGCAGGAATAGAACCGTTAACTTTTTTTCAGAACACATTCACTGATCAGTGAGTTTGTTTTCAATTTGCAAACTATTAATATGGAGTGGGGCGCTGAAGAGAATCGAAGCATAAGTGCGAAAAGAGTACTGGCCAAATTTTCGAGTTGCTAAGACCACTCGGAATATCGAGAATATTCGTTTATCGGGCTATTGCTCGCTTCGGCGGATTGTCTGGAGTAGAGGACAGTCCAAAAAGTGGTCGCCTGCGCGTCGTCCGTACGAATGCGGTAGTAAAGGCAGTGCGTGAAGGAATTCGGAGAAATCCGCTTACGAAGCAGAAGATCATGTACAAGGCATTGGAAATATCAACCAGATCTATGTCTAGGAGGATTCGGGAAGATCTGCATATGAAAGCCTATCGTCGGTCAACGGGTCATCTTCTAACTTCTCAACTAAAAAAAATTAGGCTGGAAAGATGCAAGCGATTTTTGCAGTGGCACGCGGACTATGGCCTTGAAAACATTCTGTTTACGGATGAGAAAATTTTTAAGGTGGACGAAGTTTTCAACAAACAAAATGACAAAATTTATGCCACTTCATCTAAGGAAGCGAAAAAAGTTGTTCCAAGATTGCAACGTGGACATCAACCCGCTTCCGTAATGGCTTGGTGTGGGGTCTTTCAGCATGGTGTCACATCCCTCCATTTTTGTGAAAAAGGCCTAAAAACTGGTGCAAAGTTTTACCAAGAAGATGTGCTAGAGGGTGTTGTGAAGGGTTTTACCAATACCCTTTTCAATGGATAGAGATGGATCTTCCAACAGGACTCTGCTCCAGCCCACAAAGCCAAAACCACCCAGGGGTGGCTCAGAGTCAATAGTCCTGACTTTATAGCAGCAGAAGATTGGCCATCGGGGAGTCCATATCTGAATCCACTGGATTATGATTTGTGGTCAGAATTGGAGAATATGGCCTGCAAGACTCCCCACACAAATTTGGAAAGCCTTAAAACATCATTAACTACAGCATCGTCCACGATCTCCATGGAAACCGTACGTGCCGCTATAATCCAATGGCCACATCGTTTGGAAGCTTGTGTTAAAGTAAAACGGCAGTCATTTCGAGTGAATCCAATTATTTTTAATAATCAATATTGTAGTCTAATAAATGAAATAATTTAGAATTTTTTTTATAGCGTTTTATATTTGTAACAGAACTTATGGCAGGACTAGGTAGATATTGATCTAGTCAGATCCCAAGGTACCTGACTACATTTCGACAAGCAAGTGGATGCCTATGTTATCACACGATTGAAGACTTTCACCAATTCTTTCTTGTATCCAAAGAGGCCCCAAACAAAGCGTTCTAAATTGAATAGTTTCCGACTTCTAAAAATTTATCTTCAACTTCCAGTTATCGCAATATCGTTTAATCTTATCGAAGTCACTTTGCAAGTGGATATTAATGACCTCGATCTTTGAACCTTGTCTGTACGTGATTAAGTGATGGTGAAGTGATCCCACAAGATCGCTGAATACGATCGGCGAATTGAGCCGATGAAGGTGGATAGAGCGAGTTTGAAAAGAGGGCTCCCGTCGATGTTCTTGAAAGTATGTCCAACGTACCCTACTATAATTATATCAATACCTTTCAACAAACTCATTCAGCTCCGCAATTTCGCTAAAAACGGTTATTTCGGTACTAAAACCACAATGGTCACTATCATACACAAACGTGCGTAGGCCGTTCAACGTATGTTGGTTCGTGCCTGTCAGTTGGAGTTGGGTCGGTTTATTCTTATATTTTCTGTTCCTCATTTTGTGTGTTGGACCGGGGTCTCCACCAACAAGCGTCGATCCAGCTCGATCTTTAGCTAGCAGCCTTCCGTTTCGAACGCCAAGTTCCCTTCCACTTACATTCACCAATTCAGTCGCAGTCACCCTCCAATGCGCTGTACCTCGGGGTCGGATTCGAAGACCTTTCAGACCGGACCATTGCTGTCCATCCTTTCTACATTACCCAGTCTTGGACTTTCACTCTTTGGCTAACTCGATGTCGCTGTACAGCTCGTACATTTCGTCGTTGTATTCTTCTCCTCTCTGCAGACAGGACCGAAAATCACCCAAAGAAATTTTCCTCTAAAAGCAGCCATGAGCAGCCCCACCCATTTTTGATAAAGTTCATGCCTCTGTGCCGAAGGACAGGACTGGTATTATTAGGGTCACTTTTGTTGCTCGACAGAGGCCTTTCCTAGACAATTGCCTTCATATACCTAGTAAGCAGAAACTGCCAAGAGTTATTCCTCGTTTGATCTCAGCGCTTGTGTCGTTGTCTAAATTTATAGCGGAGTCTAGTAGACAAAGTCCTTAACTACTTTAAATTTATGTATGTTGAGGGTGACGTTCTATCGGTTCTTAAGTCGGTGTTGGGTGTCCTTTCTTGTTAAAGCATATACATGGTCTTGCCCTGATTGACCGTTAAACCCAGCTTCGCCGTTTCCATCTCAATACTCGCAAAGCGCTACTAACATCACGCGGCTTTCTTCCGATTATGTCAATATCATCGGACTTTTGAAAGATTGTGCCTCTTTTGTTGGCACATGAATTTTGCATTATTCTTTCTAGAGTGATGCCAAAGAAATCGTATGACAGCGCATCGCCTTGTCTAAATCCTTTTTTGACATTATAGGCCACGGTGAGTTCTTTACTGACCTTGATAAAGCAGCGTGCATTCTCCATCGACATCCTGCACAATTGAACGAGTGCGTAGGGATGCGAAAACTGGACATTGCTCTGTAGATCGTCTCTATAGATGCTGTCATACGCGGCCTTAAAGTCGATGGTTTATTCCAAGAAATTTTGTTCGATGGTAGGCTTTCCTCCCTTAAAGCCACACTAGTATGGACTAATCATGTTACTGGCGAACGGATTCAGGTGCTTACATAATACGCCAGATAGGATCTGCCGTTAAGAAGACTAATGTCTCTGGAGGTAAAATGAGCACTGGATGTCGCCAGGTTGAGACCTTTCAGTTCTATAGCTCACAACCATCCAAATCATCTCTATACTAGAAATTGGAAAAGATAAGTACATGCTCGCCAAGATCTGCAGGCCTATCAGTCTGCATTCCCTTAGGTTGCAGCGCATGAAGAGAATAGTGTAGCTTTACGAGCGCATAATTTTTCCAGGATGGTCATCAACCCAGGACATCCTGCGAAGCTGTACTTTAAAATCTGATGGATACTTCCGAAAACGCAACTTTTGGCGGCATATGTATGCGGTTAGGCAACATAATAAACTGATAATGAATTTTGTGGATAAGATCACTGCTAGTGACCAAGACCATTCCATCTGATGCTGATTTCGGCCAATACGAGATGGTGGTTGTGAACAGTGGTTGCCGGCATTGATGCTGTCTCAAAGCGTTGCTACATTTACTCTTAGGCATATGGGGATGATGTAGCTGTACTGTCTGTTGAATCATATCTAGCGACAGTCTGCTCTAAAACTTCCGTAGACATGATCGACTGTTGTTACACTAGAAATGGTGCTTCAAGTAATCGTCGCAAAACTGATGATGAAATACGCAATGGAGTTGTAATGACTCTGGTCATAGGGACATGCCGTCTAATGCAATAACACCAGAGCTCTTGTTGTTGCGAAATCGGTGGTCGACGCTGATGTGGCAGTCGCTGGCACTTCATCCTGGTATGTGGTTTCAAAAGATATAAAACCTGAGTCTCATAATTACCTCTTACAAAACCATTAACTTCACACTTCATTAACTCTACTCTATTCGCAGTGAAAGACTTTTTTCTTGTCATGATTCGAAAACCCTAACTTCTGGCCAACAATGAAGAAGGCACCCTTCTGGATCCAGATACAATACTGCATTAGCATCATCATCACCATTATGCATCTGTCGAATAGGGTGCCTAATTTACTATGAATTGTCTCTCATCTTTAAGCTAATGCCATAAAGCTAAATCCAAGTAACCCCGACACTGTGCTTAAAAATTCCAAGTAGTACTTCCGGTAACTGACGCGAATATACCCCCGCATTCTTTAGAGTACACTTTTCCGCTCTTTCAAATAGCAAATAATAGTTAAAGAACACAGGAGGGAATTCCATCGAGGGACTTCCATCTAAAGCAACTAAGTGCACTGCAACGGATGCCACATTCATCTAGTTTTATTTTTCTCACTCCCGTTTGCGTACTTCAGTTCCCCGGTGCATCCTGAAAGTGTTAAACATGATAATAACGTCACATAGATCGTAGAATAGGGAAAGGGTCTAGGTAATAGGTGTAAAACGGACCCAACAACCAAGTTGCAATGACAAGGGGACAGGAACAGCTAAATGATGGTAATACCACTAAAGTACAGCTGCCATTTTATGAAGGAGTCTCATTCTATATATCACTTTGGGTGTTGGCACCCAAAAGGATACGCTTCACTAGAAGGAGATACAAGATGCGATTTAAGCTTTTCTCATGGTGCTCACATTTTGTTCACTCATTCGCTTCCTGTGCACTCGTAAATTTCACAGGCAATTTGCTCCAGGGATGGCATCCACTGCATTTAACCACTTTCCAAAGCTATGAAACTACTGCTGCAGCTGAAACTGTGAAACTGAAAGGATGTAGGATAACTCGCACACAATGCAGATACTGGTATTCCACAGTATTCCATAACTTGCAACACAGAACACTTTCATTACGACTAAGGTACATATGTACGAGTATTAAATGTAAAGCGTCGTTAATGTATGGTTGTGGGGGAGTGAGTATAGTGAAAGGAGTGACAGTGTCATAAGTGTAAATTTATGCAATAAGCGCTTATGATCGACCCACTCAAGTGAGAAATTAGGATAAATCCTATCAGCAGGACCTGGTTCTTCCAGGCATCAATTAATCACACTCATTACTACAAGTAAGATGGTCTCCCTTCCTTCGACAAAAGACGACTGTCATCGCCAGACAAAGTCAAACAGACACACATATACGAGTACAATACGGAAGAGTACAACAATCAACCTCATTTGTCAAGGCATTCTCCGTATCTTCCGAATGTGTATATGAGTTGGTTGCCTGTTAAAGAAGTGAAATTGGAACAGTGTGACACTACAGCCAATGGAGCAGGATCCAACCCCCTTTAAGACAGCCAGCCACTTTACTCATAAGTCAGGAGGGCGATGAAGACGATGACGATGAAGGTGACTATAGCAAGGACGAGTGCGAGTTCTATGCCGAAGACGATGAAAGAGAGTCTTTAGTTCATTTAATATTGGAAGTGACACAGCTAACATGACACACAGTACAATAATGACAATGACAATGACGCCCCAACTGCTATTATACAACTACCACTAACATTACAACGACGATCGGAATAAACGGGACCATCAGGACGACCGAGACGACCGGGACGTCGGCGATGACGATGACAACAGTGACAGCGACAGCGACGACACCTTGAGAAAGGATAATTTAGGGGTTTACCTTGTTAAACGAAGCTAGTTGTAGGAGAACAATGTATTGTCATATTCTACTCCACCTCCTTTCGGTGTAGGTACTCATATCCTGCTCTCTTGGTATATGTGTGTGTGAAGTGTCCTGTCCAAAATAATAGGGCATCATCAAGTTTGTTCGCAGCACCGTTAGCACAGTACCACAGTACCACAGTACCAGTCATCAGCTTCAGCTAAACCACAAAAGGATCCTTTTCATCCTCTGGGGTGCTACAAATAAAATAAGAGCACCTCACCTAAGAAGCACTAGGAAACTTCTTCCAGTGGATGCTGCTTCTGCTGTCGATACTAGAGAGTCCTGTGTACTTCAGCTACAGATTCTGAATCTGGTATTGAGGTGTCCTATTACAGAGAATAGCACCTCAAAGCAAACACACACACACGCATACGGATAATATAGATTGCACGGTTAGGTATGTCCTTCCTAAGGGCTTTTGAAGTGTATTGCGCCATTGTTGCCACTTGAATTGTGGGCGATGGTGGTCGATGGTAAACAATGTAAACTGCCGCCATCTCCAAGTGGTGGTGATACATAGATGACAACTGGGAGGAGGGAAACTTTTAAGCTGTACATATCTATGGTTTCTATCTGCGAAGAATCAGCTCATCTGGAAAACCTTTTGGCAGTTAGATGGACAGGGCACGGTGACACCGGACGTTACTGAAAATGATTGAAAGGTAATTTTTGAGAAATTTTCTATCTCTGCATCCTTAATGGCCATTGACTAGAGGATATACAATAGAATGTATGTACTCGTATATGCGGATATCCTCTCCGGAATGGGGGACTGTTCAATGAGTCACAAGGAAAGAATCTGAATTAGAATCGGTCGCCGACGATTTGTGACACTGACTAGGAGCATGATTCAAGTGTGAGTTATGGAAATGCACGTGCCTTTTGCGTGGGCTAGTTTACCCCAGAGTATATGTAGTTCAGTTGCATTGCATTTGCACGCCACATTGAGCCCAGGCCTGCCAGACGGTTTTATTGCTAATGCAAGTGCATGACGTTACTCCCTGGAATTGTTGTGTGCCTTGTATGCTATATTCGTATGTGCATGAATTTTGTTGCATAATTGAGTTAGGGAGGGAAGGGAGAAATGTTGCTTGAACGAGTGCGGAATTCAGTAGTAAATCATGTGCGAGCTAAAGGTTTATAGCTTATGCCTGGTTTATGAATCAAAAATCGTGGCAATGAATTATAAGTTTTTCCGGTCTTTTCTCTGTTCGTCCGTTCGGTCGGGTGTTTCCATCGAAACTGAGAAAGGTAAACAAGACGAACGATAGTACAAATTCTCAATCAGTGTTTTGTCGAGACAAAAATTTTGAAAATAAAATAAATGCAAGTGGCACCTAATGAATGGGGATGTGGTGTCATATGTCTTGTCATACTTCGGTGTGTCCGGTTTTGTATGCGCTAATGGTTGATCCTTTTTTTTTAGTTTGAAATATGTTTGTTATGTTGAAGGAGTTATTTGTCATTTAAGACGTCATCGCTAAAGAGTTTATAAATAATTATTTTGTCATATGGAATCGACCTCAACCAGAACATGACGCACGAATGTGATAAATGTTTGATAGTAGCGTTGATGAAAATTGAAAGCATATGATTGATGATATTTTATTGGAACGTAAATTAAATCCACCTCCGATACGGGATAATGAAGTTCCATTGAAAAGGTTCAATGCCCGCTTAAACTCAGGCAATCAGAATATGCCATGTATGTATGAACGTGTAAATGTAAATTGATTTCAAGAATTTAGACATATTCGAACCAAGCAATATAAGGCGGCTAGACGCGCCAAATTATTTATACATCTTAGAAACATTTATGCT
This sequence comes from Volucella zonaria, assembly GCA_963966105.1. Lineage (NCBI taxonomy): Eukaryota > Metazoa > Arthropoda > Insecta > Diptera > Syrphidae > Volucella > Volucella zonaria. The sequence continues at coordinate 188,837,659 of OZ014532.1, forward strand.
GCTAACGTTAATTGTTATTTACGTATATGGGTAGAGTGGAGCACCTGCGCTACGATTGGTTGGGAAACTCCTGAGTGTCTGACAACTTGGATCGGGCCAGCAGCGCAATAATCAAATTTGTAGCGAAGGGCTAGCCTTACCTTCGAGTAGTGGTGGTCCACAGTAACTGCTTGAGCTAAAATGGTAAGGCCGTGCCCGGTCAGTTGCACTGTACTGGCCTACGCCGTCATATGGCGCAGAGCCCTATATGGAGGAATTTTAAAAGATATGACGAACCATTTAATGGCCTCGCATAAAAAGGGACTCACTATTGACGACCCTTGCAAACGGACAAGGACCGCCGGATCTGTACGTAGAATTCTCGGACCCTTAACAGACCACGAGCATCCGAGCAATTAGCAGAGGCCCTTGACTGTTATCATTCTAATACCACCGCCATCGATGAAGTGTGATCTGATAGACCGGACGTAAGAAGGTTGAAAAACTGTGATAAATACTATGGTGATTGATATAGTGAAAAGAAACAGCGATTATTCGGATGATTATGAAAATCCGCATTAAGGCTAAATCGTGCCCATGCCCCTACGGCAGACAAGACAACGCCACCAAAGAATGTTTCTACGAGCTCCTACACATTTTTATGAATGAAGATATCGTGACAGTTTTTTATCTTTAAAGAAATTCTCAGGGCTACGAAATGACTGAATTTTGAGAAAAAATTTTAATAGGGTATTTCAGAATCTTCTGCTGAAGTAGAACTTTCTGACCACGGGGGATATACAGAGTGAATGACTCGAACTCCAACTTTTTAAAATGCTATAATTTTTTTATTTTTTGATAAATTTTATTGTGCCAAAGCAAAAAATGTCAGAAAATACATCAATTTTCAAATTGTATGGCCTTGAGACGGCCGAAGGAAACATCACACGCTGTACGCAAATGGCTCTGCGGTATTGTGGCCCATTCCCGGCGAAGTGCTTGTTTGAGGTAGTCCAAACTTTAGTATTTTTTAGTGCCAACCTTCGCCTTCAAAATACCTCAGACGAATTTGCATTCCATTGTGTCGAAGAAATGAAGTGTTTTTTAACCAATCTTGGTTGACACGCGCTGTGCGCGACGGTGCCAAGTCTTGTTGAAATGTACACGGTCTCCGACCGAACTCAATATTACCTCTAAGACAGTGCCACTGTATACGATCGCATTAATTTTGACGCCACGGTCCAAAAATACGAGCGGAGAGCGATTATCGGCGGTTTTGGCGGCCCGAACCATCACCATCGGTGCTGCCTGTTTTCTGGTGGCCGTCCGAAGGTGTAAACCTCTCTGGCAAGTAAACTCGGTCATTTTGTTTGTTGACATATTTCTCGATAACAAATGGCGACTCATCGGAGAAAACCAAATTCGGCAACTCACCACTTTCATGCAAGCATAGCAACTCCTTCGTTCTTTCGACTCTAACTTTTTTCTGTTGCGGTGTAAGATCGTGTGCTTTTTGGAACTTCAATGGCTTGAGTCCAAGCTCATTTTTCAGTATGTGTTGCATCCGTTCCAACGATATGTTGAGCTCACGAGCCATTTTTCTTCCACTTCGACGCGAATTTCGCTCAATTCGAGCCTTCACTTTCCGAACCATTTCTGCCGATGTTTCTGTCTTTTTATGACCACCTCCATGGCGTTTTGCAACGCTGCCAGTATCACGGTAATGAGCTATGGTTCGAGACACAAATGATTTATTCACGTTGAGGTGCTGGAGGGCTCTAACGATAGCTACCTGTGGTTTTCCAGCCAAATATAAAACAATCACACTATCACGTTTGAATTCCATCGCGGATGAAAATTTTTCAACACAACTGAGACGCAAATCGTTTAAAAGGCTTGTAAATAATAAAATTATCTGTCATGTGTCAAAATTTGAGCTGACTGTCATTAACGGTTTGGAAATTATAGCAGTCTGAAGTTGGTTGCATTCAGGGTGTATAAGGATCATGAAAAGATGAAAGCCATTAAAGGATCCTATCAAGTATAATGGTGCGAATGCATTGGCTTTGTTTATGGATTTGGATCTGTCAAAAGAAAAATATAAGCTTTTGAGAAAATCAATAAGAAAACACAGAATAATATCAATTGCCGAAAAAGACGCAATTCCAGGAAATTACGAAATCACGGACATATCAGCTAGAGAGAAGCATCTAAACATACTGCAGGACTGGTTTTAGAAAGCAAAAATTAGGGGGAATTAATTGCACTTCCAAGAGCTCTGATACTACAAAATAAGTGGGGCTGTGATGGGTAATCTGGGCAAGGTGCCTACGAGTACAAGCAACAAATAAATACACTTGATGGTGAAACAAACGCAAACATGTTTACGGCCTCAGTTGTTCCACTGAAGCTTAGCAGTTCAAATGGTGAACACTGGAGTAACCCTAGTCCATCATCTGTCCGACTCATAATGTTCCAATATGCATGGGAAACTGGAGAACTTCAAAAAGGACAGTCAACTATGTTAAAAGACAAATTGCTATTCAACAATCTACTGAATATAAAGTTAACGACGAAATAGGGATAGTTGTCAAACTATGATTGACGTAAAAGTTCTGAATGAATTAACAGATACAAAGTCATTGCGATCATGTCCCGTATGCAAAAGAACACAGAAAAACTCCAACAATCCAGATGAATCAAATGATGACAAACTGAAGTAACTTCGAATATGGAATCTCTCCATTACAAGCAAGAATCATTGCACGGAATTTAATTTGAAACTTGCTTATACACTCCGACAAGAGGGAGAGGATGTTGATGAATATATTGAAATCAAGGAAATAGAAAAAAGAGGAAAAAAACAGCTCCAAAAGCATTTTCGCTATGAGATGATGATAAAACAAGGATTTTGAAATACCGATAATGGAAATACTCAGAGGAAATTTTTCAAGAATCACAGGCAACAGCTCGTATAACTGGGGTTAATAGTGAGGTAATAACGAGGCTTGAATTAATACTTAAAATTTTGAATTGTTGCACCTCGAAAATCAAATCACACCTACTGTCCATAAAATGTTGGCTAAGATGCAAAATAATGGGTGATTTGTGGTTTTTAATTGTCGAAAATAATACACTAAAATTGCAAATGTGTACAAAATTTTTATTTGGGTTGATAAATCAATGCTTGCCATTTACTATTTAAAACGTGGTCCATACGGAGAGTCTAATTTTGAATCATTTTTCGATCACATTGGCTGGTATCTCGCTAATAAAACGTGTAATATTGTCTTTCAATGCTGCTATTGACGCTGGTTTATCAGAATAGACGAGTGATTTGACGTATCCCCATAAAAAATAGTCCAAGAGTGTCAAGTCGCACGATCTAGTCAGCCAATTCATTGGTCCAAAACGAGAAATAAATTGCTCACCGAACTTATTTTTCAATTGGAGCATCCATTCGCGTACTGTATGAAATGTATGGCCGTCTTGCTGGAACCACATATCGACCATATTTAGCTTGTGCATTTTGGGAAAAAAAAAGTTCGAAATATTGAATAATAGTGGGCGCCATTGAGGTTAACATTGTTCCCATCTTTGAAAAAATGCGGGCTAATGATTCCGCCGGACCCTAAACCGCAACAAACAGTGCATTTGTCCGTATGCATTGGCAGCTGTATTTCCTGAGGTTGCTCATCGGGCCAAATATGGCTGTTTTGTTTATTAACGTACCCATTCAGTCAGATATGAGCTTCGTGGCTGAAGACAATTTTTCGATAAAAAAGCGGATCTTCCTCCAGCTTTTCTAAGTCCCACTGACCGAAAATTCGACGCTGTGACAGGTCGGTCGGCTTCAGTTCTTGCATAAGCTGTATTTTATAAGGTTTTAGACCAAGATCCCTGCGAAAAATCTTTAACGTAGTCGCCTAACACAATTCCAATTGCTGCGAATGGCGGCGAATGGACAAATCACGGTATTCATAAGCACTGGCGGATACAGCAGCAATATTTCCCTCTGTACGCACTCTACGCATACGGGTGGGTGGTTTGTGTCCAATAGCGTGAAATGGATGTGAAATTCGGTCACTATGGCTTGAATTGCTTGCTCAGTAGGTAGATTATAACGACCGTAAAATTATCGATGTGCGCGAAAAACATATTTCACAGAGCATGAATTTTGATAATAAAATTCAATAATTTGTAAGCATTGTTCGGATGTAAGTCTTTCCATGATAAAGTGGCAATGCTAACTGAGCATGTTTAACTTTGACACGTGTGACTAACCACGTGAGCTATCAAAAATAAAACACTAAAAAACCAAACAGCGAAAACGTCACCCTTTATAATTGAGTATCAATCGTTACCACTTGGAGAATTTTCAGAAGAATCTCAGGAATCCAAAAATAAAGACTACACGAAATATCAATGCAGTCGAATAAAGACATTTTCAACATACAGCCACATTGGACCCACTCATTTGTTCCTTGTTTAGAGCCGAAAAAGTGTCAAAACACGATACTCTTCAGAAATGATAAGTTTATTAGCCATTACTCCAGATATTGACTAAGGTTTCCAGGAAATCAGATTTTTTTTTTATAAAAATCATTGGCCTGTTTATTTTTCTCTACACTGTTTGACTTGACATCACCGAAATACAAGGTCATCGATTTTGTGATTCCGAAAGTAAATTTAAATAAAACACATCACAAATCACACTGTCTTTGTGGCCTGGTTCACGCGCAACAAAATGCGAAATAACTCGTCCAGGAAATTTTTCTTGCAGTAAAGCCAAAAGGGGTCGTGTTGTGTGAGTTGTGGCACCATCTTATTTGTAACCATATGCCTTCCACATTCACAACTTTGATATAAGACCAAAAAAAATTGGTTTACATTTGGCTATAGCGATTAGAATTGACGACGACAGTTAAATATATCTTCCTCATTTTCAAAGAAGTATGGACCAGTGCCACCACCAGGTCAACTTGCATACCATCCTGTAACTTCTAGTTGATGTAATGGTCATTCGAGAGTTACATGTGGATTTTCACTTCCCCATATGCGACGATTTTGTTTGTTAACGTTTCCACCGAGTGAAAAACGAGCCTCATCGCTGAAGAAAATGTTGTTTGAAAATTGATCTTCCAAAAGCTGATGATCAAGCACCCACTCGGCGTATGTTCTACATAGTCTCTGGTTTTAATGTAAACACCTGTCGTGTAGACTTAAGTTTACGGGATCCCCATACATTCATGGGAGCAGAAATGCGCCATGCCATCGCTCTGCCGCCTTCTTGAGATACCAAAGCAGAACTTGTGTTGGAGGCACAAGTTCCACCCTTGGTATGGGTCGAGACCGATTTAAAACCCTTTTACTGTTCTTAGTGCCACAGCCCCCAGTACTTATTGCAACTCTACATTGGGTTGAACCAACAGGAGGACCCTTCCCGCAACTTTGGGCTTACCCCGCAGCCACCATGACGCTCCCACAAAGGCGCTTACCTCAACATGTTAGACCCGGACCGAAATCCGGTTGGCTCCTGTCTCCCATGGTACCATGATTAGAAAATATCGGTGGTCCTGCCATCAACAAGACCTACGACCGGCAGCTTGTAACTGATCAAATCTTAGCAACCTTCGGTGGCGTCATCTGAAGAAGTTTACGATAAGACCAGTTATTATGCTCTGCCCACGCTTTTTATTAGACAATGTCATTGATGGACGAAGCCTTGATAATTGGGCGGGGGCCAGCGTATGTTCTACAATACGCACTCCGTGGTTAGCTGGCTTCAATTCTTGAACTTCATAAGGACGTAGATGTAAATCCAAATGCAAAGCACGCCATAATGTGCCGTAAGACATGCCCAAATGCTGTCATCGCCGTGAAATTGATAGATTTGAATCTTCTTCAACAAAGAGTGAGCCATATTTTCGATGACGGATAGGCCTCAAGACAGCTGTAACAGAACCAGTCTCCTCGAATTTGTTTACAGTAAGCTCAGATTGACGATTATGTCGACCATAATCTGCTCGTAATGTGCGAAATGTTCCTACTACAGAATCACTGTTTTTGTAGTAAGTTTTCACAATGGCAAACACATACAGTCTCGGATGACAGTTCGGTTTGCCACATGTGATTGAAACATCCTAACCACGAATTAGTCAATGTGCCACAAATTAAAAAAAATCGTCTTTTGACACACCTAAAGAGAATATTTAAAAAATGCTTCGTTTACCTCAATTCAGCACTGTTTTGCCCGGATTACCTTTCACACACCCTTCAATTCCTTCAATCATGGACTTTGAAACATTTTTAAAGTAAAATATCATGTACACCTTGCATGACATATGAAACGATTTGCGTTTCAGTTGTGTTAAAAAATTTTTATCCGCGATGGAATTCAAACGTATAGTGTGATTGCTTTATATTTGGCTGGAAAACTACAGGTAGCTATCGTTAGAGCCCTCCAGCACCTCAACGTGAATAAATCATTTGTGTCTCGAACCATAGCACATTACCGTGATACTGGCAGCGTTGCAAAACGCCATGGAGGTGGTCATAAAAAAACAGCAAAATCGACAGAAATGGTTCGAAAAGTGAAGGCTCGAATTGAGCGAAATCCGCGTCGAAGTGGAAGAAAAATGGCTCAACATATCGTTGGAACGGATGCAACACATACTGAAAAATGAGCTTGGTCTCAAGCCATTGAAGTTCCAAAAAGCACACGATCTTACACCGCAACAGAAAAAAGTTAGAGTCGAAAGAACGAAGGAGTTGCTATGCTTGCACGAAAGTGGTGAGTTGCCGAATTTGGTTTTCTCCGATGAGTCGCCATTTGTTATCGAGAAATATGTCAACAAACAAAATGACCGAGTTTACTTGCCAGAGAGGGCCTTCGAAAATTTACACCTTCGGACGGAAACCAGAAAACAGGCAGCACCGAAGGTGATGGTTCGGGCCGCCAAAACCGCCGATGGTCGCTCTCCGCTCGTATTTTTGGACCGTGGCGTCAAAATTAATGCGATCGTATACCGTGAAACTGTCTTAGAGGCACTACTGAGGTCTTGGGTAAACAATCATTTCAGTCGGAGACCGTGGACATTTCAACAAGACTCGGCACCCTCTCACAAAGCGCCGGTCAACCAAGATTGGTTAAAAAACAATGTTCCATACTTCATTTCTTCAACACAATGAATTTCTCTGTCTAGGGTATTTTGAAGGCGAAGGTTGGCACTAAAAAATACTAAAGTTTAGACCACCTCAAACAAGCACTTCGCCGGGAATGAGCCAAAATACCGCAGAGCCACTTGCGTGCAGCGTGCGATGCTTCCTTCGGCCGTCACAAGGCCATTATTCGCGCAAAAAGTGGACATATTGAAAACTACTGAAACAATTTGAAATGATATATTCCTAGCCTTCCCCTTGATGACTTTGATTTATAGTATTTGGTAAATCACACATTCCTTCTGTCCTTTCACTATCGAAATCGAGACAATTTTCCAACGATTCCAAGTTCTTTTTGAAATTCGTTCTTGATCGATCAGCAGAGACCCGTTCGGACACCTTTCCGCTGACAAATTTTTATCGGACAGTTATGAATAATATTTTACTCTCTTTTATTCGAGATGTTGACAAAAATTTCAAACAAATTGTTGCATGAAATGTCCAGTTTTATTTTTGGCTAACATTTTCTAATACAACCGCTTGCGTAAATTATGTTACATAATCGTAATCGTAATCCCTGAACTTGTATCGTATGAAAATGTTTTGGAACAAAATCAATAAAAGTCGTGGACGACTCAAGCTGTGGGGTTAGAGAAAAACCTTTTCGTTCCAACAAGATCCATTCCTCTGTAGGAACCCCGAAAAAAGTCTTCCTTAAGCGTGTTAAATTTCAATACGACTGCCTCAACCTCCATCCCAACGCCCGTTTATAAGGACATTCCGGCTGTCAGCTTTTTAGACAAGGCCAATCCGCTTAATGAATACTTTGCGGCCAGGTCAACATTTCCAGATTGTTCTTTGTCTCCGCCTATACTTGAGGGCGTTGAATCTTCAATTGGACGAATCCACTTTGCAAGGAAGTGACTACTTAAAAAGCTTAACAATTACAAATCCGCTGGTCTGGATGGTACATCTCCCCGTCTTCTGAAGAGGTGTTCTTTCATGCTGGCAAGTCCTACTCTTTGGGGCTCTTTAGGACTAGATGAAAAACAGTATTTGTCCTGAAAAAAAGCGAATCATCTTGCACTCACGTCCATTTTTTCCACGGTCATGGGAACACTGATAAACCGTCAGCTCACGAAATATCTCAAAACACGAAAACTTCCCAATGACAATGACAGTTTTCGTAGCAACAGGTCCACTGATAATTTGACGGCATGTCTCACCGAAAAGTGGAACTAAAGCGTACATCAATCTGGCGAAAGCAAGATAGTTGCACTTGATATTTCTAAGGAATTTGATAGAGTTTGGTATCAGTCTCTTTTGTCGAAAATGCGTGCTTTTTGATCGATGACTCTCTTCTTCAATGGGTTAGAAATTACCTTGTGGAACCTTCAATTCAAGTTGTCTTAGATGGTTTCAAGTCTGATATTAACAACATAAATTCTGGTGTGCCACAGGGCTTCATTCTGTCTTCGACACTGTACTTAATTTTTACATCAGTGATCTTTTGTTTTCGTTTCTGATGACAGTTCTCTCTGTTTTTCATATTCGTTCCCAGACTCACGTTCCTGCGCCTTGGCTGTAGAAAGGGAACGGCAACGTATGCTAATCTCATTAAATTCCGATATTAACAAAATAATTAATTGGGGAACCATGAACAGAGCGGAAGTGCATGCTTCCAAAATACAATGCTGTCTGCTGTCGTTAAAGCAAAATCTACACATCCAGTCATTGTCAATGAATGGAGCTTGCATCGTCGAAACCGAAAAACTTTCAAGTCTCTGTAAGTGTGTCAATGTTGACAAACCTACGTTGTAGTGACCACATATTCCTCAAGCGATGTAAAAAATATTTCCCCCCTTCTGATCTGACCACAATATACAGGGTGTCAGAGTTTAGCAGTATAATCCTTTAAGGGCATATTCCTGAAATTTTTTTGTATAAATTTTTTTTTTAATTTTTCTGAAATTTTTATCCCTGCTAAATTTCCTAAAAATTATGTTTTTCGTCAAACAAAAATGGCCAAAAAGAAGTGTACCTATTGAATTGCTCATAAGATCGCCTAGATATTTTTATGTGGTCCTGAGAAGGACCTTTTTGTAAGATTTTATGGAATGTTTATAGCAATTGTTCGAAATGTATTCCATTTGAATACACTTTCGGGCGCGTTGAACCATTTCGAAGAGCAGATTAACGGTCATCAAAATTATTTTCATCTCTTCTGAAGCGGCACTAATATTTTCTTGGAGCTCTACCAGACTTGACTTCTCTAAAATAAACCTTTTCTTTCTTAGCACCTCAGAAGAAAAAAATCCATGGGTGTTAGGTCATCAGGTGTGGCCAAGGGTTGGGGAGGAATCGACCAATCCATCGTTCGTTAAAAGTATGGTTGAGGAATGAAGTTGCCCCACTGCTACTGTGATAAGGTGCACTAATTTGTTGAAAGAACATGGCCCTTCTCTGAACAAGAGGAACACCTTCAAGAATTCCGGCAATCGTTCTCTAAGAAATTCCAGGTAGTAATGCGAATTAACTGTTTGTGGGAGAACGTCCGAGCGTACTTAAGTGTTTCCTATTAATCCAGCCCAAACATTTACGCTTAACCTCTTTTAAAATAAACAACACATTTTGAAGAAATTGCTTACAATAATTAAATTGTTACCTTTGAGAGGATGTTGTGCGCATTAAATGGGGATTAGAGTCTAACCAATAGTGTCAATTATGGTGGTTTCTAACCCCATCTCTTGTGAACTGCTCTTCGTCAGTCCGCAGAATGTTCTGTTTGCGCAGTAGCCATTGGCAAAATTGCACTCTTCTTTGCGCACCACCTGGTAGTAAATCCTGTACTGGTGTCAAATGGAAAGGGTGTAATCTATTTCTCTGTAGAGTCCTGTGAATTCTGGTTCTGGGAAGTTCCAATTGCACAGCTAGTCTGCGGACGCTGACTAAAGGCTGAACTTCCACGCAAAATACCATCCTCAACTTTTTCCACCTCTGTATCTGAACGTCCTTCTCTTTTTTTTGGTGCAGTTGACCCGGTATCAACTAGGCTGATACGTATCAGCGAATATCCGGATGCACGGTGCTCTACGATTTGGGTATAGTCGTTCGTACTTCAATCTTGCCAACGAACCATTTCCATTGCAGAACCCGTATATAAACACTATTTCCGCGAATTCACGTTTTGAATACATTCTGTGGAGATCAATTTATCAATCGGCTGTTCACTTACAGAGCAAAATGTCGATTGTAGATCAGTTGAAACAATGTCAAATTGAAAAAAAAGATTAACAAGGAACTACTCTTTGTTACGATTTTTTTTTTCCTATTCAACAATTAACTGTTAACTGCATTGCTCATAGGTACCTTAGTTTATTATTTTCACTTAATTTTGTTTGACCATTCTTGTTTGACGAAAAATGGCTTTTACTACAAAATCTGTTGGTCGTACGTAAAAAAGTTTCTAAACATAATTTCTAGGAAATTTTGCAAGGATAAAAATTTCATAAAATTTCAGAAAATTAATTAAACAAAATTTTAAGAAAAATGCATTTTACTCGTAAATAAAAAAATGGAACAGTAATTTTCATAATTTTGAGTTTAACGAGCCATAACTTTTTTGTTGCTGCACAGATGTACCGCAAGCATTTAAGACTTGTGTGCACTGCTAAATTGTTTTTCCAAAATGTCCAAAACTATTGTTGTACCTGTACTAGTTTAGAAATTATAGCGTTTAAAGTGGTTACACCTCCAAATTAGAGGTCACCCACTTTGATGGAGTATAACTTGAAATGGAGTGAGACCCCCCCCTGCCATACAATTTCTTGTTCGGCGGAATTTTGGTAATATGCCCTTAAAGGATTATACTGCTAAACTGGGACACCCTATATTAGGCATTTATAAGCCCAAAATTCTCACATCGGGTCATGTACTCCTAAAACCTCATTGCACCTGACGTAATGACTCCTGACTTACCTAGTTGTATCGAGCATCAGTGCTCCATTGAAATTGGAAGTAGCATTCCGTTTCTTCAAACTTTCAATCGTAACACCCGTCTCGCTATGAATGCTCATCAGAGTACCCTCAAGTCCACTTTCGGACGTACTCTAGAATATCGTAATTCTTTCCCAAGCCGTACAACTGGCTTATGCCGAGCTCCTGTTTCCTAGTTATTGTAACTTGCAAACATTTAAGACCCGCGTACATCAGTACTTCTTTCTTTTTCCTCCCTAACATTCCTTTGCCCGCGCTGTGAGCAGATATTTTGAGGGTGCTATGACATCCTTGAGCGCGCGCTAATTATACAAAAAAAAAAAACAGTATATGGTAAGTTGTTGGTTTAAGCCATACTGAGGATTGCACAAAGTGGCGGAAATAGTATGTAGATTATAGTTTTCTCTACCCTTGTAAACACTAAGGGGGCCAGCTTTAATGCTGAACGGGCTAAAAGAAGAAAACTCAATCGTAGAATGGTCCTTCCACTGTTGTTTGATCCTAAAAAATTTTCAAACAATTTATTGTAAAAAAAAAATCGCTCGATTAAATTTCATTTCATTTATTTGTTGTTGTTTTTATTTGATTTCTTTAAATTAAAATTACTTTATACATAGTTTTATGGTAGCCCTATTCGTAGGTGTTGCCTTTCAATATTCCATTCTTTCTCGTCAGCACTTGTAAACTCATGTCATATATGTATATATATATTTATTTTTGTTTTCTCAATTTTTCTTTTTCTTATATTGTTTATAATTCTGATTGCTAAATTTACAAATTATTATTTTTCGTCAGTTTTGTAGTCTGTTTTTAAACTTAAAGAAAAATATAATGATGGCGTACGCCAGCAGGATACGCGCAGAGATGCTTGTTTTTTTTTTTTTTTTTTTTTGTTTTTAATACTCTATTTATATCTTAGTTACATACATATATCTTAGTAATAAAATTAGTAATTAAAAGTTTCGTAGTTAGGTAATAAAATCGATATTTAAATTTATTTCCTTTTCATTTTATATATATATATATATAATTATAAAAACTATTATGTACAGTCTTCGATAAAAAAAAGAAAGAAAAATATATAACTCTTATTTTTTTGTCGTCGATTTCATATTTTATATTTTGCTCTAGTTCTTATGTTTTCCTTTTTGTATATTTGTCCGATTTGATTTTTATTCTTTCATATTCGTATGTAAGGTTTGGATATGAAAAAAAAAAAACAAAAATTATTTAATGATAGTATGCTATATTGAGAGTGAAGGACTTAGGCTTATGGTTTCATTTGGGAGGAAAAAATTCAAATCAATTCAGAATTCTTAAATGTTAGCCAAACTGTTTATCTTTTTTTTTCTCTAATTTATGAAAGAAAATTAAGAAAAAATCACTTGTTAACAAGAAATCACAAATTTAAAAAAAAAAAAAAAACAAAGTTTTCTAATTTAGTTTTTTTTATTTTATTTTATTTTTAAATAAAGAAATTGATCTTTTCTCTTACAAACATTTGCGGTGAAATGTCCGATTTTGATTTATATAATTTTTTTCTTTTAAGGAATATGATCGTGCTCGTTTTTTTTGTTATTATTTTTTTTTCTAGTTTTTTTCATTTTTTATTTTTCTTGCAACTTTTAATATATTTACAAAAAAACATCGATATATTGGGATTTTATTTGTTTCTGTTTTTGTTTTTTGTTTTTTGTTTTGTTTAAATTTTTGTAATGATTTTTATTTTATTCACAATCAGGTATAAAAAACAAGAAGCGTTTAATATGATTTTTTGTTTTGTTTTTGTAAGTTAATGATTTTTATTTAAACACCAATATCTAAATTTTGTAAGTTTTCTTTTTTTTTTTTACTTTTATTTTTGTTTTTTTTTAAAAATAAGGAATAGAGGATAAAGCTTTAGGATTGGAAGGGGGAGAGCTAGGCAGATGAAAATCTATAATTGAGCACACATTTTGTATAAAAAAGATTCGTAGTTTTAAGTTTATATTAAATCTATTTATTTAAAGGATAACGTTTGTTGTTTTGTTATTTATTGGGGGCAAGTTAGAAAGTTACTTGTATTGTTTGTTTTACTTATCTGTTTTGGACTAGTAAGAAATTAGAAACATTTTTTTTATTTTGATTTGTTTTTTTTTTAATTTGAGATTTGTTTGTTATTTTTTTTAAATTATTCTTTACTTTTATTGCTAGTGTTTTGATTAATTTGAAACAGTGGAAGGAAACTATTATTGGATTAGACAACGGAAGGCAATCAAATCCTCAGTATTAAATAGACGCAATTCTTAAGAATTGTTATAGTGTCTAAGGGAATTTTATGTGAAAGAATATGCTGGGTCGGAACCGAAGCCTGCAAGGACGAACATTGGTAGGTGTACAGTCAGTAAACTACTTTTTCTGCAGATTGTTAAACGACCAAAAACCGGCTTTCAGGCAAAATGAACTATTCCCCTAACCAGGGCGAAGTGAGGATGCCATATCCGAACTGAAGTCTAGCTGCCGAGTTGGTCCAGGCTTAAGAATGGTCTGCATCAAATGTAAAGGCATCAGTCTCTTCAACGTGTTCGCCTTCCCTTCCTTACTATGTAATCACTATGGAACTATTTGCCAAATAAATGAGTGGTCCTTGTGTGTTGAGCTTCAGGCCTGGAAAGTGTACCTTTGACCAGATTTATACCCTATGGCAGATCTTGTAAATAAAAGCCCTCGAATTTCAAAAAGGTCCATGTTAAGGTCGCCTATGATAGGTACGTCGGGAAAAATTACAACCGTACAAATCTCAACAAACATAGTGAAGACTTCCTGAAGTCGCTGTCATGTAGTGGTAGCAGTAAGTCTTGGTAATCGCTGTTGTTTTGGTTTTAGAAGCCAATTTCCTGTTTCGAGGATATCTATTTTCTTTACTGCGTTAATGGAGAATGGAGCAAAAATTTTAACCAAGTAATATGCGGGCTGTTCGGCCCTGTAGTCACAAGCGCTTCAGCTCGGAAAGTTTTCTTGTCCATCACTGAGACAAAAAGCAACGGCAGCTGGCTAGTTGGCTGTCTTGGAAACAATTTTGAATATATCCATGTGGAGGTGAATCGAGAAAACGTCTGCTATTATCCGTATCTCCTTGGGGTTAAAGGTTTGAATTCAACAAAGAATTTACTAGATCCAAGTGAAAAAGGAAAATTGGAATAACACAACAATTGAGGATATTCCCCGAGATATACAGGGTGCGGCAGAACAAATTGATCAGTTTGGAGGCACAGGTGTTAGGCACCTGCACTAGGTCTCGTTTTGTTCTGTTGGCACCCCCATTTGGGGGTTGGACCGGAGTACATCGTGGCTTTGCCGTGCGTGCGTTTTATGAAAACAACCGATTTGTGATTGCGTCGCAAAAAGCTTTTGCTTTTGCCGCACAATAATGCTGTTCCTACTCCGAACACAATTCGGTACTGGATTTGGCAGTTGGTGGAAACTGTTAGCACACTAAGAATAGGTGCACATGGCCGACGAAGATCCATCAGAACACCAGAAAATGTGGAGGTAGTGAGAGCAGCACTAGAGCAATCCCCAAGACGTATTGCTCCAAGGCATGCTATTGCATTGGGGGTTTCAGACAGCAGTTTGAGGAGGATTTTGCATTTAGATTTAAATTTCCATTCCTTCAAAATAATAATGGTCCAAAAATTGAACCCACCAGACTACCCCAACCGCCAAAATCTGTGTGAGGATATGCTTGCAGCATTCTTCACTTCTTTCTTTGGCGCTATTTTAAGGAAAAAGTGTTTAAACGTCGCCCCCAAAACCTGCTAGAGCTAAAGGAGCGAATTGTTGAAGAAGTGAACGCGATACCCCTCGAAATATGTCAACGGGCTGTTAAAAACTTTAGAAATCGGCTCCAGCAATGTATTGCAGCTAACGGCCGCCATTTTAAAGACACTATTTTTAAAAATTAATGCGTATACGCATTAATGGTAAGTTCTACGGATTTCAAAAATAAAAATATTTGCTTCATATATACCTTGCTCAACTGTTTCTGCCGCACCCTGTATATGAAATTATCCGTTCATTAAATTTTGTGACTGGAAAATGACATTAGCTCACCAACTATCTAACTGCGGTCAGAATTAAAGCGTTCAAGGTTGACCTCATTTTGGAGCTTTATTTAGGACGGCGAAATTATTGGCTTAACAAATTGTTGGCCAAAGAGCATATTTCGATGGAAAACTGACTGAAGATACACCGAATTCAGAGCCAGAGATGGAGGAAAGCGGTATTCCTGCTGGTAAACGTTCAATGGCGAAGCAACACTTGTTGGTAAAAGCAACTAGCTCCTTTGTTGCGCATCAGAATTCAGAAACGATTCTTCGAAGGACGATTTTCAACTCACTTTAACTGATAGAAGGTATAAAAATGAGCGTTACTCTAAGAAGGCCTAGATTGTGGGTAGTAGTAAAACTGAATTTTCAAAACTTGAAATCGAGTACTATGTACCTTTTATGATCATCCCCTACCTCATAATAAAATTCGCTGGTGCTTGTCAAGAAGGGAGATACACTGAACTGCGTTAACTACAGCAGAATAAATCGACGTATCGTGTGAATGCGTAAGACCCTTCGTTAAAAGTCTTACTGGCCAATGTCAAGGTGGTTTCCCACCAGGAAACTCCACCATGGGCCAAATTTTCACATTTCGGCAGGTGTTGGAGAAAAAAAAAGTGTTCCAAGTCGATATGCACCACCTTTTCATCGATGTCAAATTAGCATATGACAGAGATAAATTACCCAGAGCCATACCCAGTTTCAGCATCCCTGCCAATCTCACTCGACTATGCAGGGTAATGAAGGAAAATACACGCTGCTCCGTCAATTTCCGTAATGATAAAACTAAGACCCTTAATGACAGAAAAAGACTAAAACTAGCCGATGCGTTATCATATAATTTGTTCAACATCGTTTTTGAAAGAATGGTGCAAGACTCGTTGGTCAACCCCAGAATCACCGTCCTTCAAAACTCTCTTCAGGTACAATCATATGGAGACCACATTGACTTAACTGGAAGAACGCAGTGAGCTGTCAGTGGAGCATTTGCGGCTATTCAAGTAGGATGGGTTTAGCGGTCAGTGAAGAAGGACATACATGATCGATGCTTTGGACATAACAACACTATAAGCAGCTGAAATTTTGCGGTGGTAAGGGATTTTAACTATCTCGACTCTGATAATGACACAAGCGCGGAAACCATGAGAAGAATCACTTTTGCTAATCGCTGATTCTTCGAGTTCAGAAGGCAAAAGTCCTCTCTCGAACAACCAACAAGACTTTCTACAATACACTGATCCTCCCGATCCAGCCTTATGGCGCAGAAGCGCGGACACTGACGAAAGCGGATAAAAATGCTCTCGTGCACCTCGAGAGAAAAGTTCTTCGGGTAATTTTAGCATGGATGGAGAAAGGGGGAGACGTTTAAAAAGCGAACAGTATGGGCTATACAATGATGCTGCCTTGGTCAATAAATGCAACATAACCCGGCATAGATGGCTAGGTCACGCTGGACACCAGCGTCCCAGCCAGAAAAGATTTCGACTCCAATCCAGAGGGAGACATCCTCATCTTAGGTGACGCACAGAAGTGAAAAAAGACCTTAAAGATCGCACTAGCTTGACAGGGATGTTAGTTGAGACCCTGGTCCACCCCGAGTGGAACTGGATACAAAGTTCGAAAGATGCCCCGAAAGAGGCAAGGAAAGTTAATAAAAGAGTTACAATCGACATTACGAATTAGGAAATAACATTTCTGCTGACTTCTTATGGCGAAGATGACCGGGCTTCGAAATAGACGAAGATAGCCAACAACCCTATCTAACAGAGAAAAGAATAACCAGCTTAAAATTGAAGAGCCTAGTGTGGACCCTGGGCTGTTTTAATTGCAGGACATGATCGGGTAAAAGTAGCCGAGTAGATGAGTGGAATCTCTGTATGGTTTGCTTGATTCAAAGCAATAGAATGATCAGATGCACTAGCAATAGAAAGATCAATCACATTCCAAACCAGATTATCCGTCTTTATCAATTCAAGATAGATTTGGTAACAACTTCGCTACACCACAGATTTTGGAAAAAAAAACAAAATCGAGAGTTTAAGATCGATGCTGATCATTTAACAGTCGCTCATGACAGTGTAAACACACATGAGTTTAACAAAACTAGGTGTAGGTTCGCTATCCCGGTAAAACTCATCCATTCCTGCAAATTAGTAACAATACTGGCTAATCGCTATAAAACGACCTTCTTAACTCTATTTAAATAAACTGATATCGGGGCTGAAAAATGGGAACACTGACCCCACAATGTTCTTCAAACCGGTACAGTTTTTACTGATGATATTGACATCACAGAAATTGGATCTTCCAATGATACGAAGTACCAGAGGATCACCGTCCCTAGGTTGGCGAACGGAGTTGGAAGGGACTCCAGGGTTTAAGCTGGCTGGAGAAACTATTTGAACCTGGGCTTCGATGAGGTAGCAGTCCAGAAGCACTGAAAGTAATCTAAGATCAGTGACCTCAAGTCTCCAAAATGTCATCAACACTAAATGTCTTTTCATGATGGCTCATTACTATACCCAATTTTCATATTTTAGTATAAAATCTAGCCCAAAGGTTATTTCGTTATCTACTACAATTTGCCTCAAATTCTGAGAATGGTGTTCTTTTCAACCAATTACACCTGTCAGCATTCGCTAATATTTGCCAACAATGATTAATAAGTCTTTTAATTTGCTTCACAAATAATCGGACAGCCACTCGAAGAAATGTTTAATTAAACTTCTTGCCCGGGAGCTCTACCCAACTTTAAATTATTAAGTCTAGTCTCGATATTTGCTTATAAACTAACTACTGTGAAATCAATTACCCCTTAAATAAAGTTTATTCGAAGTTTTCATCACAAGACCATTGGTATCTGCTACCACTACCTTTGACCGAGAAGCTTACATGATAAATGTTTTCGAAAAAACCCTCAACCGTAGACATTCGGTTGTCAAAAGAACTTTTTTTTTTTTCACTGAAATGTTTTATGGAAAAAAGAAAAACACCGATTTCGTCACGCCAGATGCCAAAAGCTTGTTAAATTAATTCCGGCAATTAAGAGGCCTTTCACCGTCGTCATTCCATCCGAAAAATTTCGTAATTAATTACACGAAAAAACGCTGAAAAATCAAATCCGTTCTCTTGAATTTTGACAAACCATTAATTACAACGTTCACATGTGTCGCATGACGTCATAACAATTCTGATCCACCACTCCAGTCTGCAATAGTCTTCTTTCCACTGAATCCTTTCGTTTTGAGTTAGATTTTTAATTTTTTTCTTTTGCATCTAATCGAAGCTAATTAAATGATTTTTTTTTTTACTTGCGTTTAATATCATCAGGCTATCTACAGATGGAACAAATAAGGAATCTGTATGCGCAATCATTCTTAGGAGATAAAATACTCGAAATAAAAATGTTGCCACTCATTCGATACACGGACTTTCACTCATTCACTCACTCAGCAGTCAACACACCTCAGTCAGTCGAAATTAAAAAAAAAAAAAAAATTATAAAATTCTACACATATGTATCTCACTCATTCACATTGCGGTTTTGTTTTTGTTTTTCTTTCTATCTCTTCTCTCTGCTTACGAAAAGTGGTTTTGTTTTCTAATCTAAGCATCACTCAAGGTTCATGTGTCGGACCTAGTGTCTTAAGCGCTGTAACACGCTCTAACTCTATCGGTTTGTCGTTCGTAGTAGCATAGTTGTATTGTATTTTGTTTTTTTTTTTGTTTGTAAATGTGTTTATTGTATCCATTGTTGTAGTGAGTTTTATTTCTTTTGCTTTAGTTGAAGTAGTAGTTACTTTGAGTAGGTTTTTGATTAGAGGGGGTTGATGGAAAGCTGCTTACACCTTTAGGGCGTTTCTCGAACAAATCGCTGGGTTCCTACACAGTTCTGGGGCAGCTATCGATGACGATGCGGATGCTGATGTCGATGATGTTGATGTTGATGCATGACTCTTGATGGCAGTAGCAACAGGCGCAGATACACCTAGATAGGAATCATCTTCAATTAGGGCGGTCTTGTCGCTTGGACGTCGTTGGTTGCGCAGAATGCACATGTACAGGAACAATATGACGATGAGGATGATGGTGCCTGCGATCATGTCGAAGAGTAAGGGATTTTGCATTTCTGAGAAGGAGGTTATTCTCAGGATGTTTAAGTCTGGCTTGGATAGGGGTTCTATTCTGGTGATGTCACTGTTCTTTTGGTGCCAGTTGAAGATGAAGTTTGTGTGTTGATTGATGGATTCGCTGGATTGGTCCTCAAAGGGAACACCGCCACCATTGGCATTCGATGAAGGAACTATTTCTTGTACTGAGTTTGACAATTGTACTGGCGTTGAAATTGGCATGAGAGTAGTCTTTTGAGGTGGCTGCTGGGTCTTTTCGTGACTGATTGTAGCTTCGGAAGTATCGATTGTAAGTGGAAGTGACCGACTCATGGCACCGGTTAGCTGAAAATAGAAAAAAAGTGGTTGTAATAAATTTACAAATTAAAAATAATATAGAATCAATTTTAATGAGAGAAAAGAAAAGAAACTGAGCACATTTAGAGCTCGCGTTTTATAATCTATTGCTTAGTTAGATGTGAACCTGTTTCTCTGGTCGTTGGCTTAGCGCTTTTATAATGTTATCTAATGCTTAAAGTAAGATCTTTGGGGTTTTGAGGCCTATGAATGAAGCTAGTTTTATAGTATAGTGAAAATGGATTTCCACAAAAACAAATTAGAAAGGAATGTTTTTATTTTTTTTTTTTTTTTTAAAAAAGAACTTAACACTCAAGAGGGTATTACTATGTACTCTTAAAATGCCGGAACACGTGTTAGGTTTTTCGGAAAATTGGATAGAGAGAGAGAAAGATGTTTGGGCTCAGTGGTTATTTCGCTCCATGGGTGGCATCCAACATTTAATAGCGAGACTAAATTATTAGTGTAAATTGGACTTGATGTTGTATTTAGGCAACCATTCATCTCACAAGATTTTAGTTGCCTGAAAAAAAGTCTTTCGGTCACGGCTGGTATTGAACCATCCGATTGGGAAGCCAATACACTACCACTTAAGCCACGGCCACCCACGGTTATGTATTTCGAAAATATATTTCCCTAAAGTAGCATTTGTCGTGTGTCATTCTGGTTTCACATTATACTGCACCATAATCCAATAATTCCCAGCTAGATGCGAAAGTCTTATTTTTAGAAAACCATAAGCAATGCAATTGGATATGTTTGCCAATTTCTATGCAAGAGGGGTTGTAAAGTAATTTGACTTTTTGATGACACCAATTTTACCTATACATATACAGGGTGTCCCTTAATTCGTTGACAATAATTTGGGAAATGATTCCTATATATATTCTAAGAAAAAAATCGTTCCACAGTAAAGGTCTATCTCCAATGTTGACACCATTTATCGAGGATTTAAGAAAAGCTTACTTTCGTGTACCCTAACCCATGCCAACGGAAATTGCTCTGTTAGTACTAATGGTAAAAACCTTTATTTTCAGAAGAAATAGCAGCCTTTATAACGGCGTTTAAATAAAGTTGATATCTTGTTTGAGTCTTTAGATATTCAATTTCTAAGACTGTTCCGTTTTCATTGCCCATGCTGATTTTCGACTTTGAGGTCACTTTTCTCCATAAAATGCATAACTAACAAAAAGTTATTTTTTTCTTATGAAAGTAAAAATAATAACAAAAAATCGTCATAAAGTTTGTACAAAAACCCACAGATTTTATGATACTTGGAAAAACTAGCACCAGGTAAAAAAAGGAATTTATGACTTTTTACCAACGTTTCTAACAACAGTTGACCATACATACTCGTAAGAGTGGTTTTCCACGAATTACTACTTTTCCAATATTTTTTTTAAATTACATAGCAATTAAAGAGTTTTAAAGCGTGCTCTTTTATTTGACTACCTGCCAAAACCCTCATTTCCTTACCCTGTTCCTTAAAAGTTCTCAGAAGAGTTAGGTTTAGGGTATGAAGGCCTATTTGGAAAATATATCTTACAGAAATGGTATAATTCATCAGTTTCATTTTTTGCGCTTAGGTTACAGTTGCTTAGAAACGCTGTTTGAAATGTCAGCATTTACAAACAAAGAATATGCAGACATTATTTACGTTTATGGGCTATGCAATGGAAATTCAACTAGTGCGCGACAAAGATACCATTAACTTGATCCTAACCAACGGCTTCCTAGTAAAGGAGTATTTGCTAGAAATACGTATCGAAAGCTTCGAGAAACTGGATCAGTTTCAAATATACGACCTAACGCGAAGTTCCATAAGTAGGAAGAATTTCGGACTATGAAAGAATACTGGAAGCTGTTTCAACTGATCCATCAGTCAGCATCAGATGTTGAGCTTTACAATTCAATGTTTCCAAATATAAAATTTCTAATGTACTGCATGAAGAAAATCTTACATACATACACCTGTGCAAGAACGGCTTCTCGATGATTTGGAAAAGAGAATTGAGTTTTCTAACTGGTTGCTGGAGCGGAGCTTGGATGACAACGACTAACATATATAAGCAGAATTCTTTGGGCCAACTAATCTCAATTTACAAGAAATGGAATCACAAATTTTCATAAGCTTCATACATGGGCTGCGAACAATCCACATACAAGGAGACATAAATCATTTCAACAACGTCAATATGTGGGCAGGTGTACTTGGAAACAAGTTATTCGACCCCTTCAAACTACCACCTAGGCTGAATTCTGCAAACTATCTGGAGTTTTTGCGAAATGATTTACCAGAACTATTGGAGGACATTCCCCTGATTCAACTAGCTTCATCATATTTTCAACAGGACGGTGCTCCAGCCCACTATGGTCGTAAGGTTAAGAATTGGCTAGATGAAGAGTACGGTAACCGTTGGATAGGAAGAAATGGACCAGTTCACTGGCCTGCAAGATCTCCTGACCTTACAGTATTGATTTTTTTTTGTATGGGGAAAAATGAAAGAACTTGTTTATTCAAGGAAATAGCAACTTTAATTGAATTGGAAGATCGAGCGTCATCAAAAGTGAGGCAGCAGTTAGCATCAATAAACATTCGCAGTGCAATCCAAAAACGGGCTCTAGCATGCATACAAAACCTTTGAGTACCTGTTATAACTGCTTTAGTATACACATAAAATAAAAACCACACAAAATCATTTTTTATTCATAGTCTTTGGGCTTAAAGCAAAAAAAAAACATTTTTTATAAATTTTAACTGCTGTACGTTTTCCTAATTATCATAAAATCTGTGGGTTTTTGTGCAAACTTGATGATAATTTTTTATTTTATTATTGTTACTTTCATAAAAAAAAATAGTAACACGTTATGTTAATTAGGCATTTTCTGGAGAAAAGTGACCTCAAAATCAAAAATTAGCATGGGCAATGAAAACGGAACAGTCTTAGAAATTGAATATCTAAAGATTCAAACAAGATATCAACTTTATTTAAGGGCTGTTATAAAGGCTGCTATTTCTTCTAAAAACAAAGTCCTACTCGAAGTTTTTACCATTAGTACTAGCAGAGCAATTTCCGTTAACATGGGTCAGGGTACACCAAAGTAAGCCTTTTCTTAAATCCTCGATAAATGACGTCAACATTGGAGATAGACCATTACTGTAGAACGATTTTTTCTTATAATATATCCAGGAATCATTTCCCAAATTATCGTCATTGAATTAGGGGACACCCTGTATATAATCACAAGGCAACACTACAGTTAATAGGAGAGGATGTGCAGTAGTCACGCCAAGAATTCATTTATATTTATCCACGCAGTTAACAACACACACAATTAAAGTGCGTATTTTTTTTCGAACAGGACATTACGATAGGATGGTCCTTAGAAAATGGGTTGTAACATAATTTATTACAAAAAATATATGCTTCCGAATGGATTGACAACCACCCATTTAATTGTAACTGCAACTAAAAAGTCACTAATTAAGTTGAGGTTTTAACACAGTTGTCGGTAATCAGTAATTTGTAGATAAACCAATTTTAAAATTTGTAGTGGGCATTTCTACAAGCGGCGTAGGGTTTGTTATTTTACAGCTGATGCAAGCAGAGTTGGCATATGGTGACAAATGTTATTGGGCAATCTACCAGAAAACGCTACACAGTGAAAGAATAAATCCAAGTCGTTGAATTTTATTACAAAAATTCACGATCAATCGCAACAATGATGGGAAAAATTCGTTCCTGTCCAGGTCGTGTGTGTATAACATAATCAAAAAATTCAAAGACACGGGCTCGGTACAAGATGTGAGGACACCACAACGTGTTCGCCCCGGACGTTCAATGGAAAATATAGCCACAGTAAAGGAAAGTACCTATAATAATCCAAACACCTCCATTTGCCACCGTTCTCTGGAGCTTGACCTCTCCACAACCATAGTTCACCCCATTTTGAGGAAAGATTTGGCTTTACATGCAAGAACTGCAGCCGGCCGACCACCAGCAGCGCCGTACGTACGTACCTGGAAAATATACATGCTAACACTGATTCTTGCTAGAAAATTGTGTTTTCGGATGAGGCCCAAAAAAAAAAAAAAACCCACGTGTTGTTCTGTCTCCCCTGATGGGTAGTCCCCAGCCTCGAGTAGAGCCAAGGCTCCACTCTATGACCCGCCTTTCTGTTGTGTCCATTGTCGCTGGATTCTTCCAATCCCGGACTTCTGCCCTTACGCTCCTCGGAGGTGAGTACCAGTAGATCGACCCGTAAAAGGTAGAGCCAGCCAGACGGTCTGGAACACTTTAACATTTGTTGGACGGCCTAGAGCCAGATGGACGGTCTGGAACCCTCTGTGACGTACAACACACCGCACCCACAAAAGCACAGGAGCAAACGAAACACAAGACAGAAGCCAAAACAAAGAAAACAATAACAAAAAAAAAAACAATAACAAATTGTATAATGAAACAAAAATATATAATCAGTGTAGAGAGTTGGACGCTATCTGATATTCACCTTTCCCAACAAAATCTGCGTGGAAGTCCACCAGGTCCACCTTTTATAAGTCAACTAAATTTGAGAAAAGCTTCCTGCTTTCTTCGTTACAAAGGCTAAACACACTTTTCAAAAGTTTTAGTTTGAGACTCCTAGATCCTGATTTGATTCCCCTTTCTAAGTCTGAAATGCATAGGAAATGAACATTCTTTGTCACTTGGACTCATTTCAGCGATCAATCAATTTGGGGAAAGAAGGGCTCCACTCAGGCCAAAAGGAAATTCCCAGAACTCAGAAATTTTTCCAAGGATCGGAGTAGTGAAAGCTGCACACTCGGGTGTATGAAAGAGCGGTCTAGCGGTGTTCCAAGACTTGGTTACACGCTCCAGGTAAGTAGCGGAGCGCTGTACACCTAGACAATGGGCCCGCTAAGAACCGTTTGGATGTAATGCACGAATGTGTGTGTGGGTGGCCAATGGTCTGAGTGGCCATAAGTTGAATCAGGGCGGCCACTTCTTAGTTGACCACAACGCTTGAAAGAGCTTTATATAAAAAAAAACAAGATTTAAGTCCAAGTGAAAAACAAAACAAAATGTAATATACAGTAGAAAAATTAAATAGTAAAACAAAAAGAAAAAAATACAAGTGGAAAATCAAAGGAAGAGAGGTCGTCGAAAGATAAAAGTTAAAGGGAAAATAGGATAGGATCAGGGAACTATAGGGAGAGCCAGGAAGACAAGCGAAGATGGATACCAAAAAATAGCTAAGAATTGTGCTGTGAGATCCCAGTAGGCTTTCCCTTGGGTTTTCGTTGTTTACATCGTAATCCGCCTCGATCAACCACCACCTGTGTGATTCGAGCTCGTTCTTTCCCATTAAAAAAATAGTTTTTTTTATTTATTTTTTATTTTTTTTTAAAGAACTTAACACTCAAGTGGGTATGAATACACTTATAATGCCTCAGCATGTGTTAAGTTTTTTGGAAAATGGGATAGAGAGAGAAAGAAAGATGTTTGGGCTCAGTGGTTATTTCGCTCCATGGGTGGCATCCAGCATTTAATGGGGAGACTAAATTATTAGTGTAAATTGACTTGATGTTGTACCATGTTTAGGCAACCATTCATCTCACGAGATTTTAGTTGCCTGAAAAAAAGTATTTCGGCCACGGCTGGTATTGAACCCCGAACCGTCCGATTGGGAAGCCAACACACTACCATTTGAGCCACCGCCATCACCGCCACATTTCTGCCGACAGAGAGGCTACCAATTGCAAAATTTACATTGATATATTGTTTTAACCCATTGGAAAATTAAGTGATGCTACGTTCCATAAAACTCGCGAAACTATAGAGTTATTGCGCACGAAGTTTCCTGGCCGCCTAATTTCACGTTTCGGAGACACTCATTGGTCGCTAAGGTCTTGCGACTTAAAACCGTCAGACTTCTCTCTTTGGGTTATGGTAAAAGCAAGGTCTACCCCAAACACTCGCAAATAATTCCAACTCTGAAAGCGAACATTGAAGCCGCCTTCGCCGTGATAGAGCCCCAATTATGTGAAAGAGTGACAGAAAATTTCGAGAAACGGATGAGGGTTTGCATCCAGAGCCGAGGCGGTCACTTGGAAGATACTCGTATTGTATTCCATAAATAGTCCCCATGTGTCTTCTTTACAAAGAAATAAAGATTTCAGAGATATCTCAATGATTGTTGGTTTTTTATTATGTGTACGTAGATATTTTTTACTAACGATCGCATTTATTATGTAGATATCGGCAACTTATGGATTAGCTAGTTCAGCTTCACGGCTTCGTGGGCACGATTTCAACATTCCACAAAAAGATGTGTCCATCCAGGGGAAGGTATACGGCTTTGAGGAAGGTATACGATGTTATTTTTTAGCTGTTCGTGAGAGGGAGCTGTTTCAAAGTTGCCTTTCTTATCCAAAGAAGCAGCGATTGACAAGAGTGATTCTTCGCTTAAATTCAAGGGTAATGTCTTACTAAAGTAAAAAAATAAACTGTACGAGTCGTTAGTGTAGTGTCCTCATAGAGAACAGTTAGTCCGCATTAAACCTTACCTTGGTACTTTTGTCACACTTGTCACAATATCTCCAGTGGTAGCCCAGTGATTTTTCTCATGAAGTCAATCTCTTCAACTAAAATGTTAAGGAAAGCAAGTATTTGAAAGTGCGTCGAGACCTTTTCTTATCGGCAAACAGACATTTGGAAAGCACGGAGTACTGTTTACTGTCACCTACATGGTACAATGAGTTCTGGCAAAACTAGACATAGGTCCATATACGAGTATGTATATTATCACTAAAATTGCTGCTATACGAAGATTTGAAATATATGCACAGATACGCATAGTTCCTGAGTCTTTCCAAGATCAGCCGTCAGGTAAGTGTCTGGACTATTGTATAACTGATCAATCAGATAGGATCCCTCTACAGTTACTTCAGTTTAGAGGGTCTACCTACCTGAGTACTGACCAAATGAAGCTAAGACTCCATTCATCTAACGCACTGCGATTAAACCATATTTTAGAGATGAGTATGCTCCTTACTAAACCAACTTAAACTGTTCAAATTATTGTAGTTCGGGAAAGAGTCACCTCCCTCCGGAATTGTGGTGAAACAGTCTACAGGAAAATCCAAATTTTTAGCACTGACTAATACTCCACTTATTAGTGGATGCCTATCCTTATTCATATAGACTACTGTTCGGGCCTTGGGTACATAGCAACAGATCTGCAATAGCACGATTCCATAGCCTAGACTGAATGCATCTGGGGATATTTCCTTTTTTTTCGAAAAAGCCAAATGATCTCGTCTTTCTCGGCATTGCCTTGTAAGTCGACACCCAGTGTTGTAACTGTTTTTACACGTCAATTGTACTTATTTCACCTCCAAACATGAGGCACTTTTCGATGTCCATCCGGACTCGACTTGCCAAACTTATAAGCGAGACCAAAATAGTAGCACTATTCCCCCGAGGGAATCCCGGAATAAAACAAATAAGACCTTATTCGGGCTACTCCGACGTATTCGGAGCTCAGGACGGCAAGGATTTCCGAGACTAAATCGGGGTCTTACACAAGAGATGCTGGCGGATGAGTCCTTAATGGACAATGGCAGCGTTCACATACCCGAACGGGTTACTGGCTTCGGTCTAACTGACCCCTAAGGGTATCTATAATAGAACTGGCCCTCCCAGTTGGGGCTTGTGCCGCCGGGGTAACTGCCCGGCCATGGAAAAAAAAACCCACAGTTACGAAGCCGTGGATACGGACGGATCAACTGTAACAACGCCTGCAAATGAAACCAGGACAACAAACTACGGACCTGTACGTGGAATGCTAGAATCCCTTAATAGCCCACGTGCAGCCGAACAACTAGCGGACGCCCTGGACTGCTACAAAGCAGATCTCACCGAAATACACGAAATGCCAGACGAAAAGAGTATGAAAAACCGCGACATTTACTACGTTCATTGTTATCGACAGCAAAAAGCAGTGACCATTTGCTGTTAGAGGCACGCTTAGGCTAGAAGTTTTGAATTTCCGGTATGTTAATGGGTGCCTTGGAACAATCCGTATTAAGTCTAAATTTTCCAACATTAGCGTTTTATGTGCGCACGCCCCAAAGGAATAAAAAGATGACGACACCAAAGATAGCTCCTACGAGCTCTTGCAAAATACTTACGAGGAATGCCTTAGCTATGACATTAAAATTGTCCGCGGTGAAGAAAGGGAGGGCATCTTTAGTTGTAATGTCGGAAAGTAAAGCGTGCACGACACCAGCCCCGATAACAGCTTCAGGCTAATAGACATTGCGGCGGACCGAAACATTGTCGTAGTTAGTTCGCGGTTCCCGCATCTCGATATTCATAAGGGGACTTAGAGAACTCATAATCAATCACTCGTCAGCCAGATTGACCACATTGCGATCGACGCAAGACATTCCTCCAGTATTACGGATGTACGGACGTTCCGAGGGGCCAACATCAACTCGGACCATTACCTTGTTGTAGCCAAGGTAGGGTTGGGGATATCCCGAGCATCAAAAAAACAAGCTAATTCAAAGAAGTTTGACGTCGGGCAGTTGCAATCGCAAAATTAATTAATCTCTTAAGAAGTCCTATTCTGCTAACATCAAGTATTGAAGACCAAAAGCTATCAGAGATGCCGCCTCTGATGTGATGGGTTTCACCAAAATGAAACCCCTCGTTTAACGGCGAGTACCAGCAAGTACATTCAGCTAAACAAGATGCATGCCAAGTAGCGCTGCATAGAGGGACTAGAGCCGCTCACGAGCTCTACGACCGCAAGAGGAGAAACGAACACCGGTTTATCTGGAGGAAAAAAAAGGAGCATGACGAATGAGATTCAGAAGTTTCACCAAAAGTTAAAAAAAACATGTCACGCATTTCTGTAGACTGTATAACGATGATGACGAACCAAATTCCGCTATCAGGCAGAATGCACTTTTCAACCTGAACGAGGTAGACCAATAATCCGTCATCCGTTGAATGAAGTGAAGATAGCCATATCTAAGCTTAAGTCCAAAAAGCTGCTGGACTGCACGACCTGACTGCCAAGCTCTTCAAAGCGACACGCGATGACTTGGTAAGGAGCATACACCAACTCATCTGTAAAATATGGTCGGACGAAAGTATGCCCGATGAATGGAACCGCAGCATTGTTGTTTTTTTTGTTTTTGTTAAGAACTTAACACTCAAGTTGATATTACGAGTACTCTACTTAAAATGCCTGAGAACGTGATAAGTTTTTAGGAGAATAGGACAGAGAGAAAGAACGATTTTTAAGTTCAGTGGTTGTTTCGATCCATGGGCCGCATCCAACATGCAATCCTCAAGAAAGGGGTGTCACTACAGCGGCATCGGCTTTCTTAACATTGCCGTATTATGTGAACGGCTGAAACCGTTCGTCAACATGGTCCATGTCATTATGTCTTTAAGCTAGGAAAGACCACATATTCATACTACGAGAGGGCTTTTAAAAACGCATGAGTACCTATTCATCGATTTCAAGGAAGCGTATAAGTACATCTATAGAGATGAGCTATACAGAGCAATGTCTTTTGTTGGCATCCCTGCCAAACTCATCCGCTTATGCAGGATAATGATGCAGAATGCACGCTCCTCCATCAACTCCGGTAAGGAACTAACCGAGACCTTTGATGTCAAGAACCGATTTTGACAGGGCGATGCGCCATCATGCGATTTCTCTAACTTTATTCTTGAGAGAATAGTTCAAAACTCACGCGCCAACACAAGAGGCGCAATCTTTCAAAAGTCCGTCCAAATATTCGCATACGCATCGCCATTATTAAGCAGCGTGATGTTAGTTGTGCTTTCGCGAGTAATGAGGTGGAAGCGGCGAAGATGGGTTTAGACCAAGTAGATATATACTGTCAACAAGAAACCACACCCAAAAGTGACGTCTTGGAGAAAATGGCACCCTGAGATAGTTAAGAACTTTTTTTACCTACAATAGACTCCACTATGAATTGAGACATCAATACCAGCGCTGAGATTAAACGAAGAATAACTCTTGCTAATCGTTGCTTCTTTGGGCTAAGAAAAATAAACGTGGCCATATCTAAGGCCTTAATAATCCCATGGCGCAGGCACATGGACTATATCAAAAATGGATGAGCGTACACCTATCTACTTTCAATTGAAAATTCTTCTGGTGATTTTGGATTCCGGCTGTATAGACGGTGAGTGGAGGAGGAGATACAACGATGAACGGTGTGGACTGTATTGTGACATCGACTTAGCCAGAAGAGTGAAGGTTCAACTACTGAGGTCCGAAAAGTCTTCGAATCCACCCCAGAGGGACAGTGTAGTAGAGAAAGACCGCGACTCAAGTGGCGCACCCAAATGGAAGGGGATCTCAGCCGAGATAGAGTGCGAAACTGGAAGTAGCTAGATCGAGCTGGATGGGAAAGTTTGTTGCTTGAGACCCAGGTTCACTCCGTACTATAGCGCTACCTTAAGCAAGTAATGGACTCGGTTTGATGCTAATAACATAGGACTACATAAGTGGTTTGAGAAAACTCTATCTGAAAAGCCGCTAGCAGTGTCTTGCGATGGCAGTCATTCATTTTCCAATTTCCTCACAGTAACTCTATAGTATTTTGAGCGGTGATTGTCAGTCTTGCTTTGTTCCATGTAACGGTCAGGGGTTTGAAGTACTGGAGCTATGTTTTGACTCGACCGCAATTTCATCAACCTCATTTATGGTTTGTTGATTACGGGACTAATAACGAGGTCTGGAAGACATATGCTTATTATGTTAGATGACATTTCGCAATGTTGCAGACCTGAATAGCCTGTGTCCGCTTACGGAGCTGCTACCAAATTCGCCGCCAAATATGCCCACCTTCTCTAAAATAAATGATGATCTTAAGGTGATGTATACGGAAAACTGTTTGTACATTGGCTTACAAAATTCTTGGATGCAACGTACATTCCTGGCAATGTTTTCCCTTTATCCTAGTTGCCGTAGGATATGAGAGCCTAATGCAATCGATAATGTGGACTAACTTAAAAAATGCTAGTTTACGTTTTTCTCAAATCTGCATCTAAGTGGGCGCTGGTTCTGCTCATTAAAGCAATCACTGTAGTAGACATTACCGTTTTTAGCCTTCGTGTTTTGTCCAGCCCATCGTATTGCATTTTTGGAGGTCTAGATCAGATAGAAGATAGTGCCACCCAATAACTATGGTCCTCCGTAACTCCATCAAAGTAACTCAAATAAGGTTACCACTGGTCGACGCGGAAACATTTGCATATTGCATTGCCTAACCCGATCTAATCTAATGAAATTTGCATTGTAATAACCGCGACATCCACATTTTGCCATGATGAATCGCACCAAATCAGGTGAGAAAGAAACTGGCTTCAGTCTGTTAATCGGCATCAAGTGGGCAATGGACGCAGAATCGTTCTATTTGGTGATGCGGAAGAAGTGTGCTAGATACTATACTGGTTGGGAACGCATGGTTTCACAATTTAAAGACAATAACTCGACTGCTTTAGTTTCCAATTGATTGTTTAACCTATTTTATATTTGTAACGTTAGCCCATAAAAGCAGTTTTCCACTCTCATTTACAACTTATTTTGTCATTCGAAACAGTGTTGATATATATTATCGGGTGTTTCCATAAACCTGTTTTGATATCTGATATTTGAAACGCTCATTTTAGCACCTGTTCTGATCAGATTGTTACAACAGTTGTACCTCTTTTATCTATCTCAATCGATAATTGTCCCTTACGCAAGAATTCCTGTTACAAGTTCGAATCTCCACTTCCACACTATAATTGGTCCGCTAACGGCTCACTAAGCATTCAACACTTGATTCGGGATATTAAAAAAAAAAAAAAATAAAATTAAATACCTACAGTAGCCCCTGCGAGGTACCCTGAAATTATCACTCTACTTCTAGAGAATACAACCAAAGAACAACAGATAAAAAAACCTTTACCTTTTTCAAATCTTTCTTTTGCTATATTCTGGTTTTAAAGAATCAATTGACTCTTATCCAAGCTGACCCAAATAAATCACGATTCTCCCCTCAATCACATACAAAGCAAACAATGACATGACTGATTTAAATTCCTCTTCCAAGCCACACCATCTCTTAGGCGCTAAAACGAACTCATCTTCCGTCATTTTCTTTGGCCACTTCTACCCCAACAATCACCCAACTCACCAATTGGAATTCCAAGCAACAAGTCAACCGACGTTATTTTAACATCGCTTCAGACAATTAGAGACGTTGTACGAGTACGTTGAATTGCCCACGGAACCCGCATATTATGTGGGTAATCTCTAAGAAAAACAGATCAATCACTGCATTGATGTGAGGCTACTACACAGTCCTCACATCATTTCTTCAGCCTCAAAATTCTCTAGAGTCAACATGGAGTAATCAAAGTGGTCTCCCCTTTCATCTCCGTCAAACTTATCGCCTCAAGTACGAGATATTGAACCCGAGAAACGAAAGACAGACTCTCCTTAATTGATGATCGGCCCAAGCACCGATAACCGGGATCAGCAATTCATTAACCACAATGGTTTCTCGGCTACATTTGTTGAGCCGTAAATGCGCATGGACCTAGTCTTTAAGCCCCAACTTCGAGTATACGAGTAACATCGATAACGACAACGACAACGACAACGGCAACGACATCACTGACTTTGGTTACAGATTTTCCAGTTTTTTTTTATTTTTTTTTTCTTTTCTGTGGTTTTGTTGTTCTACCATTGTTTAGGGTTAATAGACTTCCTAACCACCTAACCTAACTTAACCATCGGCTTCATCATCATCATCATCATCATCATCATCATCATCATCCGGATGACTGCTTGTGTTGGTCGCATTCACACTCTCTATTAACAACAAAAGCATCTTCTACAGCCTTTACAACATCATCAGCAACAACAGCAACAAAAATGAAATATTAATTCACAGCGTTCCCAAGAACAAACAAAAGAAGTTCCCATTTTACCCGCCTTGAGCCGCGATGAGTGTACATTCTGGTAGTATCCATCGACAAACAAAACAAACAGAACTCACTTGGAATTTGCTATTGTTTGCGGCAAATCGATTGTGAACATTAGAAGCAGAATTTACCCCCTGCCCTCGAGGCGTTTGTTTAAAATTTTGCACAAACAATTAACTCGACTGTCTAAATACTGTCAATTGTCTGTGTAAACCCAGAGCTAAATTAGTAAATTCAAATTGAGATTGTAATGGCTAGCGGTAATGGAAGGGTTTAAGGAGTTTTGAGGGGGACTTGTCGTAATATTCGTACTCACCTTGTTCTTGCAGGTAACTTGTACACGATACTTAGTATCTGGCCACAGCGAGAGTTGTACATTGAATGACTCTGTTAGGAGATTGCCCATTAGTCCGCCACCGGATACTTCCCAGGTAACCAGACATTGATTGGGTGTGCTTAGTGGAGCCCATGCCACATCGACCAGAACCAAAGAGTCTTGCTGCAGCATTGAAACCGTGCGCAGTGACCACGTCTCACGAATCGATTTGTTGATCTTGGGCAGAGTACGAAGCGCGCATTCATCCCAGCACTGCAAAGAAAAATATAAAAAAAAAACGAAATTTAAATTTTATGATTTCTTTTATTTAAGTAAAAATTCTGTTAAAAATTATTAAATACAAAAAAAAAAGTTAAAAATATTATTTAGACAAAGATACACTGAAAAGTAAAGACGATTTTGCTACATGTGATCTGGAAGTCTTTCAATTTGGGAATCCAACTTCCCTGAGAATGTGGGCGATTTATCCTCAGCTTTATTTATCTTGAAAAAAGGGAGACACGATTGAGCTGAATCCGATATTTTGGACATTCATTAACATCAGAGAGTCTTTGACCCTGAATTGTTCAAAACCTCTGATGAGCTCAAATTTTTCTAGTCTGTTGTGAAGGCGCACGATCTGCAGCTTTATGGTAGATCAAATTATGGAAAACAAACTAGAAAGCACGAGGCACTCGTACTTATGCTCGAAAATTAGAAAAGAAATCTTTTGGGCAAGACAAATGTCTAAAATAGCACGCAAAAGTCTGATTAGCCTACCATTGGAGGTACAACGTTAGAATTAATATCTACGCACTAAGGTACCAATAGTATCTTTTCTCCTGCAACTCACAAACTAGCCAACATCGTGAAAATGGTTGCGATATGAAACCAAGATCTTACATTAGAAGAATGGGTCACCTCTAGAAAGAGCCACAGCAGTGAAGGAAATGGTCTGATATTTGCCGAAGACAGGCAAACTGAGCAGATCCTAAAGAAAAAGTACTTTGTTAGGTCCTCGGACTTAGTATGTCCGGATTCAACATTGGAGCGGAACAGTCGTAGCTTGTCATAGAATTGTTTCTCCATATCTTGGACAGCATTCCGAACGCAGCCTTTGATTTCCCGATTCGGTTGATTATATCTAGTTCGGTCCCGTCATTAGTAGAGACAATACTCCCAAGATATTTTAAATTCTCTGCCATCTCTACTGGTTGTCCAAAAAAATCTAATTGGTTAGATGAGCAAGTTCCAAGGCTGATCCTTTTTGTTTTTACCGTATTGATCTTTAGCCCAACGATTTCATCTTCTCTCTGAACCCTTGTTGTCATTTAAGGGAGATCCATTAGAGGGTAAGTAACATAGTGTATATGTCGTCCACGTAGTTCGGATCTTTGAGGTGTGATTGCAGAATCCACTGCATTCCTCCAATTCCAGTCGACAAAGCTGCATGCAGTACATCACTTATCACCAACAGGAACAGTATAACAGTATTGGTGACAGTACACAGCCCTGCCCAACCCCGCTTTGGCACTTTGGATTTCAAACTCCTCTGACGATCTTACTTTATGCAGAACGTGTCATTTGGATCCATCATATGTAGCCTTGATAATAGCAATCAATTTATCTGGAATTCTCCTCCTGGGCAAAGCAAGCCAGATAAATTCTCTATTGACACGTTGAACGCCTTTTCGAAGTCAATGAACAGCAGGTGAAGTTGTGATCGATATTCAACGCACTGTTCGACGCTCTAGACGCATTGATCAATTTCCTTCCATTTGATATTCATATCACATCATTTCAAAGCCAACTTACGTTTAAAAAGAAGTGGTCTTGAGGCTTTGATGACCTTGCGCGCAGGATATCTCATGACCCTGGTCTTATAGACATTCCTTCTGATGAAATAATACCAGAATTCCTACTGCGGAAAAAATACGAAATCGACTTTCCCTGTGCCCGACACTGGCTTCGGTCAAAATCTGAGCCAGAAAAGGAATGCAGTCGAGTCTTCGTGATCGGTTCGAAAAAAGATATGAATGCGGCGCTGATATCTTTCTGCAGTACAACTTACGTCTGTCTTCCAAGCGGAAATAAGTATATCCAATCCTGATGGCAACGAACCACACTGTGAAGAAGCAGTGGAGGGGGCGAAGCATTTGCACCTTGTTGAACCCTCTTCTGTCTTCCAAGCTAATTCAATAATGCAAGACATCACTGATCGCGATCGGAAGGCTAAATTCACTGGGTCTTGTCAGGGTCCCAGGTTACAATGGCATCAAGCACGGCTCAGAGGAGGGTTTTTCAGGACCCGAACTTACGTTGGGTCTACCTGCGGCCTCGCTTAAGTCTTCTATTGACAGTGCTTTTTCATATGAGCACAACTTCAGATGACATGACACCTCAGGTTTCAGTCAGACCTAGCGAATTTTTCTCGACGTCTCCAAAAAGCCAACGGCGTTCGTGCTGTCCCTAAGCAGGAAATACTGAGAGTTGCTTACTAGGTCTCTTCACTTTTTCTAAGCATTTAAATGTGCTGGGCATATAGTAAGTGAGAGTGATGATGACACCGCGGAGCACTACCTTTGTGAATGTCCGGCTTACAGTCATACTATACCAGACTGATGGTATTCGGCGTTCACATGGTGGGTGCTGATACTGTAGGCATTTTATCACCGAAGCGCTTACCTATATTTCTTCGAAGGACTGAGAGATTCCATTAAAAGGAACATATAAGCAATACAAAGGACAAGTTCTTTGTCTGAGGGCTCTGTTCCGAAGGAAAAAAAAAAGAAAAACAATGGGTTTCGGACAATATTCGGTTTATTGATAGA
The DNA here is from genome assembly GCA_963966105.1 of Volucella zonaria. Classification (NCBI taxonomy): domain Eukaryota; kingdom Metazoa; phylum Arthropoda; class Insecta; order Diptera; family Syrphidae; genus Volucella; species Volucella zonaria. Next base: position 188,873,524 of record OZ014532.1, read on the forward strand.
CCTTTCCGTGCACACCAGCTAGGTATGGGGGGGCAGAATAAAAGGGTCGTCATAGGGATGCTTTCGATTCTCGATATATGAACACGATGATATGACGACCACACTTGACTGGCAGATTCTAGGAGAGGGCGAACAAAATTAATATATTGTAAAAGGACCACCGTTTTACAAAACTTAGTGCAGAGTTGGCTTTAAGGATTATCCCATCCATATATAAATGGAAGTTGAGCTCCCTATAGCACAATCTCGGGGAGGAGATTGGTGCCGCTTATGTGAAAAGGTAATTGATTGACATTTATGGATATCATGTTCCAAACAATTTTCGAGGCACCGCATCGAAAAACTATCAAGTTCTTGTTGAAGGAGGAAGGAGTCATGAGGAGTATTGGTATCGGGTCGGCATAAAGGGAGATCGACGAGTGTTTGATGATCCTATCAGATCATTTATCGTTAATATAAAAAGAATGGGACCGAGATGGCTGCCTTGTGGAACTCCAGATCTGGCCAAAAATGGAGATGAGTGGGCGGACATAAAACGAACACTGTAAAGACTGTTTTCGGGGTAAGAGGTTATCCATTTTAACAGTCTGGGTATAAAGACGAGGGAAGACAATTTGAAGAGATTTTATCGAAAGCCTTGCTAAAATCGGCTGCAACTACATCGATTTCGTTTCCATTTTCTAGGGCAGAGAGAACAAAGGATACGAATTCAACGAGATTTGTGGTGGTTGACCTACCCTTCAGAAAACCATGTTGTCTAGGGGAAATAAGAGATTTGCAGTGGAAGTTTGTTATTTCGTTCTTTGATCCTTTTGTGTGGATCAGGGTTATGAAGGAGATTTTCCAGTAGGTACTTTAAAATCTGTAATGGCCTGGGGTAAGCTAATGAATGAGAAAATTAATAAATAGACTAGAATAGAAGCAAAGAAGAACTGCAGTCGACACCGACATTATTCCTAAAATACCTACACAATAATGATGTTTTTTGCCTGATTAGTTCAGAATTATGGATGTTTATCAAATTTTCCACAATTTATTAGCTTATGCAAATACCTATCGAATAGGGTTTAACACACATAAGAGAAATGGCGGTTAAAAATAGTCCCCACCCAAAATCTTACCGAGAAAGTTGTAAGTTAAGCAGTTAGTGGCATCATACTGAATATAAGCAGCAGAATCGTAAAATTTACGGCTGCGTTCAGAACTCTACCTCAGATTTCAGAAAACGATTCTTGGATTATAAAAGGTGCTTGGAGAATGTTGCGATGCAGCACCAGTATAGTAGTTATTACAATGCGGGTGAAGCAATTAGATGATGACCAACACTGATTCTCGAAAGTAGCAAGTCTTTGTGAACAGATGTTTATGTTACATTTTTGAGTTTTGGGCCCAACCAGATCTACAAGGACTATGTCCAATACGGGACGAGCCAAGAGCCCGCAGACTGTATCATACGAAACCGACAGTCGCAGTGGCTAACTTAATGTTTACTATGCATAGGCAATTTCATTGCAATGCCCTATGAGACATCTGGCATACAAATGGGCAGGTTAAGCCCTTGGCCCAAAGTCAAAATCGCCGATTAATGTGTCATAGTTCCTCCAACTGGTTAAAACCAAAATATTGAGTAAAACATTGTCGACTTCTGAGCTTTTTTCTATTTCCAATTTTCACGGTGATCTTACCCCTATCTTTATTATAATTCTCGATGAAGTTCAATCAATTGTGATGGAGACCAAGTGGGGAATACGGCAATTTGAGGAGGTTAAAGTACTCGTACAATACTTCCATATGAAAATAATCCGACTGCCAGAAAATACACCTAACTAAATGATATTTGTATAGCAACTAGGGCCATATGTCAGCAATAACACGACGAATGTTGACTTCCAAATCGTCCAACATCTCTAGTTTATCGGCATGGACTAGTGACTTCACATATCCCCAAAGAAAGTAATCTAAAGGTGTGAGATCACAGGATCGTGGAGGCCAGTTCACAGGTCCAATACGCGAAATTATGCGCGCATCAAATGTTTCCCGCAATAAATTGATTGTGTCGCGCGCCGTGTGGTATGTTGAGCCATCTTCTTGAAACCAAAGCTCTGTCACGTCAACGCTATTCAACTGAGGAACGAAGAGGTCAGAAGTCATATTTCTATAGCGCTCTCCATTGACGGTAACATTCTGGGCCGACATCGTCCTTAAACAAATTAGGGCCCATGATTCCACCAGCCCATAAAGCACACCACACAGTGAGCTTTAATGGTTCTGGGGCTTCTGGGTTTTCTCCACTCCAAAATCGGCAATTTTGCTTGTTTACATATCCATTTAACCAAAAATGGGACTCATCGGAGAACAAAATTTTGTTTCATTTGCTTTGAAAATGAGGATCAGTGAGGATTCACCTACGGCGCGTATAATGGTCACGCGGTTTCAACTCTTCCACATGCTGGATCTTATAAACTTTTAAGCCAAGATCTTTCCGTAAAATCTTCCACGAAGTAGATGGGCATAGCTCCAATTTCTGTGCACGATGGCGAATCGACTCATTCGGATTCTCCTCAACGCTGCGCTCACAAAGGCAATAACTTCTTCTGTTCGCACTGTTTGTCGACCTTGGGGATGTGTATTATCCCCTTGAGTGTACGTGGTGCGAAAGCGATTCACGTGTTCCGAATAACTTGCTCAGATGGACGATTATGTCGTCCGGACATACCGCATGATAAGTTTGGTGAACAGAACCATGATTTTCAAAATAAGTTTGCACAATTTGCGCACGTTGTTCTGGCGTTAATCTATTCATCGAAAAATTTGAAAACGTACTGACTACAAATCAGCTTTCAACTGTCAAATTGACAATCTGTAGAAACAGTGTTGCCAGTTTAAAAAGCAAACCAAAAAACACCCTTAGGTTGATTGCAGCATGTTTGTAAACTGATGGTAAGTCATTTATAACAGCACAAAATAGGATAGGTCCAAGAATTCATTCTTGAGGTACACCTTGTCTTATTATTGTGTAAGTTGTGAAAATTTCTCTCCAACGGTAAACTTTGCTACCCATGGGACAGATAATTCCTAATTAGTTTAGCAGACGGATCGCCGAAACCCAAAAAGTTTTGGAGCTTCCAGTACAGAATATCATGGTTTACTTTATCGAACGCCTTCCAAAAGCCAAATGGGCAAAGTAATGTCACAAATCCTCTATCAAAGTCACGCCTTATATAGTTTAAGATGTTCATCATTGCCGAATAGCAACTATGGTTGATTCTGAAGCCAGATTGGAAAGCGCTAAGGAGGCTATTCGAAGATAAATGACCTATTATTTGTTTAGATATAAGTTTCTCAAACATCTTGGATAGGCACGGTAATACATATATATGTAGGGTTTGCTTCTAGTTTTAATTTGGGCAATAACTCAAACAGGTAAACCAAGGACACCTCTTATTGAGAATGCTTACAGTTTTGGTAGGTACACATGCATCTCAAACAGTTTCCATAAGATAGATACAAGTATGTTGGAAATAATCGAGTTTTTCATTTGGATTCGCACTTGTACTGCAACCATACCAAGGTGTTGAACTAACTGCAGAACGTAATTTTGATAAATCAATAGCATTGAAATCTCTGTATATGAAAGATAATGGGATCAGAATCACCATGGTCAGAGAAATCATCCACGGAGAGTTAGTTAAAAAGGAGAACTGATAAGGTTGTAAGAAAATCGCGTGGGATTGCAGTTATTTACGATATGGAGTCCAAAAGAAGAAGTCAAGTCTTTTATTTGGAAAGCACGGGAGTTCCTTTTTGTAAAAGATCGGCATTGAAGTCGTCAGTTATAATGATGTCCTGATATATCGCGGAGAATTCAGAGAGAGCTCTGAAAAAAAGCTGATGGGAGCTGCTTTTATTCAGGTTGTAAGCGCAGGATACTAAATATTTATTGGAGCCGTCAGAAACATTTAATATTACTCAATGCAACTCAATGCCTGTTGCTTCTAACGCATCAAGAACCTTACACTTCAGTATAAAATTAACATACATTGCTACTTCGCCTCCAATCGTGTCAGAAATTCTATCATTTCGGCATAAGTTATAATTAGGTGGGGAGTAAAATAAATCGGAAATATCAGGTCGGAACCAGATCTCACAAACACACTTTACAGTCTAAAAACAAGTGAAGATAGTCTAATTTATACATATTAGGGCTTCTTGCGTTGAGGCAACAAACCTTAAATCCCTTTTGATGTCTGGACAAAACATTAATCATCGCAGTTGTGGAGTTTTCATTCACTCTATTTTAGTAATTTTATGAGACAACTAGAGTGATGTGAGATGGCTATGTGGATGCCTATGACTATGATTTGTTCGCCAGTATCATCGTATCGGAAACCAGGCCATCTTAGTTGGCATATTAAACAGAGTTATTTTAAGCTTTCGCCTTACCCATTCCTCAAACGCTCATTAATTTACGAGTTGACCAGCACGCGCAGCACCAATAAAGCTCACAGGTATACTATGGCCTATTTCAAGATAAATTGCTTAGGGTTATTATATTGTATAAATGTGAGAATAGTCGTCTCTGAACCTCAACAAATTGTTTATTATTTTTTTTTATATTTAAAAACTTGTTTAACAAAAACAGATTTCCAGCTCAAACCAGTTAATCGCTTACATACTACCAACTATCATACAACTTATTCAAATGAGTACACAACAATTTAATTTGGTTATCCCGCTAATTCATGCAACACACTTGTTAAACAAATGTTCAAATGCTTTAATTCCTCCATCAATTTAAATGGAACAAACTCTCTAATTTAACTTTCAAATGATGTTCACATTTGTGGCGGAAATGATGTGTGCCCTATCGCATACACTGTCGTTGATTTATATAGAAAAACAAAAAAAAAAAAAAACATTTTCAATCTCTCTCTGGAAGTATCATGAAGAATGACAATTACCCTCATGCCTCCTGCCCGACCTGCCTAACATTTGACAGGTTTTGCAATTTTAAATTAATTAAATCCACTGAGTGGCGTTTGTGTTAGCACCGTCTAGCTAGCACCTCTGCTGTGTTGGGATAACGAACATCATATCGAAAATATTTGCAGCAATTATCCTTCCCCTTACCTATCCCTCTCTCCATTAACAGAAAATCAACACAGAAATCATCAAAATACGAGTACACGTCGCACAATTAAAAACGAACTGTTTTTCATTAAAACCAATTAAAACCCTCCCGCAGGTGTTTGTTTTTTTTTTGGGGGTTTTTCTGTGAACGCATCCCTCTATGGGAGCGTAGGACATATGACAACAACAACAACGGGGATAAAAATCAATGAATCCAAAGCCATTAACCTATCTAACCTGAAACACTCATACAAAGTAGTTCGACAGGTTTGAGATACAAAATTATTTTGAATAGTTTCCGGCTGGACGACCGTTTAGATGAACTTTTTAGTTTTTTTTTTTTTAAGAGACCACGTTCCTGGAATACGGGTAGATTCGCATTGAACGACTGAACTCAAAGTTAGGTGATCGATCCATCATATGGAAATTGTTGCAGGGTACGAGTATTTCCGGCAATCACTTGTTTGAAAACGGCTGAGATTGAGTGTTTTGCTGTCAATTGTGTTCCTTTGACTTTCGATAGCAAAGAACAGAAAATTGTAAATGTGGATCAAAGATGGGAGTACAAGTTCGAAGATGAGGTGACAAGTCAAATGAATGATTATGTAAGACTCTGCTGTTTTTCTATGAACTTTAAGTGATGTTGGTCTCAAAGCACATGACAATGGAACAATTGAGCATGGTATCGCTCAAGTTCGGAGTTTTTTTTTTTCAGAAAATCTGTTGAGTGTGTCTGTGCTGCCTCCAGAGTTCCGACTTGGTGTATTCAACTTGATGTATGTATGACTTGATATATTCCACCGCTTCATTGTCTGTCATAGGTTTAAGATGTCCCAAATACATTAAAAGGATGGCCGTGCTATCATGAGCATGTGAGCTCGTAAGGGCTGGAGTAGTTCAGTGATGATAAATATGAAGATGATCCTCACACCTCACAGGTACGTGGAATGCTATGGGACCTAAGCTCCAGGTTAAGTGACTGCGAAAAGCTGAAAAGATCTTGAAGGGCTACAAAAAAAGTAAGTCTGCCATAAATGTAGACTTTGCGATGATGTCAGTAAGACGGGCATGTAAATGTCCGCATGTAAACAGAGGTATCCTCATAATTCGGAAGCGTAAAGGAGAAATTCCCAAACGTGATCCAAGAGTAATTTAACGACATCCTAAGTAGAACACACCAGTAGTGTTTAAAGCCTGACATCGATAAATTCCAACATCACAAAAAGTGTTTCTAACTAATTGGTAGAACACTGACACGCCACGATGAACTGGTGGCTTCCAAATAAATAAACTATCGGCCAGATTGATCATATTCGCGGTCGATATTATTATTTGGAACAATTTCGAGCATATTACAACGTCGAATAGATACTACGAGGATATACAACACAGCGAGCTATAAGGATAATATTAGCACAAAGCAAAATTTGAAAGTATTTCAAACGTAGTGAAAATATTCTTAGCAAGCCTTAAGACTCAGCCAAAGTCAGTCTAAAGTCCAGTTTAGAACGAAGGATGTAAATTACGGAATACGATATCAATAAATCCTGGCAAGTACATACAAGGAGCGGAAAGATAACTTTCTTATTTGAAATGAGCGCTCTGAAGGTGATGGGACTCCCAGAGGCTGAGCTGGTTTTTCAGAGTTTTTGAGAGAGGGGATCGCAAAGTTTTGTCAACGTTTATTTCAGTCATCTTCATACGTTGGAGAAACGAGCAGCATGCGTTTGCTTTGCCTATTTTTCCAACGGCTGTGCGGTGATTTCAACCCAGCGCGCCTTCCGATATAGCTTCAATATTGCGCCACTGGGTCCTATACCGGGCCGGAAATTAATTCTTTTGTGGATCAAGGCAACTAGTTCTGCACAGAAAAGTAGAACTGGAGATGCACATGCTGGAGAGATGATAAGAAACAGCAGAATTCTGAATTTTTTTTGGACGAAGATTCAGTCGAGACCATTAAGTCACGTCCCTACCTGCACCTTGGAAGAGCTAATTTCCACTTTGTTTCCAAATGAGTGCAAATAAGAAACAGCCAGCCCAGAACTCATCTATTTTGTGTACTCAGAGCAACCTTCAACATTCCAAGTCTGCTACTGCATCTCCATGTAGGAGACTTTCCGTGTCCAATACAAAACCTCACATACAGGAACCACAGGAGTGGAATAAACGCATCTGTGGTTTCGGATGTTTAAAGGGTTTCACACCACTATATGACGAGCGATCGGAAAGACTGAGAGCTTGTCTTTATGTGCCCAACTCACTCTCATCGTCTAAACTTGGGAAGTTTTGCAACCAAGATTTAGTTGCTGCAGACATACATATGTAAGCTACGAAAGGAACCGAGAATCGCAGACATTCGTCGTTGCGTCTGGTTATTTTCTGCATGATTCGTTATAACCACAACTACCGAAGGCGGTGGCCGAACTCATTGAATACCGTGATTCCAGAAAGATGGGCCTTATCATATGCTGCGATGCTATGCTAAGAGTACTTTTTGGGGCAGTAGCAAATGCAACGTGAGAGGCAATCATCTTCTGGATCGTCTGACCCCTTGTCAACAATTTTGACTCTCAGCAAACTTTTGTTACAGCAAATAATGGACTTAACGTTATGCATCGGGTATGCTAAGGACATTACTGGCTGGAAAGTACTGTCGGAAATCTCCATGTCTGGCCATCGGATGCGAGGTCTCGACCTTTTGAGACGATTTAAGGAAGAGCTCGGCAGGTCAAACAGTGGTCCCACTATGCTCAGGATAAAACAAAAGCTGGATGAAGCTATTCAGAACCTGAACAATACCCTCACCAAGTATTTTGAACTGGCATGTCCAGCTAGAAAGCAAGTTACGTTCTACCAAGGAACGGGCGATCTCCAGCGACTCCGTAAAGAAACCAGAAAACTTCTAAACTGGTCACTTAAGAATAGTTGGGAGGAAGACTGGGGCTTTACCGATCGAAACAAAAGGAATATAAAATCGAAACTGTTGGTGAAACCAGAAGGCTGCTTAAAGCCCTCAAAAGGGGAAAATCAATCAAGCTGGAACCACTCATAAAATCTTATGGTACCTGCACTGAGTCGAAAGTAGAAACTGTCCGTCTCATGATTGAGGCTCACTTTCCAGGTAACCTAATCAGAACCAGCTCTTGATAGCGAAACTACTAATGAGGTCGTATCTGTTGTAGAGACTGATGAGATCATTAAACACACTGTTACTTCCTTTGATGACTTCAATTCGCCTATCATTGATAGTACAAAAAGAATTGACCAGACTGGTAGATCAGACTGATAGACCAGAGAATTTTCACTGCTGGCCTGGCATCGACATACATACCGAAACCCTGACGAATAGCGAGAGTAGACTTTATACCGAAAATCGGAAACGAGAACTACACGCTCGCCAAGATTTGCAGACCTATAAGCCTGATATCCTTCGTTTTGAAGAGCATGGAGAGAATGGTCGACATCCGTTTGCGCCAAAATGCCTTGCGAATGCATTCTCTGTCTGCGACGCAACACGCTTACTAATGTGAAAGATCTCGCCAGGTGCGCTTCAAAATGTGGTAGGCAGAAATGAGACGTACTTGAGAAGAAATACGCTTTGTGCATTTTCATCGATGTTGAGGGTGCTTTCGACGACCCAACTTCGGACTCCATGTGTAACTCAGCCAGACATGATGGCGTAGACGAATCACTAGTTTTGAGGGTGAATATGGTGCTGGTGAATAGGACATTGATTGCGAATGCTGCACTGCTATGGTGCATTTTGGTCGACTCACTGCTCATTAGTTCTGACTGCTATCCACAAGCATACGTGGATGATGTAGCTGTACTGTGTGTTGGATCGCGTCTACAGCCCTAGTTGTAATCGAAGATTGGTGCACTAGAAATGTGCTTTCAGTCAATTCTCCCAAAACTGAGGTTGTTCCCTTTACGAGAAGGAGGAAGCTGTCTGGTCTGACTCATTTAGTGCTTGGAGGCATTACCATCAAATTCTCCAAAGTAGCTAAGTACATATTTGGGTGTCATCCTGGATAACAAACTTCTATGGACTTAAGATGTCCAACAGAGCAACGTACTATCGGCAAGATATAGGGCCTGTCAACTACTAGGGCCCTCTGGACCTACACGACTATGATAAGGTCAACCATATCCTATGCGTCGCTTGTCTGGTGCAATAAGCCCTCACGAAAATACGTCATTACTATTTTACCAGACTCCAAAGGGCGGTATGCCTCGACTGCATGAGAGCTTTTCCTAGCACTCCTGGTTCCGCTCTAGACGCATCGATGAATCTCCCTTCCTCGATATTCATATCATGGATTGCCCTCTCAAAGCCATCTTCCGTTTAAAATGAAGTAGTCTCTGGTGCAACACCCACGAGGGTTTAGATGACTTTGCGCGCCGGCTGTCCTTTGATTTTGGTCTCATGGACATGCCATCTGACGCAATTACACCAGCACTCCTGCTGCAGAAAAAATACGAAATCGACTTTCCCTGTGCCCATGACCTGGCTCCAAGACCGATATACGTAGGATGCGTCCTTTTTAGAGGATGACAATGTTAGATTTCATTCCTCGTTGGGAAGAGTGCCGTCTGTCTTCCAAGCGGAGACTTACGCAATCCTGATGGCAACGAACTGTATTGCGAAGAATCGGTGGAGGATAACGAAGCATTTGCAACTGTAGCGACAGCCAAACTTCGCTAAGAGCCTTGATAAAACCTCTTATTACTTCCATGCTAGCTCGAGAATGTGAAACTTCACTAAGTACAGTCGGAAGGGTGAATTCATTGAGTCCTGTCTCGGTGCAAGGTCACAATTGGATCACGGGAAATGAAATCGTCGATGAGCTTGTGCGATAAGGCTCACAGGATAGTTTTTTCGGACCCGAGCCTACGCTACGTCTGCCTGCGTCAGCGGTAAAGGCTTTTAGTTACTTTTGGGTGTCATATGAACACAGATGGCCTAACTCCCATGGTTGCAGGCAGACCAAGCGAATGCTTCCCACATCTCTAAAAAGTTAGCGACCTTCCTCCTGTCCCTCAGCTGGAAAGACTGCAGTTCGCTTACTGCTGTCGTGACGGGCACTACCCTTTTGCTAAGCTCTTAAATGGGCAGTGCATATGTGATACAACATCCTGCAATGCTTCCTGGGAAAGAGCATCAGGCTGCAGGTACTCGGCGTTGACGTGGTGGGTGCTGGTACTGTTGGCCCTTCACCGCTGAAGCACTAACTCATCTTTCTTCGAAATACTGAAAGATTTCATTAAAAAGAATTTATAATGAGTGCAATAGACAAACTATTTGTCTGCGTCCTTTATTCCAACAGAAAAAAAAATAAACCCACATTGATCGCAATTTTAGAATGGATTTTGACATTGACCTGAAACGCTACGTTGTTGCAGTATTATCCCCAAAACACTATGCGAAAACTTGACTTCACGTTATACCCTACGGCGTATGTTGCCAATATTAAGCACAGAAAACTTGCGATGATATTTCCCGCAAGCCATCCAAATTGCTAAGCCAAGACCGATAAGTACATCAAAACTTTAATGAAGACTGTCGAACCTATGCGGCGAACCGTGAAGTGTACATAGTAGCACTTGAATGATGAAAGCCGCTCGTGATTAGATAGGAAGGACATAGGAAGGAGATAGGAAGGACATAAGCCGAAATAAGAAGGAAGACTTTAACTCGTAGGATTCACTAAAACGTAAAAACAATATGCCAACTCTACAAACCGGAGCAGAAGCATGCAGGAATGAAAGTAGTAGTAGAAGCCTAATAGTAGAATCACAGTCGGTGTTGAAACCGAGGAGGGACTGTCTTTTTGGCAATAACGATCATATAAAGAAGAGGTCAATATCACGATATCTGGACCAAAGTTCCTTCGGAACAGAAAGGCTTACTATCGAACTATTTAATGCAGTGAAAGTATACTACTGCTTTACCTTTCATTCAGAGTGGACTCTTTAAGACCAACAATCTAATAAGTCGTTATCAATAGCGTTCCAGGATATGCAATTTCTTCATCAATCAGATATTCACTTTATGATGCGCAGAGGAGAGATATAAATCTCTGAATGAAAACATCCATTGCCAAAGGCCCAAGTTCGAGTTCAACAAAGCTTTTCTTGCCGATGAGTCACAACCAGCACGTGGACCAAAAACGAGTTTCTGAAGATGGGAAGCACTTATGAGAAATATTAGCTGCGAAAATAAAGGAAACAGTAGGCTCTACAGTGAAAGCAACAAAAGAATGGACAGGTGGTCAAGGATTTACTAAAGACTGGTAACAGCCCTTCCAACAACAAGTAAGGATTTGTATATCATTATCAAGGGATGTCAGTATGCTGAGCTTTTTTATATCTCATACAAATGCCGTCAAAATAACCTTCATGGTGTACCATCACACTGTACTTGCCAAAGCTCAGTCTGACAGTTCTATTACCGTCCAACCTAAAGAAGGTTCCGCAAATCTAAGAAACCAACTTAAACCTTCATTCCTATAAATTCATCACAATTGCGCTCCTCCTATTTTTATCACAACATGTCCTGATGTGTAATTCCACTTCTATTACACTCTTCATCGCCTTCCTAAATCACCTCCCACCATTTAAGCCCCCCAACACCCACACACAGTCTAAAAATGAAAAAAAAAAAAAAAACAAGAGAACAACATTTGAAGTGAAGAAATTCCACTTACCGAAAATTGCCAGACCATCAATTACCATTCCAAGGAATGCTATTACACTTCCCTGATAGTTCTTCCAACACAATTCCATTTTCATCCTAATATATGGCAACCGGAAATAAAGGGATACTCCCAGTACTCCAAGTTATACTCGTACCGCCTGCTTGATACCACGTTGTAGCGAACGCTCATTAGATACGACCGAATCCAAGTCGAAACTAGGTGAGCAAAAAAAAAACAGAAAAACACAAAACCCGAACTTTCCGACGGGCGAAAAAAAAAAAATTGTCTAAGGACATCAAGGATATTAGATACTAGAGTACCTCCCAGCATTGAAGACACAGAGGCTTCACCATGCTCTGTCTCTAGCACTTGTATAGTGTTTCGGTCATTTTATGGGTTGGAAATTATGGGAGGCATTGCCACTAAGCTCCACAATGACTTCCAAATGCGAAGGAAATTACGGTAATGCCCACTAATTTACTTCTAATGATAGTGTTTCTTTTTTTCGGGGCTCGAATCCTAGGTGTAAGCCCAGGGGGTAAGAGCCGGGTGCGTGTTCTAAAGCGGTTCAAGCTAAAGGCTATAATTACAGCCAAAGTGTTTTGGCTTGGTTTGTTCCTTTTTTTTTCTGTCTGTTTTTGGTTTATGTATAGGTATACAAATACCTATCCTCTGTGTAGTCGTAATTGCAGGGAAAATCAATTACGCCCGCGGATATCACCACAGGACCCAGTCGGACCACTAGACCATTAGAGCAACCCTCCCTCGAAACGAAACATCAACACCATCGTCATCAATTCCTTAATTGGCTTTGGGAGGGGAGGCTCCTGATTCAACGACTACAACGACGATAGCTACGAGTATACGCGACGGTAATCTATTAAAATAATTAAAATTTAATCGGACAGAAATTAAGAAAAAAAAACCTGAAAAAAAGGCCTTCGTCCTTGGTTCCTTTTATTTCTTCTTTTTGTTCTTCACTGCGGCAAAGAACCCCTAATTAGGATTTATGATCCTTTGCCATTGTTCTGACGGAAAGATATCTAAGCTTTCCGATAAAATTCATGATTTCGCTGGGAAATGATTTTCTTTTGTGTGTGTATGTGTGTTACAAGAGCAAGTAGGGACAGAGTTGCCATTGGATTAATTTTGTGTTGTGAGGTTAAAATCCTGCGATGGGTAAAATGAAAAAAAAGTCACTAAGGCAACTCGACATCACAATATGACTAATACAAGTGAGCAGAAATGGATTCAAATGATGGACAATTTGTTAGAGAATTGGACGGAGGTAGGATTGTAAATCGCCGATGAATTCTTTCGTTGAACTGGAGAAACAGGTGACAACCCTGGGGAACTCACTCGGTGGGCGATCCAACATGCAAATAGGTGAACAGATAAACATTGCACTTTAACTAGGACTTAAACAAACGAATGAGTGTATAGCTCTGCTCATGAAATCAAGTCAAGTTGTTTGAAGTTATTTTACCTCACCAAAACTCAAGAGGAGCCAAAATTCTAAAAGACTTTCGACAAAACGTATGACTGAAGCTGAAGAGTGGTCAAGACAGCTACTCTGATTTGGCATCCAGCTACAGAGATAAAATAGGCACTTCCCTTTTAACAAACCGTCCTTATTCGGTAGTTAGGTTATCTAGATAGCATTTCCTCGAAAGCTCTGTGATAAAGAGAAAACCAAAACTGAAATGGAGATGATATTGAGAAGGGGCAGACTACGAGTAACAGCTTCCTAGCCAATGGAATATTAATATACATGCATTACGACTTGATATTCCAAAATCGAAAGGCAGTAGAAATATTTAAATCCAGATACATATGTACATTATAGCGTCGATATACTGCACCTCAAGATCCAAAAGATACGAAAAAAAAACTATGGAAGGGTTTGGAGCAAATGACGTACAGTCGGATCCGGATAACATACTGAAGCCTTGGATAAGACCCAAGAACTTCAGAAAAACTCATCATCTATTAGTCGGTTTCGAAAGCAAACATTTTAAGGGTACTTACATCCCTTGAGCCCGCGCAAGTTATAAAAAAAAATATTTATATGACAGCGTGCATAGGCGGCAACTGCGCAACACCATGTCTACATAGTTTTGACATCCTCGTCAAACTGTGGACAATTATCGCTGCTCCATCAAGGTTCTAGAAATAATTGTGCAGTACTCACTGGCCAACAATAGACACGTAAGCATTGAGGCCCAAGCGGCCAAAACAAATTATAAGTTGTAATCAGAATAGGCCAACGGCTTGGCCAGGACGTCACCATTGAGAATTATAACTTCGAGGAAGCTAAGGCCTTCTTCTACCTTGGTTTCGCAGTTGCAAGCAGCAACAACATCATTGCAGAAATCAGACGCAGAATTACTCTTTCCAGTCGGTGTTTCTTTGAGCTCAGGAGTAACAGAGGCCTCTCTCGTAAGATCGAACTGGTTTTATATAATAAGCTTACCATTCCGGTCACAAGGACCTGGGCCTTGTCGTAAGCAGATGAAGAAGTACTTGACCATTTCGAGGCGAAGATACTGCGAGGTATTTTTCATCCTATTTGTATTGACGGGAGATGGAGGAAGAGATTGAACAACAGGCGGACTTTGGTTTAATCAGGCGTGTACAACGTCTGACATGGGTGGGCTATGTAGAACGAATGGACGTCACGGCTCTAGCTCAAAAGGTAGTCAAACCCAAAGGACGGTGCAGCAGATGACGACCGTATCTAAGGTGGCACATGCAAGTGGAAGAGGACCTAAAACTAATTTGGAATCTAGCAGATTACGCAGTTAACAAGGGATCTGCTTCTTCCGGACTGTACCACCACATAACAACAATAACACGTGTGTTTAAATGGTTTCTGATTATGAGATTATGCTGAAAAGTAGAGAAAGAGGCTTTTAACATCAGTTCACCCTCACACAAGAAAGTGTAACAAGTTGTAACAATTGTTGCGCTGTACAGACATTAGGAAGTCGACAATGCAATATAATTTAACTTCATGGCAACTTATACGGCTTTTTGGCAGATAGTCGGATAAATGGCGCGATTCAAAATTTAAGGAAACAGGTGAAAAACCGTCTAGACCCGAAGAAGGGTCTGAATGTCTTATTCATCGACGTGGATACAGCTTTCAATAAGGCTCTCGAGATTCAACAAAGACGCCAATGAAATACAAAAAAGTATTCGAGAATGTTATGCAGTCTGGGCGATGACACTGAAATGGAATTAAAATGCACAGCGGAGAATTCGAAGCTAAAGTACGACGGACGATATTCGCTTTAAGGGCTTGAATCGTATGTGGATTATCTGCATAACATCGCTCTTTAAGGTCTCCCCACAAATAAAAAGTCTAACATGGTAAAATCTTACCTCCAAGGCGCCCAACTGACATCGCTACGGCAGCTGATAACACTATTACAGAACTTGGCGCACAAAAGATCGATTCTTCGATGAGCTGTCTTGCATGGCGCGCCATCGTTCAAATCCATGTCTTCACTTTCAGCCCACAAAAATTCGGTAATCATGGCTCTGTAGCGTTCACCGTTGACCGAAATGGTGTTTTGAAATAAAATGGGCCAATGTTGCCACCACTCCCATATCCGCACCAAATTGTGACTCCCCACGGATGCATTGGCTTCTCGATAATCACGTGCGAGTTTTCCGATCCCCAGATGCGGCAATTTTGTTTGTTAACATAGCCGCCGAGATGAAAATACGCATAGTCAGAAAAAAAAAATTTTTTTGGCTGTTGGAAGGTCCAAATTGTGAAGCGATAACGATGCGGACAGTCGTTTGTCTTCAATTGCTGAGTAAATTGAATTTTGTAAGAGATGATCTTTGAGCAAAATTGTCATCAAGTTGGTGCGTGAAATGTTGAGTTGTTGAGATCGATGGCGAATCAATGTTCCTGGATTGAGTCAAATATTCTCGGCCACAGTAGCATCGTTCATGTGAACCGTGAGTATTGTCTGCGAGCGAACTGTGTTTCATTTCGGCCAAAACTTATTTTCAACAAACGCACTGTTTTGGCAACACACTTTTGAAATAAGCCTGCAGTATTTTCAAACGTAAAGCGATTTATTTCGTTCTGCGGAGGTATGACACTGACTGACATTCAAAATTTTGAGCGGGAAGGAGCTGTCAGTGTCAAAATAACATGTGATTCAAAAAGAAACTTGTATGTGGACCACCCGTTAGAAGCGGTATTTTTCAAATTTGAAAGCATATACGACACAATGTCTGAAAACGGACCTAAGCTTGTTGACTTAGGAATATCACCACTAATATAGACTCGTATGTCACAGTTTTATCGCCTCCATATTCACAAAGCTGCGACAAATTGATCATACGCCAGGAACCAAATTGATCACGCAGAGATCGACGAGAGGCACCCCTTTAGTACTATATGTAGATGACCGAATATTCGCTGCGGTCAATATTAACATGGACCACTACCAACTTGCAGCCAAGGTATGTATACGAATATCTCAGATTACTGCAATCGCAACAAACCCTCAGAATCTTTACCAATGCTTTTGCATCCTTCATTAAGAGCTGAAGATCAGTGACATCGATCCCAAAAAGCCGTTGGAAATGCCACAACAGATGTGATGGGTTTCACCCGACCATGTCAACAAAATTCAAGGTTTTATGAAGGGTGCAAGTGCCACATGTACCAAAGCAACTCGCCTTAGAGGTGGCGCTGTATAGGATAGCGCTCTACAAAAAACGAAAGAGGGAAAAATATCGATTTCTCTGGAAAAGCAGAAGGAACATGACAATGGAACATGAGGTCGAGGAAATGGAGAGGTGTCAATACATGAACAATATTCACAGTTTTAAGGAAAGTCGAAATGGATGTGTCAGGCCAACAAGACTTCAACAGATGTCTGCAGAGTCAGTGCATATGGAAAAACTAAATTTGAAATTGTTCCATAAAGGTGGACGACTCAAATTCCGCTATCAGGCGGAACCAACCACCCAATCTGGGGGATAAAAGTCAAGATTTCCGCTCACCCGAACAGAACGAAGTGAAGATAGCTTCATATATATCGAAATTTAAGTATAGCAAGGCTACCGAACCGAACGGACCACCTGTCGAGATATTTACCATAGCAGATGATGGCTTGGTAGAGCGCATATAGAAATTCGTTTCCGAAATCGGATCCGGGGAAACTATTCTGATGAATGATCAGCTCTCAGTCCGCTAAACATTGTGTAAAAGAACTGGCTTTCTTTATTGCGTGAATACCTAAAACAATTCACTAACAACATACAATAATTAAACCCTTTTCAGCGCGGTTTTAGGATGGATAAGCTAAAGTTTCTCAAATATTCACACTTCGGCAGATCTTAGAGAAAACCCAAGAAGTTCAGGTTGATACTCATTACCTCTTTACGATTTGAAGACTGCATATGAGATTATCTATTGGACGAGCTATACTAGAGCCATATTCAACCTTGGCGTACTTACCAAACTTGCTAGATTGTGTAGAGTTACGATGGCAAACGCTCGCTACTCCGTAAATGTTGGAAGTAATCTCACCGAGACTTTTGATGTCAAAAAAGAGTTCAGATGCGTTGATATCTAACTTCAACTAGAGAAAATTTTGCGAAATTCGTAAGCGAACAGAGCAAGCAGAATTTATCAAAATTACAATAGTTACATACGACAAGGGCATGACGAAAGAACAACGGAGTAGAGGAAAATGGTATAAGTGGATGCCTTTGACTAGAACCGGCGTTTTCATTAAAGCTAAGGTTCGCCCCGGATTTTCAGCTACTTCTATTACAAATAAGCCTTCGGTGCCACTAAGCCAGATGATAACGTTTCGAGAGATATTACCCAAAGACATCTTGCAAAAACAATATTTCTTCACTAGAGTGACTCTTTGACGTACATACGAGGACCGTAGTACTGAATCCCGGATGGGAAAAAATCATTGACAAGGGTAGCAATGTGCCTGAGATGACGACTGATTGACAGAAAATATTTTATCTTCTCTCGTTCACATAAAAATCCATTCGACGGGATTCTGTCCATACATTGGAGCTGACAGTGTCGATATGGTCATTGTACTCGAGCAACATGGCACTGAGAATTGTCTTGTGGGACACTTCGTTTCGCTTTTCTAGCTCTGTGGTTCTCCTCATCAATAGAAGTACAAGGATTTGGATAATTAGCAGTTCATTTGGTCTTCTCGAGTTGATATTCCTTCAGAGAAGGTTTGATGAATTTGTGATTCCAAATTCACGATTTTATCCTTATAAATATGTTCCTAGTGGACCTAACCTCTACTTTAATCTGGCACTAGGTTAGGTTAAGCAAGAGTGGCTGTTGGAAAAACCAACCTACTTAGGATTACTGGTCCATTGTGATGCCAAGTGGATCTAGGATCCTTCTATCCTTGGAACCGATTTGAGCTGTTAACATCTATGTACATTAATTAGATTGATTAAGTCTTTGGGACAGAGCTGGTCATGTACAAAGTAAGTGGAGGATTGTCTCCTCGCTCTCCGCGTTCATGCATATTCTACAGAAGTCGTTGTAAAAATGCCCAGCCTTTTTGCATGTTGACCTATAAAGTATTGTAGTATCCAGTGATGATACCTATGATAGCGGCGGAATGTTGAATATTTTTAAAGATCAAACTCTTAGAGTTATTCAGATCCAGCTTCCGCCAGATTTATTTGGTCCCTAGACATGTTAACCCAATAGTCCACCTAAGGTTTGTCCTTTTATTAGCCTCCAATTTTAGTATTAGTTTGCAGGTAGCGATTGGTATATCGACGATAGGTAGAGTGATTCATTCAGCAAGGGCAGGACAGGACTTCTTAAAATTTAATGATTTTCAAAGCGAAAGTAGAGGCTTAGGTTAAGCTTATCTGAGAAAACACCGTCTTGGATCCATCTATATAGAAATCAATTGACTTATCATCCATGAAAGCATCTTCCACCTAGTCAAACCAATGTTGGGGCGTAATGTAGTGACCGATCTCTGGAAATATTTGTGGTGTATTAAGAATATCAGCGCGGCGAAATAGCTTTTTTTGTCAACTGTGTCGTCACTTTAAGGCGAATATCTGCATTAACAGCTACTTGCCTACTGAAAATATCGAGGGTTGTCAAATGAAACAGTGCCGCGGCGGGAGTACAACGTAAGACTCCGCTTATACAAAGGCATGCTGTCTGGTAGTAACTTAAGCAAAAGGTATCGGCCAATTTGTAGAACTTTCTAATTAACCTGATGAATCTTGTGTTCATTTTAAACTGTAAATCTACTCATATATGCACAACTTTTTTGAAACATAACACCGAATGAAAATACATGTGATATGAGTACAATCTACCACTTTACCAACAAACAAAATCTTTTTTGAGGGAAACCATTTAATTTTTTCCAATGGCAACTCTGGGTAGGTGAAAAAGGATATGGGAAAGAAATACTTGAAAATCGCATTTAATTTGTTATCCTTTTAGATACACATACCCTTGTACGCAAACACACTTGTTATCCTCTTTGTGTGCGCTTTTCACATGTTTTCATATTGACAGGAGCGCCCTAATATATCACGCAGCCAAGAGAAAAAGAAAAAAAAAACCAGCTAAGCCCGGGGAAACAGAAGGCAATAGATGTTCTCTGCACCCCTCCAGAGATAACTACTACTTCATCAAAGATGCTACAAAGCTCCAGCTCAAAGTAAAGGCTGACATGGAACCCCAAAACAGGGATAGATACCCCCATTCCGTGTCATATAAATCAATGGAAATGCAGTAAATTCTCGTTCACTCCCTTCGGAGTATTTGTGCTTATGTTTGTAAATGTGAGTGTTTTTTTGAAGAAAATTCTAGAGCCTTGGGGCCATACTCATAAATTTAACCTTACCGCTCTTCCTTCATCTTATAGTCGATATCACATCTGCCTGCCTTCGTAGTCGTCCTGTGATCTCAGAGGAGGTGCTCCCTTGCTTACTGAGCCAAAGGTTGGGAAATTTTCCCAGCATGGTGGGGGGGAGTTGGGTTGAAATTAAATCTTCTTGATTGAGCTCATTGTGGACACACACAATCGAATTCAAAGGAAATTTTCACCTCAAATCGATAAACTGACATACAATCGATACAATCGCCATGTTTCGATGACATTCCGATGGTTGGGGATGGTTGCCTTTTGCTTTGACGTAACTTGAGATACTTTACGTGTGTCGTTTAAGTGTCTAAATTTTGTTTTCTATTTTCTGTGTTTTTTTTTTTTGGTATTTTGTTTTTTTTGTTTTTCCTCCCTTCATCTATTCATTTTGGGGGTAAATTTGACACCTATTGTATCGACATGCGAGGAAGATGTAGGACTTTTGGGAAAAGGGCATAAGATACACGGAACTTTTGTGTTTTGGAAACAATAATATGTCAGCGATTTTTGATTGATAAATTTGTTACGCGTGTACACACGTTGTCGTGCGACCAGGAATTATGTGTGATTGCGTGATGTTACCTTTTGGAAAGCGGTTATGATACACAGATGTTAGGGTATGATAGAAATCGATGACAGTATGATGGATGAGCGTGTTTGTGGACTATGGTTTCAGTTCATTACAGTTCAAGTTTCAGAATTTCTAAAAAAAGAAAAGTCCTGTGTGAGCGCAAGCAAACGTATTGTAAAAACAGAGGAATTTCGTTGACTTTCCGAATGATGACTAAACAATGATTTCCTCTTAATATAAGATGTCGTCTTGTTTCCTTATTAAAAGTATGCCTATCTTATGCATACTAAAATGCATAGGTAGGACCATCCTGATTGTTCTCAGTGCCACGCATCACGAGAAGAGTTATGATTATTGCAGTCAATCTGTAAGCTAATTCAGTGCACGTGGTCCTGTCCTGTGACCTTAAGAATTTATTCCTTAAATTTGAACATAGTCGGACATATATTTGTTTATCATCGCCAATAAACTCAAGCTCTGGTAGACTTATTGGGGACGGTTGGGTGCTGTAGAAATAGGGTAGGCACTGAAAGGTGTCAATTGTGCTTATTTCACTTTTAACGGGCGGTAACTATTGGGTACTGGTCGATGTACTTCCCGACTCGACATGCCAAACTTATAAGTGAGAACAGCACTATAAGCGGAGCATCGGATGTATTCCCTAGATGGAATCAGCGGTGAAGTAAAATCTTGGAATTCAGCAAACAAGACCTTATCCGGGCTACTCCAATATATTTGGGGTTCAGGACGGTAAGGATTTCCGAGGCTAAGACATGGTCTTGAAAAATGAATAGTGGCGGATGAGCCCTTAATAGACCAACGACAGTGCTCACATCGCCGAACGGGTTACTGGCCTTGGACTAACTGTCTCCTCGTCCTGGGGCTATCTACATATAATGCAACAGACTTCGGCAAGAAGTTTTGAGATTCCGGCAAGTTAGCGAGCTGCACGTAACAATCCCTGTTAAGGCTATATTTGCCAACATTAGAAGCATGCATATAATAGCTTCTACGAGCTCATGGAAAAAGCTTGCGAGCAGCGCCCTAGCTATAACACTAAAATTGTCCTCGGTGATTTTAATGCAAAGCTAGGAAGAAAGGGCATCTTTGGTAGCAATGTCGGAAAGTTTAGCCTGCCCGACACCACCTCCGATAACAGAGTCAAGATAATCGACTTTGCGGCGGGGTGAAACTCTGCCTTAGCTACCACGCCATCCCAGATTGATATTTATAAGGAGACTTTGAGCACATTGCCATCACGCAAGGCACTCCTCCAGTAATATGGATTTGCGAACGTTTCAAGAGGCCAACATCGAACATTACTTTGTTTTTAACGAAAGTACGGTTTGCAGATATCTCGAACATCACAGAGATAAGCTAATACTGTGAGGAAGAGATGAACACCGACTTGTCATTTCTGTAGACTGTATAACGACGACGACGAACCAAATACCGCTGTCAGCCAGAATGAGCCTTTCAACTTAGTCAATGTAGACCAACGTTTCCGTTCACCCGATACGGATGAAGTGAAGATTGCCATATCTAAGCTTAAGTCTAACAAAGCTGCTGGACCGGATGGTCTGACTGCCGAGTTTTCTAAAGCGGCAGGTCATGACTTGGTAAGAAGCATATACCAATTGATCTGTAAAATCTGGTCGGACGAAAGTATGCGCGATGAATGAAACCTCAGCATTGTTTGTCCGATCCTGAAGAAAGTATAATAGACCTCTGAACTGCGCCAACTACAGAGGCAACAGTCTTCTTAACATCGCCCTACAAGATCCTATCTGACGTACTGCAGCCGTTCGTCAACAACCTGATTGGTCCATATCAGTTTGGCTTTAGGCCAGGAAAGTCCAAATATTCAGGCAGATCTTGCCAAAAACCCGTGAGCTCCAAAATCGATAAACACCATCAGTTTTAAGGCCGCGTAAGACACCATCTATAGAGGTCAACTATAGGAAGCAATGTCTGATTTTTGCATCTCGACCAAGCTCATTCGCTTGTGCAGGATGACGATGGAAAACGCATGCTGCTTCATCAAGGTCGGTAAAGAACTCCGCGAGACATTTAATATCAAAAAACTTGATGCTATTTTTCATTGTGCCTTTGGCTTTATTGAACAAAATCGCAAGCCATCTAAACCAACGATTTTTGATTGTCCCTATACTTCGGATGGTATGGGATCCCTACCGACATTAGCTCATTTGCTAGTTTTCGTCCTTGCACTTCTTCTTCTGCTTCTTACACCTGCCTTTAAAGGGTTACTTATTAGATGTATCCCACTATTCCAATATTGAGCACACGCATACCATCTTTTCAGGGATATCATATTCTTGTTCCAGATTGTCTACGATTTAACCATAGAAATGTACGAGTATATGCTTCAACAACATTTAGAAATTTTTTTAGATTTTTTATCAAAATTTCCGTCGGTTAGGCCAGAATATTAAAGCTGCACACGAGTCGGTAAATCAAGACCGCAGTTAACCGATTCCGTGCCGTTCTCTCGGGCATCTCTCAAACGTCCCTTATTTTATGAAAATACTTGGCTATATGTCCATATAAGATCATGCTAACCTAAGACCTAAAGCTAAATGATCATAGTGAATAGTGAAGAAGCAGGAAGTTCCGGATTACTACGAAAAAACACCACAGTGACGAGGCATTTTTTCGGCTGCATGGCTTTGCGAATAGCAGGATTGCAACTTTTGGTCAAGCGCATAGCCGGAAGTGCTCCAACAGCATCCACTGTATACGAACAAATCGACTGTTTCGTGCGGTTTTCATGCTGGAGATATTATTTTATCCGGCAAGTCGATTAAAGTCAATGGAGATCGATCCATGCTAACACCGGAGGATTTGGAGGCAATGTGGTTTCAGTAGGACAATGACACTTGCCACACAGCGCATGCCACCGATTTACTAAAGACGTAGTTCGGTTATCGTCTTATCGTCTGAAACGGCTGCCCAGCTCATGTGATTTAACAACCTTAGACAGTTTTTTTTAACTACATTTCGTCTCTATGCCAAGAAGCTCGAAACATTGGATGAGCTGGAGGCTAAGATTCGACTTGAAATTGCTGGAACATCGACTGTATTATGCGAAAAAGTCATGGAAACCTTGGTCCAGCTCTAGACCAGATAAGACCGATCGGAAGAAAAACTTAAATAAAAGAAGAACGGAGTGAGATATAAAATTGATTCTGGCTTTATTTTGAAGCCACGTTCATGCCATTATGTGTGGGATAGCACATCATTTAAATGGCTTCGTTGGCAGTGCTTCAAGCGATCGGTCCAATATATGCGGCGTTATTTCGGCAATAACGTGTCGAATGTTGGCCTCGATCTCGTCCAAAGTGGTTGATTTGTCACAGTAGACCAGAGGCTTGATGTAGGCTCAGAGAAAGTAATCGAGTGGTGTCAAATCGTACGATCGCGGCGGCCAATTGATAAACTCTCGCCGTATGATGACCCAGTCGCCAAATTTCTCCTTCACAACTCCGAGCATTGCGTCGATTGTATGGGTGCAGCGCCGTCTTGTTGGAACCACAGCTCGGTATATCGATGTTGTCGAGCTCTGACTACAAAAAGTCGGTTAACATCGCTCTATACCTGAGACCATTGACGGTAACGGTGTCCGATGATGCCGCCATACCATAAACCGCACCAAACAGTTCATCTTTATTGCTGCATTGACGCTTGGCCGAGCACTTGTGGACTGTGTTGACATAGCCGGTGAGCCAAAAATGAGCTTCGTCCTAAAAGATGATTTTTTGGCCAACATTTCCAGTGCCCAATTTGCGAACTCACGGCGTTATCTGTGATCGTCCGGCTTCAATTCCTACGTCAGCACAATCTTATATGGATGTAGGCCCAAATTCAACCGCAAAGTAGGCCGGATTCACTCTCTGGCGATGCGGAAATCACATGATGAGCGCCGAATCGACATTTCTGGGTCTTCTTCGATACTGGCCGCTAGAGGCGACTATGTTTTCTTCATTTCACACCAATCTTTATCTGGTTGGTAGCTTGAGATCGAAGAGAGTGTACTCACGCTCAAACTTTTGCACGGTGAGACGAATTGCCTACAGACTGGAGCCACGATGACGACCGGCCGCACGACGAAATTCACGTTCTTTATTTACAACTGAGCCGGAATTTCGGTTCGGCAAGCGTAAAATGATGCACGATTAAATGGCAAACCTTTCTGAATATTTTGACGGCTGGATGTCACAGGCAACTTTGGCAGTTGCTGAAATACCACATTGGTGTGGTGCGGGAACTTTTTGATCAAGGTGGTATAACAATTGGAGAAACTATCTTTGCTATCTGATCGCAATATATAAGCGGTTGCGTGGAGGACATTTGAATGTTTCAAACCAACATGCATAGCTGATATCAATTACATTCCAGGCCAAACAAAAGACATATCTGTTTAATTGAACAATAAATTGGGACGGATGTAATGAGAAACCCTATACGAGTAACTACGCGTATTTTCATCCATATATCGACATATTCAACCCGCGGCAAGATAGATTATGTTAGGCCAAGGATAATATTTAAGACTTCCCATTGAATATTCAAATGTTTGGGTCAACAAGCGTTCAAATGAAGATTTCAATATCTTGAACGTCAGGAAAAGGCTCGCCTTGGCATTTGCCAATAGTGCAAGAATATAATCCAAATGTAATGCAAAGCAAAGTCAAATACTTGTGTTCCGTTTGACGTTCGGATTAATACTGGCTTTATTCAAAGAAGTGTTAGTACTGAGGTGGAATAGTTAACTAAAGAGCATTTTAGGAAAAATTGACTTATCAATTTTAGATAGCCGTACTAATTACAGAACATGAATAATAATAATTACGAGTACAATAATGATGTTAGTTGAGAGTGCAATTTAATAGCTCGATGGGTCGAACCTGATTGGTTTTTTGATAACTCGTTCCAGGCGTGTTCGAATAGAGGGGAAATGGGAATTTACTGATAATGGGACCCTTTGTGGTGATGATTGGTTTGTCCCAGCTGTGTCCTGATCATTATTTCGGTCGGGGTTGACTTTTGGAGCATTTAATGTGAATGTTTCGTTTGATGTGGATATTTCGTTGGAAACAGATGCTTCTTTTGGTACATGTTCCTCACTTGGGATTAGTATCATCATCTTAGTCTTCTTTAAATGGATCGTATTTCTTCTATATTTCTTACCACTTCCGGTTCTTATGATTACCGAACGTGCGTATTCAGTCTCTTCAATAACTTTAGCCGGTTTCCACTCACGATGACCAGTTTTCACCATCACTTTGTCTCCTCGTTTTGGTTGGGTTCTTGAAATTGGCGCTCTGTCTGCACAGATCTTTTGTTTTACTCGCAACTTTAATAATTCCTCCGTTACACCAACGACTACTTTTGGTTTTAATTGTTCTCGATCAATAGGAACTATTGTTCTAGTTGACCAACTGAACAATCTTTGACACGGTGATTTCGTATCATCAATAGCGCCTTGTACGGGTCTGTTCCATCCAACCAGCAGTTTGCACATTTCGTTCTGTGAATCCGTTTGAGCGTGCGTAGTATGGTGATGATATTCGATGCTTAAAGCCCCATTCTTTGGAAAACTCGGTTAACCTGTGTGCTGTTTATTGAGAGCCACTGTCTGTTTCTAAGACTCCTGGTATATCATGTACGGAGAACCATTGACGAAAATAGAGAATTACTTCATCAGTTGTTGCTGCTTCTAAGTTTTTGAAATCGATGAACCTCAAATAATGGTCTGTGATTATCAGATATTCATGTCCAGGAAAGGTGAAAATATCAGACGACACCACCTGAAATGCGTTTTCAAAATTGTTGGCTCGCGTGTGTTTGCCTTTTTTGTTTGCTGGCACACATTACACTTTTCTACAAACTTTTTGATGTCATTTGTCTGACCATGCCAATAGAAAGAACGTCGTACTCTAGATATTGACTTGATTATTCCTACGTGGCCAGTATGACATTGCTTTACCACGTTTTGGATCTCACTTACTGGTGAGATTTTATTTGCCTTAAATAACATACCTTGCTCGAAAGTAATCTCTTGCTTGAAAGACGCATATTTTTGCACGACTTGCGGCAATTTTCTGTTATTGTCTGGCCATCCGTCTTGCACCACATTTTTTAGCAGCTTGAGTTCAGAATCGTACCTTGTCGCCTTAATGAACCAATCTTTTAGCTCCTCGCTGATTGACAGGATCATGTTGACTGAGTATTCCTCCTCGGTGTCTCTCTCCTCTACCATACACTAAGGGTATCCGCGATTGGTATTTTAGCGCCTTTGACGTAGCAAACCTCTGGAGAGTACTGCATCACATCCCACAGTATCCGTTGTAATCTTAATGGCGCGTTATGAAGTGGATTTTTAAATATGGTTTCGAGTGGTTTGTGATCCGACTCGATGGTAATTTTCTTTCCAGAGACGTATTCATGGAACTTGTTACACGCAAATCTGATTGCCC
Source organism: Volucella zonaria (assembly GCA_963966105.1). Lineage (NCBI taxonomy): Eukaryota > Metazoa > Arthropoda > Insecta > Diptera > Syrphidae > Volucella > Volucella zonaria. Next base: position 188,900,345 of record OZ014532.1, read on the forward strand.
ATTCTTCTTTAACAATTTGTGGTTGTTTCTGTTGTGATTGCTCTTGTAGCATATGCAACCGGTTGATCGTCTTGCATTAAACAGGTTCCCATAGATTTGAACGAGGCATCCACCGACAACTTAACGGGCTTATTCACATTATAGTATTTAAGTACAGGTGGTGTTTTTAACGCTTGCGAATGCTTCTTCCTGTTCAAAACCCGGGACCCAACTACGTGCTTGTGAAGTAACTGCCGTAATGGGTCTGTCATTTCGGAAAGGTTTTTGATAAATTGGCCAAGGTAGTTGACCATTCCCAGCAGTCTTTGCAGTTCTTTTACGCATGTTGTTGTTTTTAGCGCTTCGATTGCTTTAATCTGTTCTTTGCTTATCTTCATCACAAATATTCTGAAAACTTATAGGGCTCACAAACTCAACCCTGAGTCTAGGCAGATACTCGACCCTAATGGTAGTTTGGAAAATCCAGACTGAAAGATCCATCGTTTTTAGCTTAAAAGGCCTCACTGAACGGATGAACTGATTTAAATAAGCAGAGATGATTTGTCTTCAGATAAAACCTACACCTTACCCAAGCCTTCTATTGGACAGCTGGGCACAAGCGGATAATTCGTTTTAATTCTCGATGAATGGCATCCATTTTGGCGTGTTGTAATCCAGAGTGCAGTTCCGATGCCTGTTTCTGTCTTCAAATAGAGCAACCACTGGAGGTATATTTCTACAAGCTCCTGTACCATGTGACCCAAAAAGTGCGGCTTCTGGTTCTTGGATTTGTTTTAGCGCGATTACAATTTTCCTGACACAGTAGTGATGTGAAGTGTGATGTGAAGTCCATGCCTGAAGGGATCCATTAGTTCTACCGTCACTGGTTTTTATTTTGTTTAGATCAGGTTATCATCCATCTGTTTCCGAATGTCGCAAGTCCCATGTCTGTTGAGGAAATAAAAACTTGATTCTTGACATTGTTTATCAGTTGTAATAGGGCAGAAATGGGACCCATCCTTTTATCCCTCGACTCGTCAAAATTGGACTCAAAATAAATAAATTTTTACTACTTCGGAACAGCACTTGCTGAGCTGCCCTCATTAATATCGGTAGAACTACCCAGGCCTCTCTGTTAACCTCATGAGGGCATGAGATACCCACTCATGTTGACATACTTCCACATCCGATTACGAGAGCTACACTCCTCGGTACAAACAACTACACCTTACATCATCAGTCGGCTACCGCATGACTTATTTCATATGCCTTGTTGTAAAGCTGTCAAATTAAAATTCTTTAAGTCAATTTTAGTTTGCAATTTAGATCGCCGCCTGTCACATTACCTCAGATAAACAACAACACAAACTTAAAACACACTCCCAGTGACCACCAAATACGGCTGACACAAAACAAAGGGTGTGACTTCCATTCGATTGTTATCGGCACACTTAACCCATTTAGGCCATACTGAAGAGATTTACAACCTCCACTTAACTATCTAATAATGTCTCCAGGTCGTATCCAACCAAAAAAAAAAAAAAAAAATAGAAAAAATTGCTAAAAAGTATATGTCTTGCCAAAATGTCACATGGTCTGCTTATGTAAATTACCATCGTCACCTCCTAAATATGGAAATTGCCTCCTCCTGCATCTCTGGTCCATTTCTCAGCCAAAGTTGGAGAGAAGAAGGAAAACTTCACGAAAACTGTTGGTGACAACAAACACGGCAAGAACGACGGCGTGCAGTCGCATAAATTCCAAGCGAGGTGCGAAAAACACTGTAGCGACATTAGCTGTCGCTTAACATCTCGCTTTATAAATTAAAAGCCTGACTGCTGGTGCTGAGTAGAGCATGCTGCTGCTGCTGCTGCTGCTGCTGCGGATAAGGCCATAAACCATGGCTTGGTCGTGGCATAATTTACTGTGGAAATGCTGTCCACCAGCACTAGCTGCAACACTAACACCAACGCCAGAGACCGCTGTGCATCTAATAAATTTTCCATCGGAATTTTCATTGAAAGCGAGAATTATGGTGAACAACTTGGCTAACAACTACAACTACAACTACAGCCTAAACAACAACAGCACGAAAGTAACATAGTGACATAATGGCGTACCTTGACGGAGTCTGCGTGGTGGTAAATGTGGCGCCCAATCTATTGCAAACTCACCTCTCCCCACTCGATGTCAGACCGACTTAACCGAATTCAAATTCGAAGACAAACGAGCGCTTTTTGTGCGCGCCATTATCGCTGGAACTCATCTTCGATCTGTCAGCGGGTCTCCGGGAAGCCGCCAGGAGGAATTAAAAATGAAAATTCAAATTAAAAGCCAAATGGCTACATGATTCCATTCGAGATAGGCCTTTGCCGTACCTCTGAGATGCGGATGACGATTTATGAACCCAAATGGCCTGTAATGCGTCTGATGTGGTGTTTAATTTACGACCGACTGACTGTGAGAGAGGGGAATGTATGTACATCTTCGTCTCTGACTGTGTGCTTTTCAGCAGAGAATGTCGTGCGGGACAGGTCAAATATCATTCATGTCGCGAATCATGTAATTCCAAATCCTTGAACTGTCACAATTCAAGGAACTCGTCGCAATTAAAACCCATGATGACCATCAATCCGTCTCCGGCTAACATGGACCTGTCTTGGGGGTTCGTTTGAGTTTTGTTTTTTTTTTTGTGAAGACGCACATTTCAAAGTTCATTTGACGTCTTAAAGTCGCCTGTCAAGTGTTGGTGACAGTTGAGGTTGACGGGTAATTCGATGCTTCGCTTTACGTTACAACACTGTCAATGTGAGTTTTGATTTGAGTTGTCCCTGAGAGAGATGTAAGTCGGTATGAGTTTCACTTTTCCAGATTATTGCCGTTTTAAGTGGACTATCGAGGACAAGGATTGATAAGGTGATCGTGATCCTATCTGTCAAATTGTAGTTAATTACGGAAACAAAAAAAAAATATCAAACATTCGTCAGTTGTATTGCAATGTTGTAAGTAGTACTGCAATGATGAATTAATGGTTTTAGCCGTACGTGACCATAGTGCGTTATTGCGATTTTCCAGGGCTCCCACTGATCATTGTTCTCCCTCAGAAACTGGTGCATAAAAAATTAACAACTTCCTTGCAATGCGGCCTTACTCGCAGACGTGTTCATAGAACAACGTGGTGGGACAATTGTTTTCCAGAATGAGAGTGTTGGCATCAAATTTCGTATGCCTAAGTTGGATAAATGTGCAATAACATTGCGGGAGGGGAAGTGGTTAAATAGGGTTTAGTTAAGTGCATCCGGATGAATGGAAACTCATGTACGTGAGGTTGTTGAGTGCACGTATTAAAAAGAAATCGAATGGGTGGAAATTACCGTTGGACGTTGGAAAACTTTTCTTCCGAGAAACATGGACGACTGGTGCGTTTTGCTAAATGAGCAGCGTTGACGAGTATGTACGAGTAGCTGACCATAAAGTTTTATTGGGTGCAAGTGATTCTTCTTCCTTCTAGGAAACAAATCGTTATATTGTGGATTGATTTTCAACTATTGTAGAATGCTGAATGTAGTTCTGCACTTGTAGCAAAGGTAAAACAGTGAGGCATCCTTTACTGTGTATGAAAGTAAGTATGTTTCCACTTTTCTCTTTAGAATAGAAATCTTTGAGGAAATTCTTCAATTCACACTCGCCGTTGGGGCTTACTTGGAATGCCTACTTTTTAGAAGACAGGCCTACAACTAGTTTGATTGATTTCTAGCAGCATCTCTGTTTTATACAGAAGTTCTTTGTGCAATTTTTTCTAATGTAAGAATGATAATCACATCTAGATCATGCACTAGAGACTGGGGAATAAAAGCAATTGTTCGCACCATGTGGTCATATTATTATGCTTGATCCTCCGTCCATATAAAGGCCTGAAGATGCGTAGAAAGTATGTGAAAAATCTTTCCTTTGTCTCCCAAAACTCGGCGAAATGCAGAACTGTCAGGGTCAGATTTTTATAGATCTCGTCTTCAAAGTAAAGGATTTTGAATCCATTAGAGTTGTTAAAAAGACACAAGATCGGGCCTGATCTTTATTGTGACACCTTCGGCTTTCTTAAGAACTTATCTTTCTACGATGCTTTAGTGATATACTCGTAAGTATCCACCACATTGGCCATCGGCGCCAATCACTAGGATCCTGATGGGACCGTAGGCCGGACACTCACAGAGAAGTTGTACCGCGGTCACTCCAGAGCAAACGTCTTAAGATGTTCTGTCAATTATTCCTAACGCATTTACACAGGTGCTGCGCAAAAGTGCAATGCTTGGTCATGATGTCGATAAGCAGTCTGAAGGTTTTCCTGATGAAAAAGCAATCCTTGGAACTTCAAGCATTGTGGAGGGTTATGCCATTTGCAGTTATGGTCACAAATAACTCAAATGTTAATGAAAGTCGTATCCACGAACACATTCAGTCTTAACATAGGTTTGAGTCTCACCAAGTTCACCCAGTAAGTGTAGGGCAGAGCCAGAAATACAAGGGAAGGCCTTCATACAACTGAAACAGACCATTCTTTGGAGTGTGGTAAAAGCAGAAGTGACGTATTTTCTTGAAATTTTGTTCTACCAGATAACCGATGCAAAGCGGTGACAATTCCCATGTCTTACAGAAAGCTTGTTTACACTACCACAAAGCCGGCAGCGCCTTGGAGATCCCGACGACGTGACAAACAAGCTTGCTATTCAGGATAACACTGAAATACTAAACATCGCAAGAGAAACAGCTGGTGATGCCTTTTACCATTAAATGAATTAGTCTACTCAGCATTCTCCGTCTTGTAAAGAAATCAACTTAAGTGTTGAGAAATTCGACCACGTTAATTTTGCTTAGAATAAAGGTATGATCCGCAAGAAAGTACAGTGAAATCATCTGTAAATGCCTGATCATAGATACTAGCTATAGAAACAGGACGCATCCTTACGGATAACCCCTGTTTGGTCTTTTCTTCACATATTGGCACACATTGCTTTAATCCAGTAAACAAGTAATTTGACTACGAACTCTGGTCTGGTGAAAGCACACTCAATGCCAATGAAAATCTCCAGCGCGCAGTACTTCTCTCCGTGCTCTTCAACATGAAGGAAGAAGGAAGTCAAATAATTGTTGAGCTGCAGTGGAATGTTCGGACCCTTAACAGGCTACGTTCAGCTGAACAACTAAACAATTAGCAAAGCCCTGGACTGCTATCACACGGATATCACCGCCATCCGGAAAGTGCGATGCGATCATCCTGACATAAGGATGATGAAAAACTGTGATTGCTATGGGGGAAAAAACAAGGCTTATTCGGATGCGGATTTGACGTATGCGGCAGACTGAGGCAAGTAGCCTTGAGCTTCCGATACAAGAGCGAGCGTCTTATGACAATCCGCATCAAGGCTAAATTCGTCAACATAAGCCTAATATGCGTCCATGCCCCTACGGAAGGCAATGATGACGACACTAAGTAATATCTCTACGAGCTACTCGACAAGACATATGAGCAATGTCCGAATTATGAAGTTAAAATCGTACTAGGGGATTTTAATACCAGGATAGGAATAAGTACATCTTTGGTAGGACAATTGGTAAAAATAGGCTACGTCTGGCAATGGATGTTAGTTAGATCATAAAACGCTAAATCAAGTTGATCATTTTGCGGTAGAAGTAGTTTTCTGGAAGTCCGAATGTTCCGGGCAGCCAACACTGACTCGGATCGCCAACTTACTGTAGCCAAAGTGCGAATGCGAATTTCCCAAGCGCCACAACAAATAAGAACTCCTGTGAACTACTGAACTATTAACGTTCCAACCGCAAGAAACCACCAAAATCTTCGCCGAACGAGTATCACGAAATTTCTCAGCAACTCCTATGCCGCCAACATCAAGTACCAAATACCAGAGCCAACGTTACCAACTTGCAATCAGAGACAGCGCAACTTGTGTTCTGGATTCCACCCTACCATCTGTAAGAAACCCCTGGTTTAATGAAGAATGCCGGTAAGCAATCGGTGATAAACAAGAACCCTACAAATCGGCGCTGCAATGAAGGACGAGAGCCGCCCGTGAGCTCTACAAACAGAAGAGACGGGAAAAACCTCGGCTTCTCCAGAAGAAGAAGGTAAGGAGACCGCTGCAGAAACCTTGTAGAAGAGTCACAGTCGGTTTTGAAAATATGGAGAAACTTTTTCTGCAGGCCTTATAACGACGAAGAAGCACAATATCCCGCCGTCAGGCATAATAAACCATTCAGCTTAGATGACCGACGATTGCCAAAACTTCCAAAATGATGCAACAGCAATATCTAAGCCGAAATCCATCCGCTTTGTGAACAACGTACACTAACTCATTTCTCAGATCTGCTCAGAAGAGTGTATGTCTGATGAACGGTATCTCATTATAGTTTGCCTAATTAACAAAAAAGGATACCACCTCAACTGTACCAACTATAGAAGTATAAGTATCCTCAACATCGCATACAAGATCTTATAGTTTTAGTTTTAGTTTTAAATGCATTTTATTTCCTAAATTATTAATTCTTACATCCTAACAAAAAATGCTTAAATGCTAGCTTAAAATTACTTAACAATCTTATACTAACTTACTGGCCCCACACAGGCACTCTAAGCTACTCTAAATTCTTACATCTATGTCTTTCGACTTTATTTACATTTTATTTAGGTACTTATTTTCTATGCTTAAGGCTAAGAAAAAATTGTTCACAAAAACTTAGCATATGGACATCATTTTTTATTTTATATAAAAACTTAATATCTAACTTAAAATAAACCTTAGTCTAGCTAACCTATCTACACAATACACACATATATACACATAGACACTATTCACAATGACATACATATACTAGTATATATCTATGTATATACTAATATATATATGTATTCCTTAAATGCTAACCTAAACCTATGCAAGCTGGCCATCGCTATTCGCAGAGCAAATAGATTGGTCAGCTCTGCCTCATTAGTGAGGCTGGTCCGTAATTGACGGAAACGACGACGAAACATCTTCTCCATCATTCAACCACCAGAAATGCTGGTGCTGCCGAATGACATCCCTCTTATCGCGATTCCCCACCGCCCTACTGAACCTGAGACGATCCACACTGCCGTGTGCGACGTCTCTGTTGTAGTTGAGTCGCCTGTCCCCAGCTCTCCGAGCGACATGGAAGATTAACGGGACTGCTGATCTATCCTGGATCAACCCTATCTGATCTAAGTAAAGGAATGCTTCCGGTGGAACGAAGCCATCATAGCGCACACTCTCGTGGTAAAGGTAATTGGGGTAGTAAGCCCCAGATATCAGGTTATTCGTCGAGGTCATTGCTCTTGCAATGTGCCTTCGAGTCAGCTTAATTACGAAGTTGTCCACTCGTATTAGGTTCGCCCTGTTGTAAAGGACCTCATTACGATAAAATTTTTTGTACTCCGACTCTGGTGTTCTGTACAAGCGAAGGCAAGCCCTAAGGCAAGCCCTCTCAAACACCCGAATCTTTTCCATTAAGCTTGCTCGTACATTGAACCACACGGGGCACCCGAATACCAGCATGGGCCTGATAAGGGCCATGTAGCAGATTACCTTTACCCTCGCATCGAGTTGGCTGCTATAAAACAGTCTCTTTGTAAGGGCAAAAGCGCCTTTAGCTCTGGCCAGAGCAGCATCTACATTTTTGTCAAAATACAGAAACTGATCTAGCCAGATCCCAAGGTATCTGACTACATTTCGACAGGCAAGAGGCTGTCCGTGTTGTCCAATGATCGAGAACTTACGCCAATTTTTTCTGGTATCCCTAGAGGCTCTAGACAACGGCGTCCTAAAGAGAATGGTTTCCGACTTCCGAAAGTTGATTTTCAACTTCCAGTCATCGCAAAATCGTCTTATCTTATCGAAATCACGCTGCAAGAGAGTATTAATGACCTCGATTTTTGGACCTGTTCTGTACGCTATCAAATCGTCTGCGTACGCAATAGTATGGGGAAGTGAACCTATCAAGTCGCTTGTATAAATGTTGAATAGGATCGGCGAATTGACCGCGCCTTGCTGCAGACCATTTTTAATTTGAAATATTCCAACAGAAGTCACATCGCCATTTTTCACGATGAACTGTCTGTTGGTTAGCATATTATAAAGAATGTACAAGAGTGGTTTACTGATCCCCAGCCTAGTCAGCTTATAGAAAAGACCCTCTAACCATACGGTGTCGAAGGCCTTCTCCAAGTCAACAAGGCAGGCACCAGTACATTGGTTTTTGCCTTTATTCCATTGGATATCGGACACCAGTTTAGACGCGGCATGTGAGATATCATGTCCCGCCTTAAAACCGAATTGATTATCCGGAACTATATGTTTGTCCTCAACCCACCTAGACAGAGCTCTATTGATTACTTTTTCAAACACCTTACTGATATTCGGAAGGAGACTTATCGAACGGAGATTCGCCGGATTGGATATATCCTTTCCCTTTTTGGGGATAGGTTGAACCACCGCCGTTTTCCAATGCGCTGGATAATGTGCATTATTCATTGTATTATTAAACAGGGTTGTGTAAATGTCCACCGCTTCTAGAGGAAGATGTCGAAGCACGATGTTCGGAATACCATCGGTCCCCACTGATTTCTTAGCCCTGATTGTGTCGAAGATCTCATGGAGCTCTTCCTTCGAAATGAACGGGGGTAGGTCACCCTCTCTGGTAATGACATTATTTGCCATATTTTCGTCGCTGAACCGGGTGAAACCAGAGCCCTCGGATCGCCAGTTCTCTACTTCATTTCGAATGTAGAGGTCGTGCACCAAGACGCGATTGTCCAGGTCATAATTAGGGCCAATGGTATCATTGGCCTTGTATATTTCCTGGAAAGTCGCTCCTATGGTCTCAACCTTCTCCTGTGGATCCTCGATCACAAAGAAGTCGTCATCATCAGCGGCCTCATTTGGATCAATACCTGCTATTGTCAGTAACCGTTCGTTGTCTGTTGTCCGGGTTATTTTAAGACACTGAAGGTCGTTTTGATTTTTTCTCCGAAATAGTTTGTTTATTTGAGGGAACATATTCGGGTTGCTGGTGTTTACAGCCCGAACCCTGTTGTTCCAATATGAACTTACAGAAATTCTGTAATTCTCTTTTATTAACGTTTGAATATTTTTAATCGACGCCTTCAGTGTCCTAATCTCCGGGTCTTGTCTGTCAGTAAACTGTCTGTACAAGTTTTTGAGTCTTGTCAGAAGTCTACTTTTCTGTCGGTGCAGTGCGTCAATAGTAGGATTGCGGAACAGGTCTTCGTTAGTCGTATGTCGATATCGTGGTATTGTAGCGTCCATAGTTTGTTTAATTGTCTCATCCATTTGTTTTAGGTAATTGTCGATCTCCTCGTTTGACAAATTCCTATTGGCCGGTGGATGGAGCGTGTTCGAAGCGAGTGCTCTTGTCAAGGTTGCAGAGAAGCGTGTCCATCGAGTCTTACTGTAGTTGTAAGAATATCTTTGGACAAACTCCTCCAATTCCGCAATTTCGTTGGGAACTGTAATTTCGGTGCTAAAACCGCAATGGTCACTGTCATACACGAATGTGCGCAGACAGTTCAGCGTTTGTAAATTCGTACCTGTCAGTCGTATACGTTCGTCGTACAGCAGTAGATCCAAATAAGACCCGCCTCTGGGAAACGACGGGTTATCCGTCGCTTTAAGACCGAGTCTGTACATGACATCGTGCTGACCCCACCAATCGAGTAGTAGGTTCCCTCTAGTATTTGGCAAATTATTTCCCCAATCTCTGTGTTTAGCGTTGAAATCCCCGCCGATTATAAAATAATTCTCCCCCGATTCCAGCCTCAGGAGTCGAAAAAGCGTATCGAGCTCTGTAATGAATAAAGTGGATTGTGAAGCCTCAGGTGCATAAACAGAGGCCAAGTACAGCCGCTTTCCACTACGGAGCGGGATGTAAATGACGACTGCCTCCAACACCCGGAACCTACGCAACACTCCCTTGTACACTCTGTGAAATTTTATACCTTGTTTAATGAAGATCGCGACCCCGCCTCCACATTTGGATCCGGGCCGGTTTCTTCTTCTAACAATATAATTGTTGTACTCCAGTTTGTGCTTATCGGTTAGCTTGGTTTCGCTAGCGAAAAGCACATCAGGAGTTTGGTCTTGTAGCAATTTAAACATCGCGGCCCTTCGTTCGATCCTAATCAGTGAATTAACATTCACCGCAAGGACCTTCAAAGATTGCTCCACCATGTGCGTACCCATTACGACATGTGTTGCGTTAGGCCCGGCAGCAGCGCGTAGATCTGGTCCACCCGCTTGGCCTGTTCTTGCACCTGCTTTTGCAGCTGAGCCATCTGCCCTTGGATTGCGAGCAAGATGGCCAGCATGTTAGGTGCAGCTTCCGTTGTTCTCGGCACTGGCGCCGGAGAAGCAACAGTCGCTTGCTGTACCGTAGCCACCCTACCTGCCACCATTTGGGCGTAGGAAATTTGGGACGTGACGGCTGGTGTTTGAAACCTAACAGGTGAACGTTTGACCTCCACCTTCTGCTGCCGAGCCAGTTTTGATTTCTTAATGTCAGCGAACTTAGGACAACCCCGATAGTTTGCGGTGTGTCCCACGTTCCCACATAACACGCAAGAGAGCTGCGTCCTATCGGATGCTCCGTCCCTACCCAGAGGACACTCCTCGGAACTGTGGTTCTTTGCGCACTTCACGCATCGAGGCTGCATTTGGCAGTTCGACGCGGCGTGCCCGAACCTCTGGCAGCGAACGCATTGTATAACGCCTTCGCTCCTTTTTAATTTTTCCCAGTGAACCACATGGTAGTCTAGGACATTGATACTCCTTAGACTATCCAGACGGCTTTCGGAACTGAGCTGCACCAGGAAGAACGGCAGACTCCGTTTCTCCCGCCTGGCTCTAGCTGTGGTAAATGGCTTTACCCCCACAAACTTGAGTCCTTCGCACTCCTTCTCTTTGAGCAGTGCCAGGATCTCCTCAGGATCAGAAGACGGTTCCAACCCCTTCAGCAGCATCGATTGCCGCTTTTCACACTTCGGTGTGAATGAGTAGTGCTCCGTCGTCGTTTCCTTTAGGAGCTCTTTCACTTTCGCGTAGCCCTCCACTGTATTACAGTGGATGGCATGGCGATCGTTCCCCAATCTCTTAATATTAAAATTATTACCAATGACCAACTTACACAGGTCCTTGGTAGCATTTACCTCCAATTTATAGGTGTTGATAGGCGGCACCTTCTCCTTCTTCTTCTGCTGCTGTTGCTGCTGCTGCTGTTGTTGTTGTTGTTGTTGCTGCTGCTGCTGCTGCTGTTGTTGTTGTTGTCGTTGTTGTTGTTGTTGCTGCTGCTGCTGCTGCTGTTTTTGCAGTTGCCGTTTTTGTGGCTGCTGCTGTTTTAGCTGTTGTCGGTGTTGTGACTGCTCTTGTTGTTGCTGGTGTTCCTTAATCTTTTGTTGTTGTAGCACTTGTGCTACTTTATTTGTTTGGTATTGTTGTTGTTTCTGCTTTTGAGCAAGCTGCTGTTGTTGGGATTGCTCCTGCTCTTCCCTCTTCCTTCTTAGCATTTGCTTTTCCTTTATGGCCAGCACTCTTTGCTGTAGCATTTTTATGCTGCTACATATGGCCTCCATTTCTTCCTCTTCATCATCAGATTCGCTTGCTGCCAATGAAGCGAAGTTGTTTGCCGTTGATTGGGTGGGCCGTTTTACTAAGTTGGAAGTTGGAAGCTTCCTCCTTCTCTTTATTTTCGGGGTTTGGCTCGAACCACTCGAAGCCTCACCTGACACTTCAGCAAGTCCCGCTATAGGCATAGCGGACCGCTCTTCGCCATCCATCACGTGATAAACAACACTTTACCACCAACTTTATTGTTTTTTTTTTTTTTTTTTTTTTTGTTGTGTTTACTTTTAAAAATAAAAAGTCGATATAACTTTACCGGGAATCGAACCCACGACCCCTGTTTTGTCGGTCGGACACCACTTCTACTGAGCCACCGAAGCACTTGGCCAAAATGTTTCTAATTGTTTTTTTTTTATTACTCTTTCACTACTTCACTTGAAAAGAAGCCGAAACACGTCCGTCCTCTACCGAGGTCTATGAACGACTGATACAAGATCTTATTTGCCATATTGTGTGGACGTCTGCAACCCTTCGTCAACAACTTGATTGATCCATCTCAGTGCGACTTCAGACCAGGAAAATTCATAATCGACCATACCTTCACACTCCGGCAGATCCCGGAAAAAACTCAAAAGTCTAAATCGATATCCATCATCTTTTCATCGATTTTAAGGCCGCATATAACAGCATTTATAGAGCTAGACAGAGCCATGTCTAGTTTTAGCATCTTCCGAAGCTCGTCTGTCTGTGCAGAATGACGATTGAGAACGCTAGCTGCTTCGTCGAATAACTTAACCGAAACCTTTGATGTCAAAATTGGTTTTAGACAATGTGACGCGCTATCTTGTGATCTCTTTAACACCATTCTTGTAAGAATCGCCCGGAACTCAGAAGTGAACACTGGAGGCACAATCTTTCAGAAGTCTGTGCAACTACTAAGCGTACTCCGATCGTATCGACATAATTGGCAGAACTCAGCGCGTTGTCATCGGTGCGTTCGCTAGTATTGAAACGGAAGCCGCCAAAATGGGTTTAGCGGTAAATAAGAGCAAAAAATTGTGTCAACAATGAGGGACCCACAACAACGGCGAATTGAACAGAACGTCACAATCGACAGCTATAATTTCAAAGTAGTAAAGGACTTTGTCTACCTTGGATCCGTTATGAATTCTGCCAACAACACCTTAGCAACACCGAAGAATCATTCTTGCCAATCGCTGTTTCTTTGGGCTAAGAAGGCAACTGAGCAGTAAGGCCCCATTCCTAAAAACTAAGGAGACTCCATATAAGACCTTGATCATCCCAGTCGTACTTTATGACGCAGAAACATGGACCGCATCGAAGGTAAATGAAGATATCCTCAGTCGTTTCGAGAGAAAAATCTTTCGAAAAATATTCGGTCCCTTTGCGTTGACGGGCTTTGGAGAAGACGATTCAACGACGAACCATACGAGCTGTACAACAACAACGACCTGCTCAGAAAACTGTGCAGCAGTCGCTAGGCATGTAGAGCGATTGGACACCAATATTCCTGCCCGCAGAGTTTTCGAATCTAACCCGGGGGGACAACGGAGTAGAATAAGTCGTCACCTTAGGTGGGGCGCATAAGTACAAGGGGGCTTCAGCCGACTTTCAGTGCGGAACTGGAGGCTGTTAGCTAAAGACCACACTAACTGGAGAAGCTTATTACTTGAAGCTCAGGTTCACCCCGAACTGTAGCGCTACCTAAGTAAGTATGTAAGTAAGAATAAATTCCATCTGTGCCAGAGGAAGGATAATAGATTCAAGCTACTGCGGGTTGTGTAACTCAGTTCAATTGAAAGTTTCATTGATAGGAACTTGTTGTAAGCCGGTTCTGATCAAGTTAGCTGGGAGGTGGTACACTATCTGAGTAGCTCGTACTAAGCATAACATTCCATCTATTGAACTAGTCCATTTTAGCCAGAAAGCTTATGCATTTAAGAGGCTTTTTCCTGGTCTAAGTGGAATGGGTTATCTGCGTTTACTCCAACGCCCAAACGACTATTAAATCCTTGATTTAATTTTTGAGAACTTCTTAAGACTGTTGTCTATCTCCACACAATATGGCTAAATATTGTAGTTCTGGGAACCTGAGGACTTGCCAAGGCTTGTAAACTCTACACAATCTCTCAGGAATGCAGATCGCACGTGCCACATGTGAATTCATCCTTAAGATGTTGGTAAGTTCTCGTTGTGCGAAGGAAACTAAATGATCTCTAGAATTAAATTCGCCGTAAAAAAGCTGGTTATGTCCTTCAAAGTTCCACATAATAAATGAAAAGGCATGAATGAGTTTGAAGCAGAAAGTAGAAGCAGCTACCATTCTAGTTGAAGCAGAAGTGTCATATCCCCGATTGGCTAGAAAAAAAACGCCTATCCCGGGATAGCATTGGGTATGAATGCCAATGTTCAGCATTTCAGGCCTTGGCCTTTACCAAGCCGTTGTGCTTCATGAAGCAAAAAAAAAGTCTCAGGTGTCTTCGAAAACGATTTAACTACTACAAAACCCCATCGACTTTTCCACGTCTCAGCATGTCGCTCTAAATCACAATTCTGTCAAATAATCAAGACCGGCAATTTTATTCCAAATCACGATTTCTATTTCCTGTTTCTTATTTTGTAACAAAGCCACCCCCCGAATGATTGGTCAAAAAATTTGATTGCTCTCACAATTGAAATATCCCAAAGTAGTACCCACTTAATATCCGTTTCCTTCATATTTTTTTTTTCTTTTTCTGGAAATTTTGCTGCCTCTCGCTTTGGGGAGCTTCCGGAGACCGGTTGCAAAATAAAAATACTATTCCCTCGACGACGAGAGGATGAGGACGCACAATGTAAACAACACAACGGGAACAGAGAACAGAAAGATACAGAACTTCCGCAGATGAATTGATGAATGGCATGTAACATCTTGTTACTGTCGAAATGATGTTTACCTTCGAGGAGACTAAAAACGAAAACCAAAACGAAAACGAAAACGAATACGAAAATGAGAACGAAAACGGTCTGCAATATCCATCCACCCCCTGCTGGTGTGCCATTCAAAAGCAATTAATCACGACCTGACAATAATGAGAATCTGCTGCTGCCGGAGTTGGAGTCTGATGTTGGGGTCTCTCCCTCGTTTTTGTTGAGTCTCCTTTGGCCAGGCCATTCATTTCGTAATTGGATTGAGTCTTACCAGGAACGAGGGGCTCTCTGTTGATGAAGGTTTTCGTATTGGTATGGGATACATACCCACTGCCAAGGGATGTTCGAATTTTAGCACACACTCGTAATTAGGATGGCAAATTCCATAATGAATCGATTTTCATTACCGAAAAGGGGAACCGATGGCAACCATGGGGAACGAAACGAAGGGAGGTATTTCGGTTATTAACAAAGTCGAAGGCATCTCGTGCACCTTCCACTCAGCTGTGATGTCATTGTTGATTAATTGCAAAGTGAAGGCGAAGGAAATTTCTCCTTTTGAGCGACAAATCGATATTGTCTAGGACAATGAAGAAGACAGTTTCGTCTTTATCCTGGCAAATTATTGGTGTCATTAAATAATGGCTACTGACCTAAGGCACTTCAAGCTACCCAGTGTTAACAGCGGTCTTAATGGGGAGGACTTTCCCGAAGAATTTGTGTGACAAATTGGACGACTATTTTCGACACTTTTTCCCAGCCAAAATAGTGTGGGTAGGAGCTGGTTATTCGTCTGACTGGCTTACGGTATGGTCGCCAACACTAACATCGTGGTGATGGTAACGAGCGTGTTAACTACAACAATTCATTATGTGAGAATTAGCCACACAACAATTTGGACAATCCGAGCACAATTTGCATGCCATGGCAATGTGGTTGCGTGATTTCCAGCGATTTCTCTGTCTAAAGTGGTTTCACTACCACCTCTCCCTCTCCCAAAAAGACAAAAAAAAAAAAAAAAAAAACCAAACTCCAACCCCTTACAAGGATCCAAACAAGACTCACTAGTTACACCGATTTCAGTTTTCATGTTAATCGGATGCGCGATTTTGAAATTGTTTTGACACAGTTATCGTGACTTATCTCTGCGCATAACCAAGAGGAACGATTGTTAAAATGATGGATGATGGTTTTTTTTTTTTTTTTTGTTGCCGCCTTTCTACATATAGTCGAGATGGTGATTTATGCAAATTATCCACCACCAGGGTATGGTATGAGTTTCAACCAGTCCCTACGGTCTCTCCATAGCAACGATATTCAATTTTACTCTTCCGAAAGACAATGTCTTTCATCGAAAGATTAAACATAAATCTCAAGCCCTCTAGGCTGACATTTAGCATTTGCCATTTCATTAGTTACCAAGTAAGCGCTCTGCTCTGTGCGGATAAATTTCTAAATCGCGGCGGCTCCTCTTTCAACCATCGAAAAAGTTCAAAGTTTATTACAAACATGTACTCGTAGCTCCCTACCCGGCATTCAAATCGGCCCCACCAAATTTCACTTAACCCAAAAAGTGTAGACCACTGTAGACATAGATGTTTGTCAATTACCAACATTTAAACGTTAAACGTTTTATACGCAAATTGCGTGAGCAATAAAAAAAAACAGGCGAACGGAACCCATTTTTATTGTCTTTCAGGGTAAATTTATGGAGCTGAAATTTTATGGGAAGCTTTCCCTTTTCCTTACTTTTTTTTGTTTTTGCCTATTTCTATGTGGAAAGGCTTTGTTTTGGAGCTGGGCTTCATCGGAGTGTATGTCAAGGCAAACTACGATGATTGATAATGAGTCAAAAGAGGGATATAAATGTCGCCGTTGATGATGTATTTCAGTTTTAACCACCGGCTTTTAGCCTCCTGAACTTGTGCGAAACTAAATTTAAGTGACCTTGTTTTGGGACAGAACAACAGCCAGTGATGTAGGTTGATGAGGGTAGCACAAGGTATAGAGTCCGTGGTGAGGGTGTTAGTTAAATTTGTAGGCACGACCAGAGTCAGTGTAAGAGTTAGACATTACGGGCACTTAAGGTAGCAATTAGCCTTTAGTCGGGTTTTATGATTTACTGCTTGGTTTTTGGTTTATAGTTGGTGGATTATGGTAGCAGAAAGATGAGGTATGATGTGGTTATAATTTTCTAGAAATAGACGGTCGAAGTGAAAGTATCTAGCATTCAAATTTAGGAAGGTTTATTTGCCTTGCCCAAGACACTCAAAGTATTTGTTGGACTGACAAATTTACCCTTGCTATGTATTATAGAAATTTAAGGATAATTATGGCGCTAATAAGTTGGAAGGAACCACATATGGAATGGTGGAATTACTAAAAATGTCTAAACTTAGTTTTGTCAAACAATTTATATTTTGCAAGTCAGGGTTTTCAATAAAAAATCGTAACGAATGACGCGTTAACGGGCCAACATGAGTGTTGACTTAAACTTTCAAGAAGTACTGTAACCGGCATTATCTGTTCTATTAGCAAACTAAGTTAGTGACAGGTTTGAGTGGTCTACAATGAGGTCCACTTTAACCAATTGCAGGTTCATAATGAGAGCGTGGGTGGAGGGTGCGTGCTGTGTAGCATGCAGCAGCGCCGTCCTGCTGGAACCACATGTCGACCAGGTTCAGCTCGTGCATTTTGGGCAAAAAACGTTTGAAATCATTGAACAATAGCGGGCGACAGTGACGGTAACGTTGTTCTCACGGTCATCTTAGAAAAAATACGGCCAATGATTCCGCCGAACCATAAACCGCACCAAACAGTCCATTTTTCCGGGTGCATTGGCAGCTCTTGTATTGCCTAAGGTTGCTCATCAGCATCGAACCAAATACGGCAGCAGATTTTTCTCCAGCTTTTCTAAGGTTCTCTCACCGAAAATTCGATGCTGTGGCAGGTCGTTAGGCTTCAGTTCATGCATGTGCTGTATTTTGTAAGATTTTAGACCAAGATCCTTGCGTACAATCTTTCACATAGTCGAGTAGCACAATCCCAATAGCTGAGAATAGCGACGGATGGACAAATCACGGTATTCATTAGCACAGGCGGATACGGCAGCTATATTTTCCTCTGTACGCACTCCACGCATACGGGTAGGTGGCTTGATGTTCAATAACTTGAAATTGGTGCGAAATTTGGCCACTATGGCTGGAATTGCTTGCTCAGTAGGTCGATTGTGACAAGAGTAAAATGGTCGCAGTGCGCGGAAAGCATTTTCGCAGAGTACGAATTTTGAAAATAAAATGCAAGATTTGTAAGCATTGTTCGGGAGTAAGTCTTTCCACTATAAAATGGCAATGCTAACTGGGCATGTTTAACTTTGACCTATGTCACGAATCACGCGTGAGCTGTCAAAAATAGAACACTGAAAAACCAAACAGCAAGCAAAATCACCCTTTATTATAGATATGTCGCCGGAATCTCTACCTACAAAGACAAACGAACCGCACCGTAATGCTGTGGTAAATATGCCTATATTAGACCTTAAGGCAAAGTTCGAAGGATCCATGGCATCGCTTCTCGATGACAGACTTCAAAATTTGGTGTCATGTGTTTTAAGCTGCTTCCAAAAACCAAACGATCATTTCAGATGTTTGCTCTCAAAAACTAAGCAGAATTGGCAAATCCTAAGGGAACCGTGTTCCATTAAAAAAGGTATCTGAGACTAGGTACCTTAATCCTTTCGAAATGAGGAAGGAGACACCATTACCGTCAATGGTCTCAGGTATAGAGCAATGTTAACCGAGAATCTGTAGTCAGAGCTCGACAACATCAATATATCCGAGCTGTGATTCCAATAAGACCACGCTACATTCCATACCAGCGACGCAAGGTTCGAGGTTGTGAATGAGAAATTTGACGACTGGGTCATCTCATGCGATCATGAGATTTGACACCACTCAATTATATTTTCTGGGGCTACGTCAAGTCTACGCTAACAAATCAACCACTTTGGACGAGCTCGAGGCCAACATTCGACACGCTATTACCGGAATAACGCAGCAAATACTGGCAGCGTCATCAAAAATTGGACCGACCGCTTGCAGCGTTGTTATTTTATTTAAATTTTTTTCCTATCGTTCTTATCTGGTCACCCTTTACTTTAAATGAATCCGAAAACCCAGGTGTTTTATTTGTAGATATTACCAAGACTTTTGACCAGACATTGCCTTTAAATAAGCTTTATGAAGCAGGTTTCAGAGCTCTTATGCATGGTTGGTTTGTTTTGAACCAAAAAAAATCGAAAACAAATAGTGTTGCGTGCAAATCACGCCCCAAAAATCCTCCACTCCCTTTGGTCCTTTTGTTGTCTGTTTCACCACTCTACCCTTTCTTGTTTTGTCCTGCTTCTTTTCTTCCTGTCATGCTCTGGATGCCACGGTACAGGTGGGATTTACTGGATTTTTCCGGATTCAGTTCCCTCTCTTTGCCTACCGCTCCAGAGATGACCATATAGGTACCCTGAATAGAGCCAGGCGGACGGCCTAGAGACTCTAATAGACGCACAGACTACCCCCTTGATGCCGTGAGATGTCGACACCCCCAGTAATGAACGAGAGCCCACCCTACAACTGATATTGTTTGCTTCCAGCGACATAAATTTGTAAAACCCCCAAATTCGGAAATAATAATTGTGAAAGAAAGCCCATGATTCCCCACGATCTTCACCCTTATGTTTGTCTGTTCAGAGACTTACGGGCCCCTTAAAGTAGTTCTTTGGGAAAGTTTCCTCTCTAATTGGCGGCCACTGTTTGAGCTCCCTTAAATTGTTCCATGAAAGTGTCCCAGGTACGGGGGGGGCAATATGGACCCAAGCAGTCACTCGATAAACAGAACAAGTAGGACAGAACATGTAAAACAAGAACAGAACAAGAGCAACCGGGCATGAATGCATGTATGTGTGAGTGGCAACTAGCGCAAATACGCGGGATTAAATTCAAAAATTAGCCCTAATAGCCGACAGTGCCATTTCACAAAAAAAAGAAAAAAAAGAGCGACCAATCAGAAAAGAATACTTAAGATTAACGAACCAAACAAATAGCAAAAAAAGAAGCAACCTAAAATATACGTAGACATGACACATCCGGAACCATCACCTACATCAGAAAAAAAAGGAGAAACACCTGGAAGAGATCGAGAAATCAACCCCAAAGACGATCAACGAAACAACGAACAAAATCTACAACAAGAGTGACTGCGGCGGGAAGTACACACTCCCCTCATCAACCCCAACATCAAGCCAGGAGCGACACCAAGTAGGCAGGAAAATAGATAAATACTCATCTGTCTTTCTATAGGTATATAAAAATGTATGTGATTTCCCCCTAGTGGGGATATACAATAGTTGTAATTTACTTGGCACGTAAGTCTTCTTCCGTTGCTTCCTAGACCTCGTAACCCTTTAGGTTACTTTTAAAACCTTTCGCGACCCTGTTGGCCCAGTTGAGCCATAGCCCATACAGTTCGTGTGATCTTACGGTATCGTGGAACTTCCGTTGGCAGTTAAATTAAACGTTCTTTTCCTCTTGATTAAATCTTAAGGGAAGCCGGGGTGGTGCCACACGGTTTTCGGTTCTATACGTTGTTGTTCCGATTCTTGCCTGCACAGCCTTTGTCATTGCCAGTTCTTAGAAGAAAATATATTAGCGCATATGCACATTGTACATATGTACTAAGCTTCCCCATCAGGGAAATATTAATTGGTATTTGTTCTGATCTGGTTTTCCCAATTTTATCCTTTTACTGATCAGTAGGTGCGTGCAGCTGGGAATCAGCTGCTTCCTGCAATTCTTTCGACCTTCTTTGCGGCTCTATTCGGTTTTTCGCATTCTATTTTATTCGCCTATAATCCACCATACACAAGGTTCTGTTTTGGGTCCAATCCTCTTTTTAATATGTGTGAATTCGCTTTTTGTGCAACATTTTAAAGGTAAAATCACAGCGTTTGCTGACGATACCGCTCCTTCATATTCCAAAAAAACTTGCGGATGTAAATTATGATTTAGATATATTGCGGATATGGTTCAAATACCGCAAACTAGTTATCAGTGCTAAGACAAGGCTCATGATCATAGCAAAATGCGATGACCTTCCTTGTTTGCGTTTGTGTTTAGCTGAAAGCAGACATAACCCTGTAACACTCAACAACAGTGTGAATTATAGTAATAACTGTTAGGTGTAATATTTACTAAGTGCCGCAAAAGTTGCCACTCTATCGGAAGATGCTATAATTTTTGCAAATGGCGACATTTGTGAAGTAGACAGATACAAAATACACGTCAATAAGACATGAATCGCTATACTCCTAAAGAACACGGAATAACTGTTACGATGTTTTAGCGGAATAATTCGTCGGTGGTGTTGGCGTGAATTTCGGAGCAATTTTCCCTGTCATCAGAAGTGAGCAAACAATACGACGTTTAACGTTTAGCCGCTCGAGTTTGGAACAACACGAGATGCTGACAGGTCTGGCCGGCTCCGGAGCAGCCGTTCTGTAAAGAATGTCGCAGCTGTGGTTGAAGTGGCCGCAGAGGACCCGGCAGTATCGACAAGATGACGTGCCACGTAATTGGGCAACAATCGGCGGTCCAACGCTCAAGCCATCCTGAATCTCGACCACGAGGGAGACAACTTTTCATCTAAAATCATCATGAGCGACGAGGCCCATTTCCATCTCTGTGGATATGTGGGTGGCTGAGGCTCAAGTATTTTAGTAGTGTATTGGCTTCCCAATCGGACGGTTCGCGGATCAATACCAGCCGCCCTCGGACGACTTTTTTTCAGGCAATTAAAATCTTGTAAGATGAATGGTTGCTTAAATGCAACATCAAGTCCAATTTATACTAATAATTTAGTCTCCCCATTGAATGTTGAATGCCACCCATGGAGCGAAATAACCATTGAGCCCAAACATCTTTCTCTCTCTCTCTCTATCCAATTTTCCGAAAAACTTAACACGTGGTCCGGCATTTTCAGGGTAGTAATATCCTCTTTAAAAAAAAAGAGCAATTGCTTCTGGGATTCCGAAAACCCGCGTATAACCCATTACACCTGCTACATGGTGTGCTGTTTACGCTGGAGGCGTCATCGGGCCTTATTTTTCGAAAACGCCGCGGGCCAAACAACTACTGTGGACGGCGAGCGCTACAGAGTCATGCTCAACGACTTTCACTTAAGTCAATTGAATGAATCGGGACTGAAGAACATGTGGCTCCAACAGAATGGAGGAACGACGTGTACAGCACGGGCTACAACCGAAGTTCTGTGGTCTGCATTTTCGGGTCGCCTAATCTCTCGTTTTGGGGATTTGCACTGGCCGGCAAGATCACCTGATTTAACCATTCCAGACTTCTTTTTGTGAGGTTTTTGGAAGTCACGAGTCAACAAGCCTCAGACTCATGAAACCCTCAAAGAGAATATCCGTCAAGAATGCGAAGACCTATCGCCGGAAGTTCTGGCAATAGTGATAAAAAATGCTACAAATCGGGCCCGAAGGGTCATCATTTCACTTAGCCGATATCATGTTCTCAACTTAATGGAAGAAAATTTAAGACATCAATTAAACATAATCCAAAAGCAGAATCAAAGTTTTTCATTCATAAAAAAAATTACGGAAAGAGAATCTCGGGTGGCAACTTTTGCGCCACCTTGTATTAGATCATAAACTCTGCTGGAGAGATCATAGACTCTATCTGAAGCTGAAGATACTTTTTAACTGTACAATCAACCCATAAAGCTCACTTTTCACGTCCTTAGGCTGTTAAGATGCGAGAGAGTGAAAACTGTGTTTTTTTTAGAGAAATCAAAAAGTGGCTATTCTCTCTTAACCACTTCTCTATAGATAACTTTTTTTACACCGATTGTATAACTTTTAATTTACGAATTTATTTTATACTTCATTATTATAAATATTATGTAAGAATAATTGTTTTTTCCCCGTCAATAGTCTGTTTTTTTAAATTTTATAATTTTATTAAAACCTAACTTAACTTTATTAAAACTTACTGAATGTATCGCACTATTTCGTACAAATATGTTCTTTTCAAACAGCAACCATTGTAATGTTTATTTCAATTTTATGTAAGTTTTTGATGTGAAATAAATAAAAAGAAATAACTAACAAAATTGGGAAAACCTTCATTAAACATCACACAAGACCTTCAGAATAATCTTTGGATAGGCTCTGAAATATTCTTCGATTCACAAAATCGTATACCTCAAAAATGGAAGGATTCGTGTTTGGAATGCCATTCTCTTAGCCTGGAGGCTTAAAAATAAACTGCAGTCAGTCTTTCAAGGTTGCAGCTTATTCCACCAAAGTCCAACATAGCTAATGAGCAGCTTGACCCTCACCAACACAAATTTTTCATTTGTGAATTCCTTTAGCTTAAAGCCAAAAATGCATCCTTCACATTTATTTGCTTCCAACTTACCTTGTGTCACCTCCAGCTGAATGATTTATGCGTCAGTTTCCGGTTTGCCACATCTCATTCATTCGAAATGACGTTTGCCATCACATTTGCTGTTGGTTTGGAATGCTAGCTACCCCCATCTTGAGCAAATACTATTAATACATCAAAATCCTGGCACAAGCGTATTTACCTTGGTCTTCGTTTCAACTAAATGGATCTTAATCCATCCATCTCTGGACTTGTGTACACGACGTATATATTCTCATTTTATTGATCGTCCAGATAAGGTCATTTCTTATTTTCCACCCCCGCCACTTATGACATATGCACAATTCAGAAACTAATTGCAGCCATAGCTGCTAGGACACGAGCTAGAAAAATCGCCATCAGGACCAGTGAAAAATGATTTTTCAGTTGAAATGTTGTTTACCCGAAATCTACCGGTCGACTAAGGGTCACCTTGGGGTGCTAACTACCCTTAAATATCCTTCGAGCAAGACCACCACTAAGTTCTAAGCGACATACGGATGGAGTGTAAATGAAGAAAACGACGACAACAGGATATTGGGTTGAAGTTTTACGTAAAGCTTTCCAGTAGTTAAAGTTTTAGTTGTCAAGCAAACAAGTACCACATAAACGCCTTCCCATGGATACGAATACGAGTACGAGCACGAGTACGAGCACGAGTACGAGTATGAGCACCGTCCCCAAATCAGGGCTGACGGTGGCTCTATACCATACGGTGTATGTTGGTATTTACGCGTGTTGACTCAACTCAATTCGTGAAGAGCCTTCGAGAAAAAGGAGCCTCGGGTATAATTACAAAATTAATGGAATCCGTTCTCCAAACAAAATTAAGGACATTAAATTGCAATAAATCAGTATCCTGTGTGCGTGCTTCGCTTTCTCTCAGAGCCTCTGTCTGTATGTTTATACGTATGTATAGATGGATACATATACATGCATGTATGTGTGGGCGTGTGTTTAAGTACTGTAGGGTGGTTTATTAATTTTTCCTGAATCGAATATTTATCTTTTGTTTGCGTTATTATGCGGGGATTTATGAATGTTTTATCCCCGAAGCCAACTTATTATTATTTTTTTATTCCTTTTGTATTATTTACTAGCCAGCGGAAAAAAGCTGAGCAGCAAAGGCAACAACAACACCGGTGAACAACAGAGGTGCTCGCGTTCTCATTTCATATTAATGAAGCAGACAATGAGCTGGAGAGCTGAAACTGAAGCTGAAGCCGTCAGGATACTTGGCAATGCTCTCACACTTTTAAGCCTCCTCTCCTCTCCTTGTATGGCGTTAAATTGAATTAGTTGTCAGGGAATGTAAATACTTTTCAAAGAGAGGATACTTTATGAGTTTTTATTTCATTTCACATTTCACATTTTTCTCGTGTTTTTTATTTTTTTTTTTTTTGCTACAAAGATAATGGATTGCATGACGGTGGTCCTTTAGCCCTCTTCTCATGATGTAGGATGGTATCCACTTTGTTATGTCGTGTCCCGTTTTCTCTCTCTCTCTCTCTCACTTTCCTAGAATGTAATAACATTTTATGTGAGTGCCATAAAAATAAAAAAAGGTGGACCAGGACTCCCTCGGTGAAAGTAGAGTCCACTGATGAGCTTCGCACGGAGGGTGATTGGAGTGAATCTAAAGAAGGGGAAGATGAAAAATTTTAATCACCCAGCTACAATGGTCATTAAAAAGTTTTTGTTTGGAGTTTTCCGTGGTTTTTGTTTTTTTTTTTTTTGTGTGGAATTCGGACAATGATAATGCAGGATACTCGGTAGTCGCTAGTCGGTATCAACATCCAACTACAGTTAGTGGTACTTGAGAGTTACTGATGCTGAGCTTGTTGCAGCAATGCCGCAGTGAATTTGGTTTCAAGTCTTTATTAAATATGTATTTGCAAAAAACAAAAAAAACAAAAAAAACCAGCCAACAAGTTTGAAGGACTTTGTCGTTGTTTGAACAATGAAATTTGAACATAAATGGCTCTTGATTGAATTGTAAATCCTTCTGACAGAGATATGTAGTTCCAGCACAATGACATGTGGAGGAGGTTTTTTTTGTTTTCCTTTTAAAAATCAAGTCAAACACTGTCATGCGATAGTTTGAAACAGATTTCATTTTGAACTTTGGTTAAAAAAAAAAAATTCAAAAATAAACATTTGAATGGACAGGTATTTGATATGAGATGCTTCATCCTGTGTAGTATCCACTTGATCTAGGGGGTGTCAATATATTTTTGCGAATTTTTTTTGTAACTGTTATGTATGTTTATTCTCCAAAGGCTAATTTTTTTTTTGTTTACTATTTTAGATTTAGATTTACAAGGACTTTTTGATACTGTTATGAACTTGATTGGCAGTCTGGCCTTTGTTCAGCTTTTGTTACATTCAGTTGCAGGAAGTCAGTCACCCCTAGATCGCAATGACATCTTACTCACCGGTCTTGTAGTTCAAAATGATCTTTTCTCAATTCGTGACAAATTTCGTTCATTTGCTGTCGTCTTCACGGCTGATACATCTAGAATATACCGTCAGGCTGTAATGCACGCAGAGGATCGTCGCTTCCAATTTATTTTTTGAAGAGGACCCTAATGACGATGTAAGAACGTATCAACTCACCGGAATTATAATAGCGCATACTTGTCGACTTGTGATTCGGTAAACCATCGTCAGAATTTTCACTTCGCAGCCTTGCTTAGTATCATCGATGTTTGTGTTTACTGTGTTTGTTTGCAATTATGACTAGGGAATTCAAGGTGGAGGTAGCTAATACACGCGGGCTAAAAAGTAATCACTTTTCTGCGTACGTAGTACCGACCAGTTGTTTTGGCACTTAATGAAATGCAGGTAGATCCCCGCCCACACCTCTCAGATCACTCTGATCTGAAGCTACCTGGCTACGAACTAGTGCCATTATTCTTTCCTCATCGCGGTCTCGCCATTTATGTGCGTAGTGATGTAGCTTTCTAAATTCCACCACAATGTAGTCCCTGTTCCAATCCGGAACTCAATTTCATGTGGTTAAAATTCCATCTCCGTAAGCAAATTATCCACTACTGCTTTATTTACAGAAGCCCCAAACTGGACAGCAACTAGACCTTTAATGAGTTTGATACGCTGTCTGACTCCATTTAAAGAATCGTATCCCTGTATCCCCATACTGAAATCATTATTACGAGCGATTTCAATATACACAATTCTGGACGGCTTCGACATTCCGAACAGACAACACCCGAAGGACAGTGTGTTGAGATCTTCGCTGCGGAAAATAACTTAACCCAGCTTGTAAATGAGCCCACACGAATACCAGACGTTGATAGTCATACCGCCAACACCCTGGACTTGTTTTTAGCTTTTCACCCTGATAAGTGCACCGTAGATGTGCTCTCCCCTCGCCGGGTCATTGAGTCATATCAGCTAATTTCTCGTACACCGATCACACATTTAGAGAAAAGATTCCTAATAAAACCGTATGGCAAAACGAGAAAACCAACTGGAGCCTTAACAACTTCCTTAGGAACTTTAACTGGTGATTATGTTTCCTCGATAACGATCACTAACACTATTCTCCTTGGAATGAGAACCTTTATCCCTAATCCGATTAAGAGCATCAGACCAAAAGAAATGGCATGGTACAGCTCGAGCTGTAAAGAGGCTGTCAGGGTTAGAGAAATGTTTTTTCGGTCCTACAAGACAAATCCGACAGAGGAAAACCGAAAAAATTTCAAACGAGCCAGGATTGACTGAAACGCCTTTCACGTCTAATATTCCAATATGACCAAAAACATGAGGCAAAAAATACCACAATGTCCCAAAGGTAGTAAAAGCTTTTGGTCGTTCATCAAAAACATTAGAAATTCTGTCTCATCCTCTATCCCAACGCTCATTTACAATGAAATTCCAGCTGTCAGCTCTTTGGACAAGGCCAATCTGCTTGCTGCACACTTTGCGGCCAGTTCAACACTACCAAATTGAGCTTTATCGCCTACACCTGAGTACGTCGAATGTTCAATAAGACGAATCAACAATTGACTCGTGTAGTAGCAAGAGTACTTAAAGATCTTAACATCCACAAATCCGCAGGTCCAGATGGCATATCTCCCTTCTTCTAAAGAGGTGTTCTTCCTCGCTGGCAAAACCACTGCGTAAGCTTTTTCATCAATCCTACTCTTTAGCACCCTTTCCGAGCAGATGGAAAACAGCAGTTATCCAGCACATTGCACTTACATCCCTTCTAACAAAGGTCATGGAAACGCTGATAAACCATCAGATCATGAAATATCTCGAAACACGAAACTCCCAATGGCCGGCAGTACGGTTTTCGTAGCAACAGGTCCATTGGTGATCTGATGGCATGTCTCACCAAAAAGTGGAACCAGAGCGTACACCAATCTGGCGAAAGTAAGATAGTTGCACTTGATATTTTTAAAGCATTTGACAGAGTTTGGCATTAGGCTCTTTTGTCGAAAGTGCGTGCTTTTGGGATCGATGACTACCTTCTTCAATGGATTAGAAATTACCTTTCGGAACGTTCAATTGAAGTTATCTTGGATGGTTTCAAGTCTGATATTCATAAAATAAATGCTGGTGTGCCCCAGGGCTCTCTTCTGTCTCCGACACTCTTTTCAATTTTTACTAAGGATCTCTTGTCTGCTACTTCTAATCCAATATATTCCTTTGCTGACGACAGTACTTTCTGCTTTTTATATTCGTTTCCGAACTCACGTCCCTGCTCTTCAGCTCTAGAACGGGAATGGCAGCGTATTTTAAGCTCATTAAATTCCGATACAGCAGAACCAATGCTTCCAAAACACAATGCTGTCTGCTGTCGTTAATGCGAAATTTAAACATCCAACCATTATCCATGAATGCCACTTGCATCTCTGAAACCGAAAAATTTCCATTCTCGGTATGTGTGTCAATGACAACTCACGTAGGGATGACCACATATTCGATATCGCCAAAAATGCTGCGAAATGTCTTGGTTTCCTCAAGCGATGTATGAAATATTTCACACCCTCTGATCTGCCCTCAATATATAAGGCATT